>JARHVA010001853.1:600000-1152500 GCA_037957365.1 Torreya grandis | reverse complement strand
TGGGTCTTTTAGAGATCGATATCAATTATATTTCAACAAACATATATCTTATATGCTAAAATTGACACCAATTTTAGATTGACATTGGTGTCAATTATCGATCAACGTCGATAGTCCCGCTGACATCGATGACTAGTTCAGCCCTAGGGCCAAACAACCTGTGCCTAAACTTTAGGTTTTTTCCTAAAAACTACCTCCAACCCCTGATAAATCCACCTAACCCTACCCTTACCCCATCCACTACCCCCTTAATTACCCTCTCTCCCCCCACACACTCACATTGAACCTAACTAACAAATTATGATCAAAACTTATATTTAAATAACAACCAAATCAAGCCACTCAAAAATATCCTACCTCATCTCTCTATCTCCTCTATGTTATAATGACTGGCACTTGTAGTAGAGTGCCTCCAGCTAGGTCCCCTTATCCCTCTACCATCTCCATCTACACCAATGCTCCCTTGATCCAATCATGGCCCACCAAGTGCTAAATCACACCCTTACTCTCATACACTCTTCTCAACCAATCACCTCTTGCCACCTCACCACAATAGGACAAGCTCTGGATGTTTTTAGCCACATGACACTCAAGGCTCTAGTTTCCTCCAATCCAATGTCATAAATAAATTTTGGTGGGCTACCAAACCCCTCTTTTTGGGTTTAGTCACCTACCAATGTCAGTAGTCCTACCCTAGACCATCGATGTTAGCATATTTCCTACTGATATCAATGACCTAACCGATGTCAACCACCTTAAAATTAGGGTTTCTAACCCTAACCACCACCTATTATAAAATCACCCTAATTACATGCCTTTAGTGGTTCACATGGACTCATTATGGGGCAACTTGGAGATCACGTATATCTCCCCCACCCATGATAACCAACCTTGGAGATCACTTAAATTTACACCCATGACAACCATCCTTAGAAATCACTTAAAATTCCACCCGTGATGACTCTAATCAGATATTACAAATATCTCCTTGACCAATGACCCTTTTTGAGCCAACCTTACCTTGATTATTCTGACCATTTATGATACCATGTTATAGTTGTCTATTATATGCACACATGTATATTAGGTGTTTTTAGATCATGACCTTTCCAGTTCTATCACTTGTAACCCTTTTTGTTTTCCAAGAGCACTTCCTACCTCAGATATTTGAAGCACATGGACCATTGGAGCTACAACTTTGATCATTTTAACCCTATTAGCTATCCCTAATAAGTTGTGGTCTAGTTATTTCTATATAAGTCCTCCTCGCCTTTACCTCTTATTGATTGTGTTGACTATAACTAGTAGTATCCACGCAAGCAACGATCTTCCCACATTGGTACTCAACATATACCCATCCATTAACTACCTATCAAACTGGTACCCAATTTTAGATTCTCCTTTGTTGGTTCTCATTTTGAGGGGGGATATCTCATCCCATACTTGGAGCATCCAACTCCTATTTTTATCTCATAACTTGTAAATACAAGTTACAAGACAAAAAGGAACAAATGCAAACATTAAAATTACATCATACACTTGCATGACACCCTATGTTAAAACCCCCCTTGATCCCCTTTTAATAATTAACCTTCGTAACCCAAGTTTTCACCTTAAAATACTTAATTAAGTTAATTAAAACCCACTTATGCCACCTCATCTAGCCACCTCATCCTAAGACTAATTCTTACCCTCTAAGTCACCTTGAGACTTAGTCTCTTAATATAACTACCTATGACTTGTTCTCACCCCTAATATTAATTCCTAACTAACTATGTTCTTCATAGCCTCACATTTTTACCATTTTATAATGGACACCATACTTGGCAAAATAAGGAATAGAAAATGGACTAAAAATATCCCTTTTACCTATTCTCATTCCATTGACATTGGTCAACCCTCAGTCAATGTCAATGGGATCATCGACATCAGTTACTTAAGCAAATATCCAAGTTGGTGCTCAAGTGACAAAAATCAATAATTCATGCACAGTCTATTGGTAATCAGAGCATCCTACATTCACTTTCAACATCCAAGCTTATCATTACTCTACACAAATTGATCCAGATCAGGAATTGATATACTACATAGAGCTTGAACTCTTAAGGACCAGTAGCACATGCTTGTCTTGTTTGTTCACCCATCGGTTCACCAAGTCTCATCAGAGTCATCTATTGGTAGTCATAGTTCACCCTTTTCACCAAAAAAGTATATCTTAGTGTTTTTCAAGTCTTTAAATAATAATTTCATAATTGCTTTACATTATACTATTTATAAATCTCCCTACCCACTTATTTCTATCTTATCATAACAACCCTCTATCCAGACTCCCCTAAGTCTTACCCACTTGCTTACAACTATTTTCAACCTCACAACCTGACCATACTCCCATTCTCCCTCCTAAAAAATCCTTCTCTAACACATTATAATACTACTACCCCAACTGACATCAGTGACCCCAAACTAACATCAATGACCCCAACTGATATTGGTGACCCCAACCAATATTGATCCTTTAACCGATGTTAATTACTATGTTTCTAAACTAGCACCTCAAAATCACCTAACAACCTTCATAAAACATAGACCTAACTTATTAGCCTACACTATATTATCTTTTGCTACACTTAGAGCTGCAACTTGGTAAATAGAACTCTAACTCTCTCTCTCTCTCTTTACTCTCTTTACTTGCATTTATTTTAAACTTTGTTTTAAAATAGTGGACTGCCATCCCAAATAAGTTTCATGCTTCTCAAAACAAGTGTGTAGCTTGGCAATCTGCACATATCTCCACTATAAACTATTTTGTGTAATGTTTTCTGATTTACAGTTGTCTTCCTCCACTTCCAAAGAGATGAATCTAAAAAGTCTATAATGGTGCACACTTATCCCTAACTCTCTCTTTTCTATTTCTCTCTCTCTCTCTCTTTGAATGTAAAATAAGCTTAAAACATAGTGAAACAACATCCCTTCATAATCATCATTGATTATGTTAGCCCACATAACTGTATTTTCTTTTATTAGCCAAAAATGGTTGTTATGTGTATCCTTCATCAATTTTTTAAGTTATGATAGCCAATGGTAGAACTTTACCTTTTAAGGTAAAATTTTAAATATGCTCAATAGGTGTAAGGGAGGTTTTTAAGTAAAATAGAATAGGGATTTTGAAGTTGTAATATGAATTAGATTATATATAGTAATGTTAAGTGGGATTTCATTATTTAATGAAACAAAAGGGTGTTTCCTTCAAAGATCCATGAAAGCTATAGGTTGTAAAACTCTATGGTGTATAGAAAAATGTATATTTGGTGGTGGCATATATTACATCCTTGAAGGGGTAAAATTATGAGAAGTAGACCTCTAAATTTATCTATCCTTTCCTCTTCATGGAGAAAGTTATAATAATTCAAAATGACCTTTATTTTTTACAGAGGATCTTGTCTTAACCTTTCTCATAAGATAATAAATTGGCCTTAAAATAATAGAATATCAGGTATGATTGAAAAGTCACCAAGGGATAGTTTACTTCTTATAAGAAGAAATAATCTAGGACTTCTACCAAAATCCTAGATAGTATTATAATTAAGATGATTTATGAAAATATTCTAAAATTCCATCTCATTAGGCATGCCAAAACCTATTAATGGTTTGAATGTCTGATATATAGGTGCCTACATATCAACCACAACATGGGAATATTTATTGGAATGTGACTATTCTACTATGGAAATATCTAGATATAGTTGATTTTGTATCTACTCTAATGCGTAAAATAAAACTTGGGAAAATTTAAAGGAAAACAAAATAAAAAGGTGATACACTAGACCAAATTAGATTAACTCCTTATCTCTGTAAACATAAAGTAATTTAACAATGCCAAAAAACAAATTAAGCGTATATTAACTTATTGAATCTAAGCACCTAACCTAAATATGAAAATGAAGCTAGATAAGAAAGATGTAGCTAAGTGATAGACAAATTAGAATTTCTATCAATTGCAAGAATGAACACACAAATAGCTTTTCATTTCATTAAAATGACTAGGATTAATTCTTATATGAAAAAGAGATAAGGCTTAGATATTGTATTAGAATAAGACATGGATTTCAATCATCCAAGGAATTAAACCTTTGCACAAAATGATTGACAAAATTTTATAAAAGTGAATAAATGGAAAGAAATTAAACCTTCTCAACTATCAAATATGAAAGTAGAGAATATTTTCATCTTGCATACTTTTCCCTCAAGAATATTGATCATCTCTTGTGGATTTAATGGCTTTCAATTCATAAATTATTGAATCACACCTTCTATTAAATGCACCACATGGCCTCATTTATCTAGGATGAGGCTCTCTTATATACCTATCTATATTGAATAGGGTTTCCAACATTACTCTAATGATTCTAAAATTTGAGACACGACTGATTTGCTTGAAAATTGTGCCTTGATTATCCCCATGTAATTACTCTCAACCATTGTTACCATAAGGAGGTCATAACTATGGAAATCCTTTATGAAGGGTTTCAATTATATATAGAAGCTTTTCTGAATTATTTGTATTTTCATCTTGCATACTTTTCCCTCAAGAATATTGATCATCTCTTGTGGATTTAATGGCTTTCAATTCATAAATTATTGAATCACACCTTCTATTAAATGCACCACATGGCCTCATTTATCTAGGATGAGGCTCTCTTATATACCTATCTATATTGAATAGGGTTTCCAACATTACTCTAATGATTCTAAAATTTGAGACACGACTGATTTGCTTGAAAATTGTGCCTTGATTATCCCCATGTAATTACTCTCAACCATTGTTACCATAAGGAGGTCATAACTATGGAAATCCTTTATGAAGGGTTTCAATTATATATAGAAGCTTTTCTGAATTATTTGTATTTTCATCTTGCATACTTTTCCCTCAAGAATATTGATCATCTCTTGTGGATTTAATGGCTTTCAATTCATAAATTATTGAATCACACCTTCTATTAAATGCACCACATGGCCTCATTTATCTAGGATGAGGCTCTCTTATATACCTATCTATATTGAATAGGGTTTCCAACATTACTCTAATGATTCTAAAATTTGAGACACGACTGATTTGCTTGAAAATTGTGCCTTGATTATCCCCATGTAATTACTCTCAACCATTGTTACCATAAGGAGGTCATAACTATGGAAATCCTTTATGAAGGGTTTCAATTATATATAGAAGCTTTTCTGAATTATTTGTATTTGTTTCTTATCATGTCTCTTGGCTCTCCCTTGTTATTATGCAAGTTATTAGCTTTGAGAATCAAATAGCATGACATCAGCATTGGGAGACTATATCTAATGAAGTGATGCATGTTCTTTTTTTGATGTCATCACCTTTTCCAAAAATAGTCACATTGAAAAATCCTCAAGATTATTGAATGACTTGACATCCCTGTTAGTAATCAAAATAGCTCATTTCATTGATCTTAGGGATATTGGATGATATGAGATCCTCGTTGGAGGCTAGTGGGTCCCAAGATGTGAGTCTTTTAAAGATAAACATTGAATTTTAAAACAAAATAAGATAAAAATGTGTGAGATTAGTGGCAAAGCTTTGGTAATCAGATAGCATGACATTAGCATTGGGAGACTTGATCTGATGGAGTGATGCATGTTCATTTTTTGATGTCATCACCTTTTCCAAAAATATTCACATCAAAAAATCCTCAAGATGATCAAATGACTTGACATCCTTGTTAGTATCAAAATAGTTAATTTCATTGATCTTAGGGATATTGGATGATATGAGGTCCTCGTTGGAGGCCTGTGGGTCCCAAGATGTGAGTATATAAACTTTAAATTTTAATACAAAATAAGATCAAAATGTGTGAGATTAGTGGTAAATATTTGATTTAAAAACATGAGGCATTTTCACTTGTTGATGTCATAACCTTTGTCAAAAATATCTCATGCGGTCAATCTTACTCAGATTGGGTGGTTTAATATCTCTGCCCATTTTTAAAATAGCTCACATTTTTGGATTTAAGATGATCAAAAAACTTGAGATTCTCAATAGAAATCTTGATACTTAGTTTTTCTAAAGGTTTTTGCTAAATTGGCTAAAGCACTGAGCAAAACCATAATTCACACCTACATTATTCTGTTGTAAAGGAGTAAAATCATGTTATTGTGAGGAAAAATTTAAGGCCTATTGTGCAAAGTTAGAAGATACATATCTTAAAAATATTAAAAAAAAAATTAAAAGAAGCTTTTGTGCTTTATCAATCCTTTTGAAAAACTCAAACAAGAAAGAGGAAAAGGATTATTATAACTTGCTTCTACCTAAGGAACAATTAAATAAACTCTGAATATTTAATACATGGGAGTAAGAACTCACTCTCATTTTACCAACTATATTTTAAGAAAGGTGTTTTTAAATATCATTTTAAAATACCATAATGTATAATTTATAAATCTACAATAAGTAGAAAGTAATGGAAAGCAAAGCTTATTTTTTGTCAACTACTGTGAAAAGGTGAAGGCAAATCATCTCCTTGTTCTAGGTACCACTAAAGTGTTTTACCAGTGGGATGTGTTGTTTGAGAAAAAATATAAATATTAAGAGCCAACATATTCTTCTCGTGCATTGAATTTATTGGTCAAACACAACTTTTAATGCTTCTTATGAAGATCAAGCAGTTACATGACTTCCATTTTGAGAGTCGCTAAAATTTAGATGACAAGATTTAGGGGGTTCAACTAGATCTTATGCCATTAGAAAAACACATAGTTTAACTACTAGTACTATAAGTTGTTCAAAATGTTGTTTCACAACTTGTACAACCTCAACCATTATGGGTCCACATAGTTCAACAAAGAGGCCAGTCCATGGGTCAGAAATCTTGAATATCCATGCATGACTAAATCAGAACATCAATTTTATGTTGTACATTTGGCATAATTCATAATAAGTAACAATCCAAATACTTATCATGAGGCTTATAAACATCCTGAGTAGTAAGTAGCTATGGTAGAATAAATTATTTTTCTTATGAAGAATTAAACTTGGGACTCAGTTTAATTTTCAAAAGGAATAAAAATAGTGAGTTGTAAAAGGTTGTACCACACTAAGTATACAACATATGGGTCCATTGATAAGTACAAATCTCAACTTATATCAAGATGTTTTTCATAGGTTGAATGTTTTTATTACCATGAAAACTTTGCTCAAGTTTTCAAGATGAATTCCATTTGGCTAGTACTCTCCTTGGCTACAACATAGGGGTGGGAAGTCCATCAAATGAATGTCAAAAGTACCTTCTTAGATTGAAAATTTTTAGGAAGAAATATACATGTCCCAACCTCTTAGGTTAGTTAGGAGTGATAATTATAGCTACGTGTAAAAAAATTAAAATTCTTTTTATTATTTGAAATAGGATTCTTGAGCTTGGTATGAAAATATCAACATGTCCTTAATCAACTATAGTTTTACACAGAGTCCCTCCAACCCCATAGTCTACACAAATAAAGTAGGAAAGAAACTCCTAGTTTTGGTCCTCTATGTTGATGAATTAATCATTAAAATGAGTTTCACTAAGAAAATTCATGATTTAAAATCACAATTAATGAATTAATTTGAGATGAAAAAATTGACTTGCTCACTATTTCCTTGGTCTTCAGATTTTAGTCTGAGATGGAATTTTTGTTAGCCAATCCAAGTATTATCAAGACATACTCTACCACTTCCACAAGTAAGAATACAAGTCTATGATACCTATTTTTTAATTCACATTCAATATTTAGTTCAACTATTTTTCTCCTTCAATTGATCCTACACTCTATAGGAAATTGGTGAGGAATCTTCTACACTTTACTCATACTCATCCTAATATTATTTTATTGTGAACCTGGTTTCATACTATAGTAAATACCCCCATGATAACCATTAGCAAGTTACAAATCACATTCTAATATATCTTTAAAATACTACTAATTATGGGATTGAGTATCATCAAGAAAAAAAACCTTAATTTTTAATTACACTTTGGGTGGAAAAACACCAATTGTAAGTTACATAGACATTAATTTCATAAGAGATCCAAACAATCATAAGTTGAGTACATGATACATATATGATCTTGGGATAGATCCCATGACTTTATCTTGTAATAAGTATTCCACTATTACTTTTTATACCATAGAGTATGAGAAATATGGAGTTTTCAATATCAATCATGAAATAATTTGGATTTGTCACATGCTTTCAGAGTTTGCACTTTTTAAGACCCAACCAACAACATTTTGGTGTAATAATCAGAGTGCCATCCACATTTATCACAACCCAATGGAGAACCAACACATAAATCACATTGATATATGTATGCATTATATTCGATATATGATATAAGATAATGTCATTGATCTTAATTATTTCTAAAAAATGATAAGGTTTCAGAGATTTTCACAAATCCCTTGCTTGAGGCCCAATTTATTCATCTCAAGAAAATTTTGTGAGTGAAGTAAGATCTCTCAAGGGGCTTAGTTCATTTATTCCTTCATCCATACCTTTACCAAAATACATCTTAATGAGGGATGTTATTTTATTTAATAATGCATACATTTTTGTATGGTTTTAGACACCTAATTTTGGTATTAGACACTTTGTCAATATTAAATTTGGCACACTTTGTCACATTTAGACTTTTTTAATACATTTAAATCTTATGCACACTTTTCCATATCCATCAACCCAAATATTGTCATGCCTAACCCAATTTACCAATACACATATTCAATATCACCCTGGTCTATGCAAGAACACTCTAAAGTCCTAAACAGACTATCTTCATATCTCAGTTCATTAATTTTCACTTCCATGAAAGTACCAATCATAGTAATATAATCATGGTTCTATTTCATAGGGCTACTTTTTTTGATAGTGTCTAAGAATTAAACATCCACTTTTCAAATTAGAATGGCTCTATTAGGTCAGCTTATACATGTTTCATGGGGTTTTCATGCCTAGGAAATATTAGTGTGTCAACTATAAATATAAAAAAATCCTAAGGCCACATTCACCTGGTGAATACATGTAAATCATATTGATAAATAAATTAACACTCTCTTAAGACATTATCACAAAGACATACACATATGAAAACCCCTCACAGGATCAGACCTAAATCCAAGTCTGAATATAAAATTGGGTAAAAATTGCATGGTGTCAAGTGTCAAAAACAGAACATTTCATTGCATTCTATCATGATCATTATGGTTCACACAAACACCTAGGTGGGATAACTATGTTTCATTAGAGCCTCTTCAAAGTAATAAAACATAGGCAATGTTCATTCACTCAGCAAGGAGTGGTTGGGTTGTCGAACAAGCTTTTAAATCTATTTTTAAAGGGTCATCTTGTGTCAAAATTGAGATTAATATATTAAATTAAGGATAAATAAATAAGGTATCAGCACATAGTACTAAGGACAATCACACACACATGAGGTATCTCCAAGTGCAAGAGTAGTGGTTTGAGGTAGCATAGAACTGTATAGTCAACTAGGAGAGTAGTGGTCACTACAAGGGTTTAATCTTTGTAAAAACTATTCATGTAAGGTTTGATTTCACGTTTCCTAATTAGATAAATTACAAATTAGACATAGATAATTTACAAATATTGTGATGAACATAGTGAGCAAAATAAATTAGAAATCATAAAAATGAATCTCCTTAATTGATTTATAAATTCTAAATATAGTAAGTGCAATATCAATCTACTCTTTTACATTCATATTTATATCATGACTACCCTATTTTATAAAGTTTGAATATTAATAGTTTTATCTTATTTATATGACATTAATCACAAAATAAGTAAAAAAAATTGGTGAACCCAATCATTGACTTGAGCATAGAAAAACCATAAGTTTTTTCTACCTTGGGATTTCATCTTTCCTTAGATTTTTCATATTTATCCTACATTAGGGTTTGGATTTTATATTTTATTTATATTTTCCCTTTAATGGGTAGTAGTCTATACATTTTTCCCTAGCTTTCTTGATGTTTTCATGAACATATTTTATGTTATCTAAGAATGTTAGAAATTTTAGACCTATAATGGGAAGTGCTAGGTTAAGTGGTATTTTAATTAATCATAATTAGACTCCTTTGATCCAACCATGTGTCTTTTTACAATTTAAAAATTATAAAATTTATGAGATACAAATTCCTTCTTCTATTATGCAAATGTTGATAGAGAATGCATAGATATAGAGGATTGTGTTATCAATAATTTTATATAGAATCTCAAAAAGAATTATGAAGATAATAACGAACACAAAAATTAATATCATTGTAGGGTACATTCAGATGAACTTAATGTTGTACATCTTACAAAATTAGAACCACTTTAAAATTTTCTAAATTAAAAGATTATGCAACCTAATGACTTAGATAAAATATTCAACATTATCCTAGAGATTAAGAATGCAAATAATGCAAAGGAATCCATATCTTAGAAACAACATGATGGAATTTTGAATGACACAAATCCACATTTTATATGTACTATTATACAATAATGATTTATACTATTATTCATGTGTCTACATCTATGGCTACACAAGTGATGCCTACACCTAGTTTGAGGGTAACACAAGTTAATTATCAAATTTTTATGGCTATTCTTATGAAAAATATTTTTTTTCCTTCTAAGCTTGTTATTCATGTGACATCATCTATTTATAATCGATATCATATGCCTACTAATTAAGGGATTATACAAAATCTACTTTATCTTCAAGCCAAGCTTTCCCAACTAGAACAAGGTTCTTGTAGGGTAGGTCATTCAACAAATTTTAAAGCAATATTACACAACCTTTTGGCCCCAGATATTTCCACTTATCCTTTACCTACAATATTTTTTTAACATAAACTTACACTATATGATGGTAAAGTTGATCCAAAACAACACCTTAGAGGCTTCCATACATAGCATGTTTAAATTATTCCTTTAATGATAAGTTACTAATAAATATTTTTACTAGGATCCTCAAGGACTATCCCTTATGATTTTTTTATGACTTTCCTTTACAATTGATGCATGCTTCTTATCCTTTAGCTAACCTATTTATAACTCACAATTCTATCAATATTAGTGAGAAGGTGTCTTATGCCCAAATTGTAAAACTCAAGCAAAAACCCAATGAGCTCATTAATGACTATGTTCTTCATTATAATATTATTCTCTCTAAAGTGGAAAATCATGATAATGAATTTCAATACATAGTCAAAAAAACCTTACTTGTGCCTATCCATGATTCAATTTTGTTCAAACACTTTCAATCTCTCAATGACATGTGTCATATTGTTAAATACCATGAGGTTAAACTCATTACCATGAACAAGGTAAAGTATGGGACTACTCATCCAACATATTCTAATTCTAAGTTTCAAATAAAACCAACATTTAAATCAAAGGTAAATGATACTAAAAATGAGACTAAAATAATGGTTAATGTAGTTTCATAAACTCCTTATAGACTTGTCTTATTGGCTCTTCAAAGGAGAAAATTTACATGATTATTAGAAACTCCTCATAAGGTATTAGAAGATATATTTGAGTGAAATATCATGTCTTTACCTTCACTGATAGAGGTTGATATGAAAAATGTGCAACCTAATGGGTTTGATATCAATGTGTATTATTCTTGACATAGATGTACATGACATTCTATCAATAGATGCTAAGGCTTAAGACATAAGATATAATATTTTGTTTAGAATATAATTATTGAGATCAATGATGTTAATATACCTATGAATTATTAGGTTTCATAACCTAATGAAAATATTAAAACAATTTTGGATGCATTTACAAAACATGTAGCACAAGAAACCAAGACTATTCTTGAAGTGTATATGACTTACAATATCTTTTTATGATTATATAACTAAGGAGGCTCATCCTATAGATGGTCTTAATGGTACTCGTAAATATGAACAAGTAGAAATACCTAAAATCACATTTGATGAGCATGATATTTTGTTATGATGATTTTACCAATGTGGCTTTAATCATACATGATTTCATTGACTCATGTCCTATACACAGTGTTATGGTGGATAACAGGTTAAGTAAAAAATATGTACTATGGCATTGCTTACTAGTCTTGGATATGACACACATAGATATTTGATTGGTATAACTACTACAATTAAAAGAATTGATGAAAAATGAAAAAACCCTACTAGGGGCATTGTGTTACCACTTATGTTAAGGCTAATAGAAATTTCTACTTGGTTATTTATTTTTCCTAATACTAAGGCATTTGGCATGTTATTAGGATATCCATGGATACACAATATGCATGCAATACCATAATCGATGCATTGATGCTTGAAGTATATCTATAACAAATGAGTATTGATAATTTTGGTTATTCCATATGAATATCCCATTTGATTGAATACATTTACTTTCCACCTCCATGACAACCTATTTTATAACTTGTATAGGTTCATCTTATGATATAAAATAAAATATAAGTAATTCATCTTCCTTAAAGACCAATTCTCTAGTATCCATTACATCATCGATCTATGCATACAAAAGGCATTATCTAGACTATCAAATCCAAAGATAGTTATATAGAAATATTATATGCATGTTCCACAATGTTCATTGACACATGATTTTGGCATACAATGAAGCCCAAAAGTTATTATGGATATTGCATCTATGCAACATTTACACGATCATGTTTAATATGATGATGATGCTAAATATTTTATAGCACATAATTATTTTTCCAATTTAGATAATGATATATATATATATATATATATATATATATATATATATATATATATATATATATATTACTCCTTGCCTACAACATGTGACAGTTTTATCAATCGATCCAAAACCAACATGAAAGCATCCCATTGATGGGATCATAATTATTAGGGACATGTTTTAAAATTAAAAAATACAAAAAAAATTAAAAAATAAATAGTAAATAAAATTAAAATATTAAAAAAATGAAAAACTTGGACCTATGCATGACATGTTTTGTAGGTACACATATTTTGTTCATTTTATTTATTATATGCATTATTCTCACAGTATACATGAATGAGATGTAGGACATATAAATGTGTGATGTTATTTACATCTATGGGCTACCCTTCTACATTGGGGGTATGTCTACACTAGGGGAATATTTTTACACTTATTGGGTTTTATCTTTCTATATTGGTCCATTGATCATAGTATATTGTTACATGTAACTTACACTTGATTATACTTTATAGAGTGTTATTTCCTATGTATATTTAATTTTTATATACTGGATGATGGCATTGATTAATTATGTCAAATAGCATTGCTTACTTTGTGTGTGTTTGATGTTGATCATTATTACATTGTGTGATCATTGATGTGTGTTATATTATGTGTTTTATAATTACATTGATTTTGTTTTGTTGTGTCACTTTTTAGTTATGTAAGAGGATCATTTGGACCATGTCATGTCCATGTTATTTGTGTTGGGTCAGATTCAAGTTAGAGTCAAGTCATGTCTTGAGTAATTGTGTGTTTCATGATCATGATATTTTGTGTGTGTAGTTACATATGTGATGGTTGTTGAGATTTGATCCCTAATTTATATCATGCATTCTTCTATTGTGTGTGATTCTATAATTTATATCATGCAAATATTTTTATGCGTATTACTACATGCCTAGTTGATATATCTACTTGACATGACACTTGCATACTTATTACAATAGGTTGCATGTTTTGTATATATTTTAATGGTCAAATATTTATATTATGACATATTTTATCATGTTTGTATAATAATTTACATGATTTATTTTTTATATATAATGTTAGAGTATCTGATTACTCGCGCTTGCTAAGTTCTAGCTAGGTAATTGGTCTTTACCTAGTTTTATCCTATGTGGGGATTTATCCCACATTACCTAGTTTAGCTTATATATTATTTTTCCTTGCCTATATAAGCAAGTGTTCTTCATTATAATATACATGTTTTACAATGCTTTTGTAATCATTTTCATATCTCTTATTGTGTATAATAATTGTTTTGTTTACAATTGGGTTTCTCTTTTTGAGTGTATGTTGAAGCATCAATGGTTGTAGTAATGAGCTTCTGGAGAAATCTTAGCTTAAGAGTTTTGAACTCTTTCATGATATCAGAGCCACCCTCCAATAGTCATTACGCAACTACTATGTATTCATTACTCAGCTTTGGCATATCCAAAATTGTCTTGGATGTCTTTCATGGATTTATCACATTCAGATCGCCTATTTATTGAGATCTATATATTAGTAACACTTCATTGTCATATGCATCTATGGATATGAGTTGTTATGAAGATTTTCATGGGTTTCAATGGTTTGCATTGTGGATCTATGTTTATTTTAAAAGTATAAGGGTTTACTTTCAATTTTTTAGAGGGTATAAAAAATTTGGGGTTGTTTTTAAAATAAAAATTATAGGGGTCTTTTTTTTACAAAATATAGGGGTATTACTATTTTTGGTGGTGGCATTGTTATTTTTTGGGGGAATTAGTTTGCTACATGGGTTTTTAGATCTATCATGACTCACCCTTGGTAGCCATGACCAACCTCCCAGCTTTCTACCCTCTCTACCATCCATTTTTGACTCAGATATGATCTCGGTTGTGTTGGGGGAGTTTTTTTCATGTGAATTCTTTGATTTTAATGACCTTAGACCTTAAAGATCTAGATGGGATGGCAATGCTTTGAGATGGAGTTATATATTTTGGTGATGCCTATAATCTCCACTTAAGCTACTACTTATGGAGATTTTATACTTTAGAGGGCAGTGAATTGGTTAAGGATGGGATTGGTTTTGTTTGCATCTCGATTTGGCTAAGCAAGAGTCACCATGCACTGCCACACCATTGGCTCACCCAGGCTCAAAGAAGAGAGCTATAAATCCCCTAAAATATGATGTTGAAATAGTCTACACTCCAAGTACTCACAAGTCACAAAGGAACTTAATTTGTATGAGTGGTATGAATCCACTACTCAGTCACAAAACAATTGACACTGGGCTTCACCAAAATAGCTTCAATCAAGAAGACTATCAGTGGTGAAGAAAGTAAAAAAGAGTAATGTATATGCAAGGAACACTCAATACCAAAAAATTAGAATATACATCACACCCCCCATCCTACTGATTGGGTGGAGTGGAGAAAAAAAGGTTTGCACGAGTGGTCTAAATCCACTACTCCAACATCGAATAAGCTGACACTATATACACCAGAATATCTCCATGTCATGCTGAAAGAGATTTTTGAGCTATCAAAGATTACAAGATGACACTAGGATTCACTAGAATAGCTATATTTTCATTGTTACTTGTATGTATGTTGCAGTGGCATTGGAGATCTTCTCTATTGGTTTTTTTGTATAAAACATGCGTCTTTGTTTGAGATATGCATGGAGAAGATATGAAGATCTCTAGTATTACTTTTTTAGGTTGGCATCATCCATTTTCAGTGTTGTGTTGGCTTCTTTAGATCAGTATGGAATTTCATCCATTTTTAGATCTACGTTGGATATATTTTTGATCTAGTTCTACATGGAGTTATTTATTGGTCTGCATCTTCTTCAATCCCTAGCATCATTTGCTAGCATAAAGCATAAAGCATTGGCAAGTTACAGCATGGTGTTCTAAGTGATTTTGGCATCATCTGCTTGTGGAAGATATAATTTTGGATTCATGGCATACACTCTCAAAAGTCTGCATAGAGATTTATGAGGTGCATCCATCCTCCAAGCTTGGCACCATTATAGGTTTTCAATAAGCATCCATGGTTAAAGGATTTGTTTTCTCAAAATAACAGCTTGATTATTCTAATTTATTCCTAAGATAAGTTCTAAAAATAGAGAAAATCCCTTTTTATGTGCCCTACAATTATTTTTGAGTAAGTTATTTTAATTATTCTTTTTAAATAGTTATATTTTTCCTTTAAGAGGAAGTTTAGTTCACTTGCACATGCATATAGGTCATTAGCTAAACTTTTTTTGACTTATGTTGATTTGAGGAGATTCTTGGTTTTGTGTCAGTTCCATCAAGTGGTTGGAAGGCTAGGTCCATCTTAGTTGCAGTACTTTTTATAAAATTTTAGTGCAAATTTTATTAAATAGGTCTCATTTATGAGAAATTGATTGTTTAATAATTTTTGATCAGTAGCTCAAAATTGAGCATCGTATTTTTCAAAAGTTCATATTTTTTTCATTTCCCATGTATTGGTTCTATTTACATTATAAAATGCACTAAAATATAAAGTACAACATTTTAGGGGGTCTCTTCACATTGGTTGTGTTGCCTTATGCTTTTGGTTTCTTATTTATGGTGATATTTTAGTGGTGATGCATTTTTCTATGTTCTGACCATTTGTTGATGTAATATTCCTTATTTTACATGTACCTTATCTCTTTCATTTATTGAATATTGGAGGGTGAGTTTTGGTCTGGTAAGAGGTCAAACCCCCTCATAGGCAACACAAACTTCCTTCTTGCTTCTTCTGATTACATTTTTATCATTTGTTGCACTCATGGACACATTTTTTATTGAGTTTGACATCTTATTCTTGAGTGTGCATTATCACTACTTTGGGGTTTTTTATGCTATGGGCCCTGCATTGTACTTCATGCATGTATTATCTTAGATGCATTTCAACTAAGCTTGATGTCCTTTTTGCATGTGCTTTACACATTTTTATTTTTGGTTGTTGATTTTTTTCTAGTGTGTTTACATACATTATGGCTCTTTTCTCCAATTTCCACATGATTCTATCAACCTGTGACATACATTAGTACTTTGACACACGGGTAGTTGTATCATGTCTCCTTGAGGCCCCTTTCTTAATGCCTCACCTTCTTCTATGGGGACACATTTTTGCTCCCTTTTTTTTGGAGCACCTATCTTGATGGCTTATTTGACAGGTCGATGGTATCCTCATTTGGATCTATTTTATTGAAGCCTAGTGTCTTCCTTGTTTTCATATGGTGTTTTTTTGTATGAGTTATATTATACTTGTAATGATTTATAAAGTGTTATGGGTGGTTTGTTGATTCAGCCTTGTCTACCTTCATCTATTTTTGTGTTATATTATGGGCACCTTTTCACTTTTTCAATTACTTGTCTCTTCCATCACCACCATGGGCCATCAACTTTGAGAGAGATTTTTTATATTTTTGACACCACTTTTCAGACAGCTAACAGTCTCTCATAGCTTGAAATGTAGCTATTTTGGTGAATCCCAATGTCATCTTATCTTCTTTGATAGTTTGATAGTCTCTTTGAGTGTGACATGGAGCTGTTCTAGTGTATACAGTGTTATCTTGTTTGGTATTCTAGTATTGGATTCGAACTACTCATGGAGACCTTTTTTATCCACTCTACCCAATCAGTAGTATGGGGGTTATGATGTATATTCTACTTCTTTGGTTTTGAGTGTTCCTTGTATATACATTACTCTTTCATACTTTCATCACCATTCATAGTCTTCTTGATTAAATCTATTTTGGTGAATCTCAATGTCAGTTGTTTTATGATCGAGTAGTGGATTCAGACCACTCATGTAGATTAATTTCTTTTGTGACTTACGAGTGCTTAGAGTGCGAACTACTTCAGAATCATCTTTAGGAGGCTTTCTAGCTATCTCTTCTTCTTTTCTCTCTTTTGGGGGGGAATTTTTCCTATGATTTTTCTCTCTTTTTATCCACTTTATGAGAGTTATATGTATGTTTCATTTTTTAGTGTTTTTTTTAAATTACTGCTTTGTACAGGACTATCTTATTCAGGCACTTTGTTTATTGGAACCCATATGAGGATTATTACTTGTCTTCATGGCCTTCTTGATGATTCTTATAGTGACACCAATGTAGTATCCCCACTAATGACACCAGTGTGGTATCCCCATCATTCTTTGTACTCGCTTCTCACCATCTTTTTAGAGGTTGCTCAAGTAATGCTTCCTTAAGTTCATAATTCTACCTAGTACTTTAGAGTGCAGTGTTTGTGTTCATTGATCCTCATATTTAGCACCATTCCTACTTTCACTTGGTGGTTATAGTGAATCAACATCCATATACTCTGATAAGATGGATTGGCGTCCATAAAGACACGTGGCTTCACACTACATCCTTTATTGTTATCCACTAGCTTCACTTGAGGAGGGGTGTTAGAGTATCTTATTACTCATGTTTGCTAGATTCTAGCTAGGTCATTGGTCTTTACCTAGTTTTGTCCTATGTGGGGATTTATCCCACATTACCTAGTTTAGTTTACATCTTATTTTATGTTGACTATATAATCAAGTGCTCTTCATTGTAATATACATGTTTTACAATGCTTCTGTAATTTTTTGTATATCTCTTTTTGTGTATAACAATTGTTTTATTTACAATTGGTTTTCTTATTTTGAGTATATGTTGAAGCATTAGTGGTTATATTAATGCGCTCTTGGAGAGATCTTGGTTGAAGATTTTTGATAACTCTTTCATATAACACATGGTGTGTATAACTCTTTATTTTGAGATGTGTGATTTGTAGGCTTCATCCCTCATATCAAAATGGGGCATATAATGGATTTATCTTGAGAGGCCATGATAGATAGATACTTCAAATTTTAGGTTATCTTAAGTGATTTAGATGGGATAGATTGAATAGATTAATGCATATCTTGGGCATTCTACATGATTTTCAAGAATAATTAAAACACTATGTTTTACCTAAAATTAGATTAATGTGATAGTAACCCTTTGATTAAATAGAACTAATAGAATATGATCCATCTATGAATTAGTATAAATAAGTAATAAATATGATTTGGCCACTATATTTGTGACAATAAATTTTGACAAGTATAATGGATGAATGCAAGAGGATATGGATAGACTTAACTTATTTTTTGCTCTTCCTTGGCTTCTGCAGGCTCACTGGTTGACTAAAATTTTTGTGTAGTGATTATGAATCATTAATTTCCAAATATATTGACTACTTCTATCCTATAATAGTATCATTATAATAGGTAAAACATTGATAGTTGATCTTTACCCTTATGGGTTGATCTTATCCATGTATAAAATTGATTTATAGCAACTAGCAGGTAGTTTCTAGCTTTAGATATGATTGATAAACTTAGGGTAGGAATGGAAATCAATTCTAAACCCTATAGGTTATTCCTATCCCTTTGTAAAACTAATTTTATAACCACTGATTTGTAATTATAGATTGGGACAAGAATGGTAGACGATTTCGTCCCTTACTAGTTGATCATGTCTTTTGATAGTAAGGCTTTGAAACTTTCTCAACTAATGTGGTTGCTTCAATAATTTATTTTTCCACCTTCATAAAAAAAATCACATTCACAAACATCTAAAATATCAAACCCTATTTTCCTTTACACACTTACAATATCAAATGGGGGGTATGGGGGGTATCGGGCGAAAGGGATTGAATTAGACTTACCTTCATCGATCCATATTGAAATACCAAGAATTTCACTACATTTCCAATGTTTCAAAGAGGGCTCAAACTCAAATTTAGTTTTTTTGTATATGCATGTGTGTGAAATGGTGACATTCAAATCTAGATGCTCTTTCTCCTAGCTTACCCCTATCACAAGCATGCAAATGTAACAATACTTCAAACATAGATCTATGAATCCAGTATAAGCAATGTATGACTTTGTATAGCTCTTTAATATGAGTTTGATTATCCCAAATTCCTTAACACTTATGTTTATATATAAATATCTTATAATTTTAATTGAAAACTTAATGACATGCACAATGGACTCAAAGAACATTAAAGGGGACCCAAAATCTATGGTTAGAAAGAGGAAACGTATCAAAAAGAGTAATTATATAATTAAAGTAAAAGATTTTCAAAAGGGGATGGGATATAATGTATTTCCTATATCTTGTCTCAGACTCAAAATAAGCTTGAAAGCTCAAAAAGGGTTTAAAGAACTCTATTTTTAATGTGTTTTAAGTAAAGTGGGTGGGAAAAGAAGAGCACAAAGTCAAATAAAATTATAAATTATAAAAGGGATGCTTAAAATATATGTGCCATTACTTTTTAAATTCTTGATTGAGATCCATATAAGAAAAGTGGTTAAAATAAATAGTAAAACAACTATTGTGCCAAATTTGGGTGTCTACATTTTTTCCCCTTTAATTTACCATTTTATTGAAACTACAAATATTGGATGAAAGGGGAAAAAAGAATGTAAACTTGTAGATAATTATCGCGTAGAATTTTCATATGTCATGATGATCTAAAGTATTCTTGAAAAATGATATGTATGTAATTAGACATGATTATTATTCAAGTGAATCAAGCGATATAACCATAAATGAAATTTTGAAAATTTTATTCAATGAACAACTACACCTGTATGTGTGACATGGAGAAATAAGAATACCAAGGGTCAATATTTGACCAGATCATTGTGGAAAAGAAGAGGGGAATTTTAGGGTCTATTCATTTGTTAGCCATAGAAATTGATAAGCTTTCAAGTGGTCAATGTAATAAATATAACCATTGATGGACCCAAAAATTGCAATGTGTCGACTCTAGTAATTATTTTGTTTGGAGAAATTTTATTTTCTATTCAAATTGGATAATTGAGGGTGATCAAGCCCCAATTTAAATTTTATATGTATAAAATAAGTAACACCTATTGAGGGATGCAAAAACCTCAATTTAATAATTTGGTCCTTATAACCCCAAGATGTGAAACGGATTGAAATCCATAATGGATTCGTAGGTAATAGTTTTGGAGGGCACATAATCTCTAAGTTATGCACTATGCTATTAAATGAATTAACCACTGCAAATGGATTTATATTCAATTTTCAATTTTTCAATTATTTCTTGTATGCATGATCAAAAGATAATGGATGGCATCCATATCCCTATCATGTCCGCAGATAGAAAATATTATAGTATATGGCAAAAATATGTATTATGCCCCTTGGATTTGAACATAGTATAGTGTGCATGTATTTGTATTATCTTGGTGGTGTAGGTGTTTTTACATTATTATACATATTTTATTTGTCCTAACTAGATTAGTTATATGTTGATTCACACTAGAAAATAGGTTAAGCTAAATTTATGAAGCTGTTTTATATTTTTGGAGTTGCAATTATTCAAATGAAAGCATAATTTTTGTATGCATAATTAGTTAATTCTCCCAAAAATAGTTTGATCACTCCAACTACTTAGTTATTTTAAAACAAACTTTTTAGGGTGTGTGTGTGTGTGTGTGTGTGTGTGTGTGTGTGTGTGTGTGTGTGTGTGTGTGTGTTACTAGAGTCCCAATTATATTTTGAGAAAATTATTATATCGCATAACTGAGAAATACATAGACATATTTGTGCATGATGGTGTGTGACATTTTTTTATCTTTTATTATGGTAATGGCATCATGATGAGACCTTGGAGGTTATTATTTAATACAATGATATGGTATCATAACTATCTTCCATAGCCATTGCTCAAATTTATCATTATCTTTATGCACCTACCATTATTTTACAGGTTACTTGAATGAAGCTTATTTGAGGATTTTTTGGAGACACTACTATGGAATAATTTATGGGTTAAACAGACCTCACCATTGAGTCTGGAGTGCCCCAAAACATATAAAATCACTGTCAATTCATCCAATTTGTACAACCTCATTTTTTACAATGTTTTTGGATACCTATGTAACAAAGATCTAATTATTTTTTAATGAATAATAGGCCATACAATAGTGTAATAAATTTAATTTGGATTGGCATTGTAAGTTGTTAATTATAATTGTTTGAAAGGTTTAATATATATGCCTTAAAACCTTGATACTACTCTATGGTTTTTTCCAATGACGTACTCATGCCACAGCTAGCTCTCCTTGTCCATTGGCCATTGTACAACTCTTATTGCATTGGGGGTGAATGGCATTGGTATTTTCATCATGGTCATAATTTAAGTATTGAAAATATGCATTATAATTCAAATTATCTTTACATGGTATTTTACCCACAGTAACCCCACCTAGTGTACATTAAAACTTGCATCAAACTTGACACATTGGAGATTAAATTATTAGAAAAGGCATTTATATTGTATTTAGAGTTGTTAAAATAAATTCAATGATCTTTCATTCATCAAACCAAAGGTTACATAGTTATATTTATAGTTGAAGATAAACCCTACAAAGTACGATTTAACATATTAAAAATAATTGTTGGAAGTAGCTACTGAGAGGGTGGTGAATCAGTATAAAACAATGCACATTCAATTCTAAAACCATTTCATCATTCATCAACTTTATTTAGAAACATAAACATGAAAGCATGAACAAGAGCATACATCACATCAACACAACATCTATGAGGGAAACCCTCTTGGGAGATAAAACCCATTGAACCCTGCAAGATGGACTACATTCCTATAATTATAAGATCCAATTTAGACTAGTTTTAACTGATCAAGGAACTACCATCCCTTATTTAATGAGACTACAATCCCATAAGGTACTACAACACTTATCTAGTTGAGCTGCCACAACAACTAGTCCTTTAGCAAGTTTTACCTTGCAAGGAGGTTGTAACTCCCTTAGATTTTGATCTACCACAACAACACCCATGAACACATCCACATTTTAACTGATGTCTATAACACCTAATGATGGACCTTTGCTTATCACTCTTCACCTTCACTCACACTCAATCTTCAAATCTACAAGAGCACTGTTATGACATCATTTATACAACACTTAGGTCATACACACCATCATCAACCTGATCTTCCTTTTAACCCATCCACTAGGCACATATATCCTTCACCTTGCCTTTGCTCACCATACACACTCTCTCAAATAGCCTCTTGAGCAAACTCACTCATTTTGCCTCTTCTAGGCTTATTAGGTCTAATAACCTATATAATCCACCTGCACCAACTTCATTAGAAAAGCATGATTGATCCTCAATCCACATGATTCTCTTAAATGACTTGTACCTTATATTTTGAAGGATCTCCCCTTCACTTGGCTCCACATTTGGACTCCCACAAGCCTCACAATAAAAAATAAAAACCATCATATTTGGTTTCACTATTTATAGATCAATCATGATCATCATCATCTTGGTCTGCTAATAGGCATGCCTTAATTCTTAAGTCACATATCATATGAATACATAACTCAATACAATATTCATAGGTTGGTCATAACATCTATGGGTCACCCTTACGCAGCTACAGCTTTCAATTAGGCCATTGTAGATCTTATAGGTCTCATGGAGACCTATTCACCCATTTAGCACTTCATAAATCAAAAAAAGAACATATGACCACTTTCAATTACATTTTTCCACTCCTTATTGACCCCTATACATCCTCAAATTATCATATTCAACTATACTCACCTCTACATATGCTCAAACAACTCAAACACTAACCTAGTTCATAGGAATAACATGAATGAATACACAGTCAACTTCTTAAGAAATGTTCATACTCAAAATATATTTATCACGCCTCTAAAATATACACATATAATCTTTAAGGATTATATAACACTCTCCAATAGCTAATACAACATGAAACATCGAAACAACATCAACACAAGATCAAACATCCTTCCTAGGTCACTTGCAGGATATACACAAAAACACAGTCAACTTTGAATCTTAGTATCTTTGATTGTACACACTTTAAAATATTCAAAAATATATTTTTATATTTTCCTTGGAGTCCTATAAAAAATTTATTTTTATGCCATGATCAAATTCTTCTTGTATCAAAATATATGGCCAAAATACAGAACACTAGTTTTTCTTTTATTAAATTTAAATATTCAAATGCAAACGGTCACAGTTAAACCTCAAAACACTATGCTCCCATCTCGTGTCCTCACTGCTTATATTAAACATAAACCATTTATCTTATTTTAAGGAACTCAAGCTTTACCTTTCAGTGCTCATCATTGGATCTTCATCTTGACTATTTGACTTAATGCGCTCCGTCGATCTCCTGTATGTAGCTCGATCTTTATCTTTACTTGACATTAAACATAGAACACTTGTCCTCATCTCATTACTTATATACATATTGGAATGAAACTTATCCTTTTATACTTTTTTAAGTAACTTAATCTTTACTCAATTTGAACATTGAACACTTTGACCCATTTTACTTATTGTGTACTATAGATCTAGATCTGTACAATCACCCACTCACCGTTGATCCTTAGAAAAAGCTCGATCTTTATCTCTGATCAATGTTAAATATTAAACACTTGGAACCATCTCACTACTTCTTGATATCTTGGATCAAAATTCTCTATTGATTTTTCTTGAACTTTAACTTGTGCAGAAATGATCAAGTATGGGAACTATTATAATCTACCTGAAAGGCCAACTTTCCACAGACGTATCTTTTACCCCGCTCACTCACATTTATCAAATTTGGATCATATGATCTCATACATAGGACACTCCAAACATGTATCAAAATAATCTAAAACCTTTGCATTTGAGATATATAAATCCATTAATCTGCTCACTTAGATTTTTCTACCATAGAGCCAATAATGTGAAGAATTGCCTGGAAGGCCAACTTTGCAAATGCATATCTTTTGATGCGCTTTGGTACATGATATGAAATTTATCTCAATAAAATAGGATAATAACTAAACAAACCCATATAATCATCTTGTTTTTAAATATCCACATTTTCAAAATATGCCACCAAACTGCTTACTCGGTTCTTTCTTGCCTCATGCAAATTTGGCTATGGGAAAATAATGTCAAACTACTTGGGTGCCTAACTTTGCACTTGCATATATTTTATCACACTTATGTGCATGACCTAATATTTATTGCATAATAACTAGGGACTAATTTTATCACAACCATATTACCAACTCCTCCTAACTCATCCACATGTGGTAATGGCGATGTCAGTAAACTACATACTCAGATTTTTTTGCCACTAGACCCAAATGTCTAGAAGAAAACAATGATCAACCAAATGAAAACTAATCATGCACATAAGCACTAAAAGTTTATAAAACATCTTATGTACCTATTACACATTCTCAATAGTCAATATTCATCCCTAAACATCTCTAACCATGTCAAAACTAAAGATTAACCAAGCCTCCTTCAAGCATCCGAGGACAAGCACATTGCACACTTTGTCATTATCACTTAGACTACCAAGACACTATATCCACTCACCATGACACCCCCATGACATCATTTAAAAATCTCCATCAATCACCCCTTTTGTCGTTAATGTCAACAACCATCATAAAGCAATATACAACTCACCTTTCTTTTCTCTCTTCAAGCACTCTTATAATAGGAAGTTTCTCCCCCTTTGACACAATGATAAAGTGGGCACAATATGATCCTAAGGACCTAAAACCACCACCAAAAAGAGAGTACCATCTTATAAAATATGATACAAACTCTCCCTTACCTTGAGCCTACCTCTTCTTTCCTTGATAACTTCATCTTGTTCCATGCCAACACTCTCTTAAACCAAGCACTGCAACCAATGAAGAAAGAGCACACAAAACCACTATAATATGATGGAACTCACCAAGAAGAAAATGATAGGGACTCCCCATAATATTTATGATCCATTTCACATCTTGAACATCTTCAAATCTCCACACAATATGAAGAACCACTACACATGCTTACTAGCCTTCTTTCTCAAGCTACCACAAGGACCACCAACAGAACTTCATGCCACTCACAAAATAGAAAACATGCTCTCAACCAACTTGAGAACTCTCCTTGAAAAAAAATACCTTGATATTTTGTATAAACTGAGAAAGAATCACTCTTCTGCAAACTAAGCCTATCTAGTCTCCTTATAGTCCTACCTAGAACTTGCAGCTCCAACAACTTTTAATGGATACATATTCAAGACATAAAACTTTATATCTAAATCAATCTCATATGCCCCATCAAGCACACTAATTTTAATTACCTATATCAATAACTGAAACATACTTCCTTCACAAACCAACTTGTCAATTAGGCCTCCAAATTAACAAAAACTTAAATAACTTGAGAACCACAAACCTTCAAATCTATGTGAATCAAGATTTGACAACCCATTTAGGCCATTAAATAAATTAATAATCCTCAGACCTCATCTCATAAGACAAACTAATTTTATAGCATAGCCCAAAACCCTAGAATCTCAAAACAAACAAGGTCAACAAACCTCCTTCTAGTCAACATCCACCTCTAAAACTTCTTACACACCTGAAGATAAATATCACACACTCCTAGACCAAGATTTGAGCTTCCATAACTTTTGGAACCTTAACTTCCTATACCATGGATTTCGACTTGCAACAAGACAGATAAACCTGAGAGCACACAAAAACCTCCATACCTTCTTTCTCAAAATTAACTACTCATTCCTCTGATCCTAAGACCTAACCAATTAAAAACTCCCCACAACTTCATGATTCACTTGGAACATGACATATTCAATGATTTTTCAAATATTATCCAATCACAATCAATACTTATATAGAGATACCTCATATTTAGAACACTGTGAACTTCCTTGGCATATACAACTATTCAACAAGCCTTTAATAGGCTTAGCAAGATCTAGGACATAATCCTAAAAGAGAGACCTTTAACTTATAGGCTCACCTGGTGTCTACCACAAACTCATATGCAGCTAGATATTTGAAACTCACCTTTATACTAGAACATCCAAACCATGAACAACAAGCTAACTCCTTCTCAAGATAGGATCACTGAGATTCCTCACAAGTTTCTTTTCTCTAATAAATAGATATATAAAAAGAATGCACAAGCATACCTTGTTTTCATACCATCTCATCAAATAATATCTGACAACCACCAAGCTTCCTCTCACTAACAGGTGTTTCCTTGAAGCCTAAATAGAGACACCCCTTTGACATAGTTAGACTAAAAGTCCCAAAACTTAGGAGACTCACATATCTCCATATATTTATCTATCTTGCATTCCTACCTCATCATCCCATTGATTTTGAATGGATGCTTAACTTCATTCTTTGTTTCAAATTTGTCAATAAATGTTGATAGCATAAACTCTTGACTTTCCTTCATTTCTGATTCTTTTTTCACCTTGAAAAATAATCCATCAAGACTCTTGGACTCAACAGGATTAGTCTCATTAGCCTTTACTACCTCAGGTCTCGATACCATAGTTTGACTCTCTTCATCTTTTACATCCAACTTACCTACTTGATCCTTGATCTTATTCTGATTTGCAATATAGCTTTCTAGAGAAACTTTCTTATCATCCTTATGACTAGAAAAATTGGCAATAATTACCTTTGGTTTCCATATCTAAGTTTGTCATTTCTCAATCTTTCTAGGAGATTTATATCTTTTGACATACCTTGAATACCTCTTAACACCATTTGGATATAATCTATCAATATGTCTGCTCTTATGACAATTGAAACAAATAACAGCATTTGTACCTTTTGATAGATTTGAACTATAATTAATCTTTGGCCAAAAAATCCTTCTATCATACCTCCATGAATGTCCATACTTGACTGACTTCCTTCTATATTCTTTAGCTCTAAGACCATACTTATTACATGTATAAAAAATACCATGAAATAAACTATCATACCTTGAAGCATTTGGTTGTCTAATAGACCTTCTTGTATTGATTTCAAAGCTTGAATTCTCCTTGACATACTCAGACTTCTCATCTTCTCTCCCAGCTTATCAACTTGAATATAATAATCTCATGCTCACTTTTTAGTGACTTTATTTCAACCTTCAGCTGATTGCACTCATCTTCTTTTGTTTTTAGATTTGCATTTGTAGTCCTTAACTGATTCACAAGAATAATGAGATTCTCTTCATCCTCTTTGGCCTTGTCAGCCATGTCTTTCAATCTATATGCTTGCACTTCAACAGACTTGATCTATTCTTGATATTTATTTTCTTCTTTCTTGGACATGCCTAAAAACCTTCCCTCAAGTGAACTAACTTTTGATTCAAGACCTTTGATCATATTCCTCATTTTATGATTCCTCTTCTTATGCTTCTTCCTTGCTATCATCTTCTCTAATGTTATGGCAAGCATCTTTATCAAGCATGAAATCCTTTTTTTTTATAATAAACTTGTCTTGGCATCTACTAGTTAAACCTTGAGATCATTGATAACAATTTCATTCTCTTTGGCATCTTTCTTTAAAGTACATATTTGGTCTTTAAGTTCCTTGATCATAGCCTTCCACTGTTGATTATCTTTCTTCAATTGTTTAGCCATCTTGTGCTACTTAGGATCTCCTTCAAGTTTTTAAGCTTCTTCCAAAAGACCTGCTCTGATACCAATTATTATAAGTAGCTACTGAGAGTGGGGGGTGAATTAGTATACAATAATGTACATTCAATTCTAAAACTATTTCATCATTATCAACTTGATTTAGCAACATAAACATGAAAGCACATACATCCAAAGCATGAACAAGAGCATACATCACATCAACACAACATCTACATGCAAAACCCTCTTGGGGGATAAAACCCATTGAACCCTTCAAGATGGACTATAGTCCTGTAATGACAAGATCTAATTTATACCAGTTGTAACTAATCAAGGAACTACCATCCCTTATTTAATGAGACTACAATCCCATAGGGTGTTATAATACCTGTCTAGCTGAGCTGCCACAACAACTAGACCTTTATAAAGTTTCACCTTGCAATGAGGATATAACCCATTTAGATGTTGAGCTACCACAACACATATGAACACATCAACCTTTGAACTGATGTCTACAACACCTAATGATGGACCTCTACTTATCACTCTTCAAATCTAAAAGATCATTATTTTGACATCAAAAATATGACCTACAAGTCATACACACCATCATCAACATTTTATACCCTTCAACCCATCCACTGGGCACACACATCCTTCACCTTGCCTTCGCTTACCATACACACTCTCTCAAACAACCTCTTGAGCAAACTCACTCATTTTGCCTCTTCTAGAATTATTAGGTCCAATGACCTATGTAATCCACCTACACCAACTTGATCAAACAAGCATGATTGATCCTAAATCCACCTAATACTCCTCAATGACTTGTACCTTCTATTTCAAATGATCTCTCCTTCACTTGGCTCTACATTCACACTCCCACAAGCCTCACAACAAAAACTAGAAACCATCATCTTTGGTTTCACTATTTATAGAGAAATCATCATCATCATCATCATCATCTTGGTCAGCTGATAGTCATTTCTCAATCCTTAAGGCATCTATCATATGAAGACACATCTCAATACAATCTTCATATGTTGGCCATAGCATCTATGGGTCACCCTTAAGCAGGTACACCTTTCAATTAGGCCCTTATATCTAGTATATGTCTCATGGAGATCTATTCACCCATTTAGAACTTCATTGATCAAACAATAACATAGTAAAATTATCAATTACATTATTCCACTCCTTTTTTCCCCTTAGACATCCTCAAATGATCATGATCAACTCTACTCACCTCTATGTATGCTCAAACAATTTAAACATTGACCTAGTGCACAGAAACAACATGAACGAATACACAGTCAAATTATTAGCAATGTTCATACCCAATATAGATTTATTACACCTCCAAAATCCACATATATCATACTTAAGGAGTCTACAATACTCTCCAATAGATAATACAACATGAAACATCAAAACAACATCAACACAAGCTTAAACATCCTTCCAGGGTCACTTGTAGGACATACACAAAAACATAGTCAAATTTGAACCTTAATATATTTGATTGTACACTTTTAAGATCTTAAAAACTATATTTTCATATGTTCCTTATATTCCTCTACAATTTCACTTTTTATATCATGAGCAAATTCTACTTGTATCAAAAGATATGGCCAAAATATAGAGCACTGGTTTTTCCTTTGTTAAATTCAAATATTAAATGTAAATGGTCACAGTTAAACCTCAAACACCATGCTTGCATATTATGTCTTCTCTTATCAAATTAAACATGCACCATTTATCTTCTTGTAAGGAACTTGACCTTTATCTTTCATCGTTCATCATTGGATATTCATCTTGACTATTTGACTTAATGCACTTCATCGATCTCCTATATGTAGCTCAGTCTTTATCTTTGCTTGACATTAAACATAAAACACTTGTCCTCATTCACTACTTTCAGACATATTTAAATGAACACAATAAATTTATCCTTTTATATTGAACTTGATATTTACTTAGTTTAAGCATCGACCACTTTGACCCCTTTGACTTACTACATCCCATAGATCTAGATATGTATGATCACCCACTCACCATTGATCCTTGGAAAAAGCTCGATCTTCATCTCGTCTCAGCATTAAACATTGAAAACTTGGTACCATCTCACTAATTATTGACATCTTATAGCAACATGCTCCATCGATTTTTCTCAAACTTTAACTTGTGCAAAAATGACTATGGGAACCATTACAATCTGCCTAGAAGGCCAACTTTGCACAGACATATCTTTTACCTTGCTCACTCGCATGTTCTCAAATTTGGACCATATGTTCTCACATAGGATAATATAACCATATATCAAAATTTTATTTAAAACTTTGCATATGTGATATATAATTCCATTAATCTACTCACTCGTATTTTTCTTCCACAGAGCCAATAATGTCAAGAATTGCCTAGAAGGCCAACTTTGCACATGCATATCTTTTGACATGCTTAGGTGCATTATCTAAAATTTAGGGAAAATTAACTAGGATAAAAAATAAATAAACACATATTATCATATTATTTTTAAATATCTACATGTGTAAGATATTCCATCACCAAATTGCTTACTTGGCTCTTTCTTGCGTCATACAAATTTGGCTAAGTATGGGAGAACAATGTCAAACTGCCTGGGAGTCCAAATTTGCACTTACATATATTTTATCACACTTAGGTGCATGAAATAAGATTTAGTGCATAATAATTAGGGACTAATTTTATCACAACCATATGACCAATTCCCCCTGACTCATCCACATGTGGCAATGGCGATGTCAACAAACTGCCTACTTAAATTTTCTGCCACTAGACCCAAAGTGTCTAAAAGAAAAAAATGATCAACTAAATGAAAACCACTCATGAAAATAAGAACTCAAAGATTATAAAACATCTTATTGACCTCTTTAATATTCTCAATACTCCATATTCATCCCTGAACATCTCTAACCATGCCAAAACTATTGATCAAACAAGCCTCCTTCAAGCATAATAGGATAAGCACATTGCACAATTTATCATCATCACTTAAACTATCAAGCCACTTTATCCACTCACCATGACATCATTAACAACTCTACAATAATAATGAGTTAACAAATAATAATATAACAATCTAAAACATAGTGAGTTGTGTTGTGAAATAACCTCACATGACATAAAGACTATGATGAATTAACATCAACATTTTATTCTAACAATCGCCCCTATAATTCAAAATGGTTTGAATTAAACATGAGAGAGATTATCTGAATGCCTCAAATTTATCTCATGCAAGTGATTTGGTGAAGACATATGCACGTTATTCTTTTATTGGGCAAAATTTGAGTTGGATATTGGGTTGTTGAACATGTTCATGTATGAAATGTACTTGTACCTCGATGTGTTTTATTTGTTCATGAAACACTAGATTGCAAACAAGTTTAATAACACCTTCATTATCACAATACAAAATGGTAGTTTATTTCTATGGTACTCCCTATCCTTCAAGCATGCAATGTAACCATATTACTTCACAAGCAGTTCTTCATGTGGTGCAATATTATGATTCAATAGAAGACCAAGAAATAAAGTTTTGTTTCTTGTTCCCCTAAGATATAGGACCAGATCCTAAAAAGAACACATACCTTGAAGTGGATTTTAAGTCATCAATATTACTTGTATGATCTGAGTTTGAATATCTTGTCAATAAGAATTGATCATTATTCTTGTACTCTAGGCCACAACCCATTGTACCCTTTATATATCTCAATATCTACTTTGTTGCTTTCTAGTGGGACATCTTTTTCTTCCTTTGTATGCATATGATGCACTTTTCAAATATATACACTTATCCAAGAAAAAATTATGCAATGTAAATAGAAAGTCAGGGTGCATGGGCTCCTCCTCAATGTTCTCTCTTGCTTCAACTCTCCCACTATGCAAATTTGAAAAATGACCAATATGCTATGTAGATCTAATTCAAACCTACACTATGAAAGAGAGTGCATGGGCTCCTATATTCCTTCAAAATTTTCTCCTAGATTTAGAGATAGATCTAGTACCCAATATTTAAATAAATTCAATGATAGTTCATTCATCAAACCAAAGGTTACATAGTTATATTTTTATCTAACGGTAAACCCTACAAAGTAGTAACTAACATACTAAAAAAAGTAAGTTAACAACTAAAAATATAACAACCTAAAACATAGTGATTTGTATTATCAAACAACCTCACATGGCATAAATATTATGATGATTTAACACTAATATTTTATTCTAACACGAGTATTATGTTGATCATCTTCACATGGCCTTTTGCTTAGACCTCTTTGGCCAACCATTGGCCCTTCCATGTAGCTCGCTAGTTGTACCTTCATGAGTCAGTGATGTCAATCCAATGTGTAAATTATTTCTCCAACCACCTCACATGGCCCTCCACATTGGCTTACCCATCACACTTTGGTTTCTATGTCATTAGCATTCAATGAGTTAATTTATGCATTACAAATGTGCATTGCCATCTCACAACCTACGTGTTCCACACTCCAAAAAGGTGTCATCCTTTTTATTAAAGGATTATTTTATTATTATTATTGAATTTTTAAATTGAATGTGAAAATTAAAATATATTTTTGAACTTATGATGTTATAGTTATATCATGGTGTGGTAGCAAGTATAATTTTTCCAAAACATTTTTAAAACAAAGGTCAAAGGTTTGAATCCCCTCAATGCCTATCTAGAAGCCTAGGGAGATCAAAAAAATTCAATTGGATTTCCACACAGTCATACAATTGGATTTCCATTTTGAGCAATTGAATCCCAATAAACTTATTTTTTTACAAAATTTGCTTCATTGTCATAGATTTTTGGATTTTTGGACAGCCATATCTTTTGATAGGGAGCTCGGATTGAGGCATTGTATTTTTTTAAGTGCATGATTTTTTGTACTCTTTGAATTTGCACCATCATATTTTTCCTATTTATCTCTAATTTTTACTTATAATCATATCATGCATATTTGATTGTAAATATATTGTACACACATTGTTTATTAAGTGTCACCTTATTTCTACTTGGGGATCACATTTTTTCATCTTTTGGTGCATAGTATATATTTTGGGAGGGCCTTATTAATTATGCCAATTAGGCCTAAACATTGTACAAAAATGCATCATCATAAGTAATTTGGGGGGTCTATCTTGTTGAGTATTTTGTATTTAAGGTTCATCTTATTATAATGGATTCTTTACTAGAACTTTAAGAAGAGAACCTGAAACTCGAGAAGAAAAACTCTCTTCTATAATCCCTCATTTTCAACAAGGACACCCTAATTCTCTCCCTACAAAAAAATTACACATTTTAAGCGTAATATTCACCTGTTGGACATACATTCCCTTATTCCTCATCCATCATGTGATTCATTTCTTGTTCATAAATATGGTACTCATCCACTTGATGTACTTTTATACTATGGCATATTAGATCCACCTACATTTGTTGTTATTGTACTTATTGGCCTTGATTTATCAATATCTACACTTGTTGCTTTAGTTGTTTCATATTTTGCACATCCCATTATAGATTTGCCTAGTTCTTTTGAGAATCACACTACTAACTTAGGTTCCTACATACTCTATTCCATGGGTCACATTAGTAAAGGTCTTGGTATGCATTCACAAAGCATTGGTGCTCCTGTCCATCCTGTTAACTGGGATTCTTGGCACAACATTACTTATGATGCAAGTGTTTTATCTTCATTGTGATCATTTTATGATAACTCAAATCCATTTTTTTCACTTTATTCTTCGTGAGGACATTGAGAAACACATGAGCTCTATTTCACCTCCACTTAAGCCTAAGAAACATGATATTATCCTTATGAATCACGATTCTCTCGACACTTAACCATATGTTTTTTCACACACTTTGTTTGTGCACTTCACATTGATAGCATAGTCTTCTTCCATACATATTCATATGGGATGGACTCATTGTGGTATCATTATGAGCATACTCTACAAAGGCTATACAGGGGTGGCACCTGCACCATTCAGCTTCTTAGTCTACATGTTGTTCTTCCTACCTTTTAATGCTCATTTAAATAGTTTAGATCTATTATTTGGAAGTTGTTTTAGTGGTGACTATCTTTGATGGTGCCTTCTATAGATTGATAGGATTTAGGAGTCCATTATGTCATTTGGTGGGTTTTGTATTTTGGGATCAATTTATAGTTGTACTAAGTTATAAAGTGACTTCAGGGTTTTATTACTTCAATTTCATCTACCTACATGCATGTGTGCTCTATTTTGCATAACTTTTTCATAATTTTATTTGTTTGACTCTCCCATTACCAACAAGGCCATCTTCTTGAGAGATATTTTTTGTATGTATATTCAATACTCTAATGTGTCAATAATCTCATTCAGCTTACATTGGAGCTATGGTAGTGTATCCAGTGTCAACTTTCCCTCTTATGTGTTTGAGTAGTTGGATTCATCCACTCATACAGAATTTCGCATCACTCCACCCAATCATAAGTATGGGGATGTAGTGTTGATCCTACTTATTCCAATGGTGTGTCCCTTGTTATCCCTTAACACACTACATATTATATTTCAATCAATTGTTTTAATTTAGTTTTGTATCTAGGGTGTTTATAGATCAAGCACGAGATCCAAACCACTCATGTAGGATTGAGTTTATTAGTGAATTTTTGTTCCCCAAACACCTTCTATTTTGTATAACTTTATTGGCAATGCTTTATAGTCTAGCATCCCCAACACATGTTATCTCTTTAATGAATATTATTAGATTTGGGCTTGATAATTTTTGTTGTCTTGCATACCTAGCACCTATCGTCTCTTCAATAGTAGATTCAAACCACTTATTTTCACCAGATATTTTATGTCTTTCAATTCCACCTAGTACATTGGTGTTTGATGGAAAGCATTCCATCCAATGTGCCTTCTTCAACATTATGTATGATTATTGAGCCATTACTTCTTAGGATACCTTACAACATATTTTAGCTCCTCCACTTTTGTTGTCTTACTTATTTTTTGGGAAACCTTGCAGTCACACATTTTTCTCATGGTGACTCATTTTTCCTAGTTATTTGATCAGTGTTTCTTCTAAGTGAGACTCGTATAGAGCATAAATTCTTACATTGACTTGGAAGTTATAGCGAATCAACATCGATGTCTTCAAGTAAGATGGATTGGCATCTATAGGGACAATCAATATTATACTTTTTTTTGTACATGGGTACCTAATCAGACCTAGTTGTTAGGACCCATATTTGAAAAATATGTCTCTTTGTTTTTATATTTTATCACTCCATAACTTTACACTTAAGGGAGGTTGTTGTATATGTGTGTTCACACTGTGACATATTTGGTATTGGCTTAACTAGCTTAGTTATATGGCATTTCACACTAGGAAATATGTTAATCTAAATTTAGGGAGTTATTTTATATTATTGCAGTTTCAACTATTCAAATGAACACAACATTTGTGTGTGCATATATTTAGTTGATTCTAATAACAAATATTTTATTCACTCCAACTACTTGGTTATTTTGAAATAAACTTTCTAGGATGTGTGTGTGTGTGTGTGTGTGTGTGTGTGTGTGCGTGTGTGTGTGTGCGTGTGTGTGTGTGTGTGTGTCTGTGTGTGTGTGTGTCAACTTCTTATTAAATTTTGAGTGGATTATAAATCTCACATACCTAAGAAATATAGAGACATATTTGATCATGATAGTGTGTGATGTATTTTGATATGCTATTTTGGTAATGGCATGTTTATAAGATCTTGGAGATGAGTATTTAATACTATGATACATTCCCCCATTGATAAATATAGAATCTATAATTGTATGTAAGTGTAGATTTGTGAATTTTATTTGAAGGTTATTGATAAAGTTATTATGCACCCAAAATTATATGAATTTTTACTTCATTCATAAAATGTGAGTGCATATGCCCCAGTAATGTGTATCATTGATTGACTTTTTAAACCTTTTGAATTTTTTGAAACTGTAATGTGCAGTATTTTGGAATCTATTATCTATTATTTGTAATTTGACTATATGTGTATGGCATATGCCCCCAAACATTATACCAATAATTGAACCTCTGAGGTTTCACTACGATGTAATGAGTAGTCGAATATCAGAGTTAGATTAATTTCATATAAATTTTGTAGTTTTTTCCCATGTTTGCCCCCCTTTTGAAGCAAGGGATGAGGTTTGGTGAATTGATCAAATCAAAAGATATAGTGAGTTAGACAAGTTCGATCAATTAGAATGCTTAGCATATCTTGTAATAAATTTTAAAGTTACTATTATGTAAATCATATATGTCATAGCATGATAGAATATGAGATAGTAATATTTGATTGTTATGAATGATTGTTAAAGGCAATGATGCTTATATTGTTAAATGCATCATTTGACCTATTTTTAAAGTTGGCATTAGTAACTGATTAGCATTTTGATGTGGATTAGGGTCTCATTTATGTCTTGAAGAAATTTTTGAAATGTCTTTTTTATATGTAGAAATCAAGATATTACTTGTTGAGGTTTTGAATTGTGAATTGAATTTATTGTGCAATAGACATAGTATTAATATTGTGAAAAGTTAACTCATATAAAATTAGGGTGAAAATGTGTTTGTAAATTCATTTTCACTATTGCATTATGCAAATTTAGTTTAGAGTCTCTAAAATTCTAAGTCGATGAGTTGCATCACCACTATGATTTGTGCATTTGCACACTGTTATAATAACATCCTACATATGATCTAGTATGTATCAGAATTTGCTTAATTTTTCCAATAGTTTGTATAAAATTTAATAATTTTTTAGTGAATTTTGACTATTTTTATTTTTTGACTATTATGACATTGTGATGGTTTGAAATGTGAGATCTTATGTTTTTTTCCTTCGAAGATAAGATCATCCAAATTTGGACGTTATTGTCCTGAATGAGACAAAAAAATCCCACATGGGACATTCATGTCCATGTTTTTGTCCTTTGTTGGTTATTTTTGTCTTTATGTTATTGACTATTTTTTCATAGAATTTTTGCATGTATACTGTATTTACTTGGATTAAAAATTAATAGACTTTGTGTGGTTTATTTTGCAGTGTGATTTACATGCCCATGAATTTTGATATGGGTGACAAAGCAGTATTTTGCTAGAGTTAGGGCTAGATGATGTGGATTGAAAAATATTGGAAGATATTAGTTTAGCACATGTTGGCCAATTGGTCTTAATTATATATAATATGCATTTGATGATTGCATTGGTATATTAGAGAGATATTGATACAAGTATTTTCTGGTTATCAATGTATGAGATGACTATCACACTAGAAGATGTGTAGTTTATATTATAGCTTCCCATTATTGAAAAGATGCCTATGGTGATGGATGCAGAGGGTCTAGGATATATGTGGCAGCCTCACAAATACATTATAGGTAGACCAAAGGGTACCCATCGGGGTGGTATTATGTTTTTAGAGCAGATTATATAATTTGATGTTCAACAATTATGAAAGTTTATATGTTGTATACTAGCATCAATTGTAGTTTTAGATGGTAGAGCTATATCTATCTTGTATCTTATGTATTATATATCTTGGACCATTGAGGAGAGACATATTAGATATTCCTAGGGGCATAGCATGTTATCCTAATTGTATCAAGAGTTATATAAATTTACAATGGAGGTACGTGGAAGTGGTCTTGTAGCCACAACATTATTACATGTATGGATGCATGATTACATCATGGTGTTGCATCTATTTGACAACCCTCGAGAGGATTGGGCTCATCCAAATATCTCTGTATCTCGATGGATGCAACCATGGTGGATATGGCTGACCACTATGGACTATAGGGTGTTTTTAGATAGGTTGAAAACTACTATGATTCAGTGGTAACTGTATATTGGATATGGGATATGGCTAGAGGATGCTCGAGAGTTGTGATGATACAAGTTATTATGTGGACATAATATCATTTTCCTACTGTATTTGAGATATTCTAATATGAGTTAGTGACTCATTAGTTTGGGTTGATTTAGGATGTACCTCCAATGCCTTATTCATAGACATGAAGTATTAGAGCTATTGGTAGAGTAAGTTTGATGCCATGACCTACATGTGAAAATTTGGATCCTCATCTGACGATGAAGTGAGATAATGTTGTTCCAATAGCAAAGGGTGATGATGTAGGTTGTACAATAGCCTATACATAAAGGTGGACTAATTTATGATGGGTTGCATATGGTCCATCTTTGGATAACTTAGTCTTCGTAAAATGTGAACTAGAATGATTTTTTCTAGTCGTTTGTTTATAAAAAGGTTGATGGACCATTTGTTCCTTGTTAGGAATGTCATGGGATGTTTTAGTCCTTTTAAAATAACTACTAGAAAAAGTGGGAGAAGAAAACCTTGTTGATTTATTTTCAAATGTAATAACTCCTTTATCAACCTATTGTGTAAGCTTTTATCTTAAAGCATAACAATCATTATTTTTATGCCCAATAATACCATGATAAGTGCAAAAGGGTTAACCTTTTATCTTCTCAAATTTTTGAGGTGGATGACAATAATTTAGCTGAAGAGTAATCAACTACTTATCCAGTAATATCTATAAGATACCATGTGGTTGGTCTCTAAGGTATTCAAACTGAATTGATTTTTTCTGAGTAGAAGTAGATTCTTTAAGTGTAGGATTTATTCTATAAATAAGACCGTGATTTATTACTCTTTTCTATGAACTTTGGTTTAGAATAATGTATTGGAGATGGATTATGAACCTCTTTTCTCCATTATTTTCCTTTATAACCATATTTAATAATACTTTTTCCTTTTAGAGAAAATATATTATATTATACATTATTGCTTACTATCTCACATGCGTATTGGTGCACATCCATATATAAAATATCGAAATAAGTGTAAGGAATGTGTAAATATTTTTATTTTAATGGATAAATAAGGCTTTTACTAAATATGAATTGTATTTCCAAATATAAAGGTCAATGTTTTAAATAGTGTAAAGCATTCTTTAATTGAATAGTGTAATATCTAATGGACTCATCATCACCTTGTTTTAAGCCTTGTAAATGTTCTAATGTCAATTTAGGCATTTCATGCTTATGGTTATCTAATAATATATCTTATAACTTCTTGAAATTAGTTAAATATCCATTAGGAATACTATATAACCAATCACAAGCATCTCATGTTATAGTTTTATGTAAAGCCTTTAATAATATGCATCTATATTTGGCCCAATGACCAAAATAATGCATGTATTATTTTAGATGGTTGGCAAGGTCTCTATAACCATCAAATAAAGGAATCATAGGCATGAAAAACTTTGTTCGATAATGATATTCAAGTACATTTCATGTAAGAGATTGATCTTGAATGATATCATCTTTAATATTAGAGAGACAAGCTAATAATTTCAAAGTAAGATTCGACACTTGTTTTTGAAGGTCCCTTATAACTTTCATCATAGATAAAATATGAATATTAGTAATAGTTGTGTTTTGTAAAGGTATAGACAAGGGTTGTAATTTACTATCTACTTGAAACATAGGAATAGTGGGATCATCACAACTATCATTGCATTCTAAGTTGACATCATTGCATAATTTAGAAACATTGCAAATAGGATCATTCATATCACATGATATTTATTAAAAATATATTATATCATTTTGAATGTCACAAAGATTTTTATGTAAATAATGATAATTGTATGATATCTTAGAAAGAGATAAATAATTATTACGCTCATGTATATCTAGTTGTGTTTCTAAAGAGAGAGAAGGATTAATTGTTTCTTATAGAGAATATAGGAGAATCGCATTCTTCTTTGGTAATATTTGCATCATATATAAAAATAAAAGCAGAAACACTTCCAATTTTTATAACATTTTCATCATCTAGCGAAAGTAAAGCAAATCACATTCAACTTTTGAATGATTTGCATGAGCAAGAGAGAATAAATAAAAATCGCATTCAACATTTGAAATATTTGCATCATCTAGAGAAATTAAAGAAGGGGAAAATTCAAATTTTGAAACATTTGTATCATCAAAAAAATTAAATGAGAATCGTATTTAAATTTTGTAACATTTTCATCATCTAGCAAAAGTAAAGGAGAATCACATTCAATTTTTGTAACATTTTCATCTTCTAAAAAATAAGTAGTACGTTCAACTTTTGTAACGTTTCTATCATCTATATCATGAGAAATCATATATGTATGTAATATTGGTGCTATAAAGACTTTGTTTCATGCATTGGTTTTTGTTTTTATGCATTTTTTTTGTAACAATGAATGTGATTTAAGTGTAGTAGAAAATCGTAAAGAGAAACAAAGTATATTTTAAAATAAAGCATCTATAGATTTTAATTCATATAATATTGGAGTAGTAGGAGGATTTACATTAGCATTATGTTCCTCTTATTCTAAATAATGGCTAAGAGAAGGTTTTAAATAAGGCGTAGGATGGCTAGGCTCTTCTATTTCGTAAGTGTTATAGTCTTCCACTTCCTCATAATATGCCTCTTCATAATCAAAGTGATAATCATTCCCTTAACAATCATATTATTCATATACATCACATTATTGATCATATAATAATCATCATTAGATTGATCATAGGGTCTAATTTCTATAAAATATAGAATCTAATGGATGAGAACTATTAGGGTTTGGAATAGAGGTACACATTTTAGTACATTCATTAAAGTAATCATAAGGCATAGAGTTGATAGAAAATAAAAAATACAAGGCATGAGGACTATTAGGGTTTCAGATATATGTATAATTCTTAGTACTTATAAACCCTAAGATGGTAAGAAGAAAATAATAATAATTATTCCATCAACACACTCCGACATACAAACCCTAAGGTATAATGATAAAGCCGAAGTTTGAATAAGATGCATGTTTATAAATATGTTTTACTTAAATTTGGATTGATGCGCCACTAAATCTTTGATTATAAATAGCTAATATAATATGATTCATCTATGAATTAGTATAAATAAGCACAAAATTGATTTAACCACTTTATTTATGATAATAAAATTTGACAAGTATAATGTATAAATGCAAGAGGATAAGGAGAGACTTAGCTTATGTTTCACACTTTCTTGGTCTATGCAGATTGATAGGTTAGTAAAAGTTGTGTGTAGTGATTATGGATCATTTGTTTCTAAATATAATGACTATTTATAGCCTAGGACAGTATCATCAAAAGAGGGATAATAGTGGTAGTCGATCTTGACCCCTAAGAGTTGATCTTATCCTTATAGCAAACTAATTTATGGCAACTAGCATGTGATTTCTAGATTTATATAGGATCGATAGACTTAGGACAATAACATCAGTTGATCCTATCCTTATGTAAAACTACTTTTCTAACCACTAATTTTAAATTATAGACTAGAACAACAATGACATAAGTAGGATAGGAATGGAAGAAAATCTCATCCCTTATTGGTCGATCTTGTCCTTTGAAAATGAGGCTCTCAAACTTTCCCCAATCATGCGGTTGCTTTGGTAATGTATTTTTCCACCTTCGTAAACCTTTTTCATGTGCACAAAAACCTAAAATATCAAACCCTAGTTTCCTACACAAACACTTAAAATATCAAAAGGGGGGATCAAACGAAAGGGATTGAGTTGAATTGACCTTGGTCAATTCTCATTACAAAACCAAGTGATGTAATACGTTGGAAATGTTCTAAAAAAGGCTCAAACTCAAATATATTTCTCTAACCTATGCATGTGTGTGAAATGGTGATATGAAAATTTAGATGTTCTTTCTCCTAGCTTACCCTTGGCACAAGCATGCAAATGTAATAATACTTCAAATATAGCTCTAAGAATTAAGTATAATAAATGTATGACTCTGTATAGCTCTTTAAATGTGAGTGTAATTATCCCAAATGCCTTCTAAAATTTTTTATATATATAATAATCTCTTTGAATTTGAATTAAAGCTTAGTGGCATGCACAATGGACCCAAAGGACCTAAAATGGGACTCAAAAGTAATGGCTAGAAAGAAAAAACATGTCGAAAGAGAAAATAAACTATCAAAGGACAAGATCATTAGGAGGGGGACAGGATATAGGGTATATGATTTTTTCTATATATTTTCACAAACTCAAAATAACCTTGAAATGTTAAAAAGAGTTTAGATATCTCTATTTTTAAATGTTTTTAAGCAAAGTGTGTGGGAAAGTAAGGGCACAAAATCAAAGAAAATTAAAAATGGGAGGCTTAAAAGACATGTCATTAAGTGTTTAAATCTTAGTTGAGATACATATAAGCAAAGTGGGTAAAATATATTGTAAAATAAGTGTTGTACCAAATATGGTTGTTTACACATTTTGACACAAATTACAGGGTCAAATTGAGCAGAGTTATCACATTTATCAAATTTGGTAGATTGATATACATATTATGACATTATGATAGATAAACGATGGCATTTTGTATCGCTTTAACGTACATATGGATCAAATTTGGGGCATGATTATTGTTCATGCAAAAACTTTTATATTTTTATGTTGTGTATCATGGAGAACGATGGCACTACATAATCATGTTAAATCTAAAATCCATCTACAGTATTTGATCCAAAGTTTTAATTTAGATATGAACCTATTTTAGGGTTCCACTTATGCATATGAACCTATCTCAACATTCCAAAAAAGAGTTTCAATGGTGCTCAACTTCTAGCACTTATCCTTCTTCAATGGTGGTTGAGGCATTAACACTCGTCAATACATGGTTTTATAAATTGCATCTCCTTGAGGCATAATAACCCCATGGCATCCTCTGAATGAGTTCAACATGTGGCAACTTGGTTCATGTACCCTCAGGTATATTCATTCGTTGACTTTTTAATTTTAAATAATTCAATGATCTAGATTATTTTAGGTTTTCTATCATGAATGGACATTGATCTATACATTCTTCCATGTAATTTTTTACATTGAGAAAATAATACATATGGGCCATACCTATCGACACCAAGTGCAATTAATCATAGGTACAAAATTTGTTCTTTTATCTTTTTGATCTAGCATTTTCAATATTAGATTAAAAGGGGGAATTTGTAAACACCTAAATTTTATATTAAACACTTTGGCACACTCTCACATACTTAAAATTTGCACACAAATTTGAATCTTGTTCACACTTTCCCCTATTTGTCTATCCATCTATTATCTTAGCTAACCCAATTTACCAATACATATATTTAGGATCACCCTAGTCCTTAAAAAAACACTCTAAAATCCTAAATAGATTGTTGCCATATATAATATTACTATTTTTTGCTTCCATGACAATATTGACAAAAGTCAAACACTAGTGGTTTTATTTCAAGTATCTACTTATTCTAATAGTGTAAGGAACACTCAACAGTTACTTTTCAAAATAGGATGTCTCCATTAGGTCAGCCTAGACATGTTTCATTGATTGGTCATAGCAAAAAATATTGAAGAATCAGCTATAAAAACAAATCAATCTTAAGGTCGTGTTGACTTGGTGACTACTTACAAATCACATTGAGGAATCAATTAGCACTCTCTTGATACATCATCAAGAAGGTATACACATATAAAAATGCCTCAAAAGAATAGCTATAAATCCATGTTTGAATACAAAAGTAGGTCAAAGATGCTTGGTTCCAAGTGTTGAAAGCCAAAAATTGCATTGTATTCTAGCATGATCACAATGGTACACACACACACCTAGGTAAGATAACTGTGTGTAGTTTGATCCACATTCATAGTATTAGAATATAGGCAATGCTCATGTACTCAGTGGGGAGTGGTTTAGGATGTATAACCCAACTTTCTAACCCTTTCTTCAAGGGTCATCTTTTGTCTAGAGTCTGATTAATATTTTAAAGGGAGCAGAAGAAAAACAAGGATTAGTGCACAATAGAAAGGATGGGAACACACACAGAAGGTATCTACAAGTATAGGTGAAATGGTCTAAGGTGGCATAGGCTTGTATAGTCAATTGGGATAGTACTACAGATCTTATATATTACTAGTTGTTAGATGGGTTTGAGCTTCGTTAATAATGTCTGCATAGGATTTGAGCTCATGTTTCCTAATTTGAGTAAGCAGAAATTAGCTAAGTCCATCTCTCCTCCATTGTTTTTTAAATTCTAAATATAGTAAGTGCAATATCATTCTACTCTTTTACATTCAAATTTTATGATTATTGCCATCCTTTACATATTATGAATATGCATAGTTTTATCTTATTTAAATCAAATTAATTACAAAATAAGTAAAACAATGATTTAAGATGCACTTGTAATAATCATTTATAATATCGCTCATGGATAAACATAATTTTGTGCATACTTACCCATAACTTGTTATTAGAGAAGATTATCAAATAATTTTTTAATTACTTGACTTCCACTAATAATAGTAAATAAATTATATAAATAACTACTCTTTAAAAACATAACTCCAACCCTAGCCTCCTTTTTTATCTATCAAAGAGCATAGATGGCTAATGGGTGAGGTACACTGTGGATAAGAGTTATCATTGTTATACTGTTGAATTTAGGCCAAAGCTCTTAATCTAAAAAGTTATAAATTGTAACTAGATAAATTCATGCCATTTTGTTTTAAACTTTATTAGAATTACATAGTCCATGTATTGTGGTTGTGTCTTCATAGCTATAGCGATTTTGGGACTTTTGTAGTAATTTAATAAATAAGATGTGTTGAATTATGTGTAAACACAAAACTTAAGGTCTCACTTGAGAGGACCTTAATGGCTTTTACAAAATGAAAAGTGAAAAATACGTTTACAAAATCTAATAAATTTGTTATGCAACTATGAAATGACTACTAGGAACTTTGTTACGTAACAATGAAATAATCTTGTATATCTTGGTAATGATACATCTACACATTTACATGTTATAAGGCCATCGTCAAAGTTTCCACCTTTGAAAGAGTTATTCACAAGTACAAATAAAAAAGTTTAGCAACATTGTATTCCTTTCAATATATATGAATATTAATATTCTATGAAGATAACTATGATCATTTTTATTAGGTGAACTTTATGTGACAAATGTTTGCACATATGCAATGTCTGGATTATATTTATCAAATTTATAGATTACCTTAAAATAAATAATTGAATGAGTGACTCTACAAAACAAAATAAATATCCATTATAAAAGAGAATTTAGTTTGTGATTTGTTTTAATTTGATTACAATACATTATTTGTTCCAATTTGATTATATTTTATCTTGATTCTTCCACTATTTATAGGGTTTGCAATTATTTTTCTTACCAACACATTACAAACTTGATTATTTGTTCAAAAGTTAAATAAATATTTTGACTTCATTATTTGGTTGTTTGACAAATTTTATACCATTCATTTTCTATCAACAGAGGAAAAAAATGCTTAATTGTTTGTACTGAATTGGCATGTTCAAAAATTCAACTTAACAAAAAATCACTGAGATCTTCACAAATTCAAAGAAAGACAGATGCATCTAGTAGTTTAAAATATCAAATCCAATTTGACAATAATTGAATCTTAGTGGCTTCTTAATGGTTCTTTATAAATTTTGGATACATGATCTAAAGGAGAAAGGTTATTCTCTTGCATATGTTTTTTTTATATCCTTTGCCTTTCATCTATGTTGATAATTGGGTATCCTTGCATTGATGATGATTCAATAGTTTTGATTGGTTTACGTTTGATGGATTTGTAGGAAATTTTAATTTCTTTGTGGCATAGTTATTTGGTGGGTCCCATGTTGGGTAGGGATTAAAACATTGTTAGTCTTGTTTCCCAAGCAAATTGAATTTCCCACACGATATGTTTTCAAGGTTTTGCTTTTTACATTTGGCTCATTTATGGTTCTTTGGGATGGTTTTTCATATTATTTTTACTTGTCTATGGCCTATCCTTAACTATTTTGAGAAAAAAATCATTTTTCCAAGAACTTGAGGAAGTAATTTCATTACATAATGAAAAATATCGACTTAAAAATGTATATCTATTATAGCCTTGTGGTTTGTATAATTTCACATATGTATGCATATGGAATGGCCTATTAATTGTATATCATTATATATCAATCAAATTAAGAGTCTCTGAAACCATAATATAGCTCGTCATTTGTTGCAAGTTGATTAAATTTTGTTTGGACTTTAAAATGATTAACTTGATGAAGCAATTATATTTAAAAATAAAAGTGGTGGTTTAAAACTATAAATCTACTATCAACTTGTCTTGTTTCTATAGTTTCACTAATATCCACTTCTTTCCCTTTACCATTGGAATCATAGCTCGATTCTAAGGAATATGAGAAAATATGCATATGTAGTATCAGTGAAGAATTGAAAGAAACGTTAAATTATTGAGGTAATTATAAATAAATGTAATTGACATTAAATTATTGATATAAAGTGTAAATATAACTAAATAAAAATTTAAATACAAAAATCACACTTGATAGTTTGCAATAAAAATAAATTATTATAAAATAATTTAAAAAAATAGTCTTAAAACCTTTTTCAAAGGGGACAAAATAAAAAATTATAAAAAATAAACAAAAATTATAAAACAAAGTTAATAACACCAACATTTAATTTTTAAAATAATATAAAATAATAAAATAAAACCGAAGGAAACTGTGAATGTTTCCTCTATACTATTATATAAACTAAAGTAGAAAAATATTAAATTATTATACGACAAAAGCAAAAGAATATTTTTCGTAGAACATAAGAGCACCAATATGTAACTTCCCCTTTTCACTATACTACATACACAAAAGAATGTTTTTCTTTGTAAAAGTGTGTAACTTCCTCCTCCTCAAATAATTACACATATCATATAATCTACTCTTAGGTGGCCTCTTCTCTCTTTTATATATATATATATATATATACTCCTTTGTAATAAGAATGCTCAACACCCACGAAATCCCCAAATGGTACTCACATTCAACATCAATGGTAAGATAATCTTATGTAAGTAAGGTATTTTATTCTCTCCACCTAGGATATTTGACATTCAACATATATGGCCACGTAATGTATATCTTACATCGGGTATTATATAAATTGGATGTTCTTAATATATAATAATATTATATACTCTCAGAAGGCCACTTATGTCTTAACATCCTATCTACATTTTCATTTTATTCTTCTTAATCTACAATGAAAATCAACATCTAAAAATTCCCCCAAATGTGACAATGGTAATAAAAGTTTAAATTTGTAAACTTTAAACAAAGTAAACTCTATATATCATATTAATGGAGATAGCATGTATATGAAGATTCAATTCAATTAATGATATGGTTCACCAAGTAACTTTGAAAGGAATTTTGAAAAATGGAAGGTGATGTTTACACTGTATCAGCGACTTTAATGGCACTTGTACGGCGAATTGATGCATGTATGGCATGCCATACAATTCCACATATCATAACATGTCATCATTTATATTATGTAAATACTATATATGTATTTTATCACCCTCCATATTGTGTAAATATTGTGACTTACGTCGTCTTATAAGCTAACATAATAGCATCAAGCCAAAACAAATGAGTTTGGCCAAGGAGGCATTTTGGTTGCTATTTAGCTTGCTTCGCAAAAATACATGTTCATAATTTGGTTCATCAATAAATGGATTTAAATCAAATTGCATCACAAATATTCAAAATATTCAACTTGGCCTAATTATGCATAAAACAATAAATATACTTAATTAATTCATTTTAATATCCATAATCCATAGCAATAAATGAAAGAGATTTTAGAAATTTATCATTTTTGGTAGTTGATCTCTACATGAGCCTAGTGATCCACTTCTGAATGTCTAAAGCTCTACGCTTCGAGCTACATCTTGTAAAAAAATCAAAATGTGGGTTGCATCTAGAGGTATGCCTCAATCAAACCCCTTTTGGGAAGCAAGTCTTGGAAACAACATACGCATATAATAGTCGAGTACAATATCCTAACCTAGCAAATAACGACTTAATATATTCTTGTAAACAATAGTTTTTCTCTATATACTCTTTTATATTCTCCTCTTATACAAATGAACTCATAGGCATTTTTATTTATAGGAAATATTTGAAATTAAATTAGTCACTGTGCACACCTAGACTGACTTCCACAAGGTAAGTATCTAAAATGAGGGAAAGGGGGAATGCATGTGCACAACTTAGAAGGTAGCCAAAGCATAGGATAAGAAAAGGATAAGAGCAAATGTTCAAAATATAATGATGTGAACTAGAAGATGTCTAATATAAGGTGATTTTTAAACCAAATTGATGTGAACTAGAGGGATACACACTAAAGGGGGAATTCACTTAATGGAAATCAATGAGAGGGCTTATAATACCTAAATTTAACTCAAATATGCAACATAAGCCCAAATATATTAAATCAGTGTAATTCAATAATAGATAATGCCATACAACCATTTTTAGTTGTCTACAATTCTCCATAAGGAACACCTCATTGTTATTGTACTTACATTGCTTACATCTTACTTTCTTAGGGCATGTTACATTTGCATTTATATAGATTATACTTCATACCCATTTAGGATCATTTTATTTATGGCATACATGTTTTCACGATGATAGCTTATTATGTTAAACATTAATGTTTGATTTTCTTGTCTTAAAAATGGTGTGTAATCCCTTTCTTTTGAGATATGTGATTCACAAATTAATCCCACGCATTAAAAGGAGGGTAAATCTGATCCATTTATTTTATCTCCAAGACTCTAATACTCTCCATTACTCCCTCACATGGGCGTAATCATATGGTGGTACACAACATACTCTCCCTTGTACCCTTACATGGAAGCAATCATATAGTGGTACAAAACATACTCTCCATTGCTCCCTTGCATGGAAGCAATCATATGGTGGTACATGCACACCTTCCCTTGCTCCCTCACATGTAATGTAACACAAATTCAAAGATATGGATACCACATAGGCAACTTCACATTTTTCAACACACTAAGTGCATTCATTCATAGCCTCATTTTGTTTCCTTGATTATGGATTTATATAGATATTTGTTCACTTATATATGTTTCCCATAAGTTTGCAAGGGCACAAGTTTATGTATCCCAAAAACATGAGCGCGAGTGTTTGTTCCAAGATCTTCTTGACTTTTCACATTGGGAAGCAGGGAATTTCTCTTTCCTTTTGACTGTTAGCTTATCATTATTCCTATACTCACTTTGAGAACTCGTATAGATATCTAAAAGCCCTACAGTAAGATAATTTGTTCTGCTTTGATATGTATGCAAGCACACATCAAAGTGGAGCATTATATAAACACCTAATTTTTTTATGGGACTAGTTTTAGCTATCAAAATGTACTTTTTTAGGATACTTGTGTCTGTCGATTACTAATTCATGTTAGGCTCCTATTGGCACAATTTCTTTTTGTTTTGGGCCTTGTTCCTCCCTATCTATTTCCCCATTCCTCTTCTTCTCTTTCCTCCCGAGTTTTCTCTATAATATCCCCAAGACCATAAACATGAACTGCATTAATGTAAATAAATCACTAATGAAATCGCCTAAACCAGCAGCAATTAAATTATTTACAACAACAACTAAATTAAATAAATTATCCATATGGGAAGGAGTGCCACATTTAATGCAAGGAATACAAGTTATACTAATGCAAGTCATTCACTTTGATGAAAAGACACATCACTCTGGAAAGGAGACACATCATTTGATTGAAAGCTAAGAAAGGTATTTATAAGAAGATCTTGGTGAAGGAAAATGATATATATTCAAATTTGATGTCCATTCCCTTATCTGAAGTTTAGGCAGTAGACTCTTCTTTTATAATTGAGGATGAAACCCCTCATTTATTAGATACAAGGACAAAACCCCTTGATGTTGACCCCTCAAGGATGAAACCCTTTGAGAGTTCTCTATTAGAATATTTATAACCAGAAATTCGTATTGCACATTTGATTATTATACAATGTTATTTGTTATAAAAATTTATTATCTTGTTAAAAAGAACATAATTCAATATTCATTGAATGTTATTATTTTGAACTTTAAAAAAGAATTTTGAGACGTCCAAATTAACGTATAATATTTTGATTTGGGATATTACAATGGTATTAGAAATTTTCATCCTGCCAACCTAAGGGTTTAGATAAGCGTTATGCATTCAAATCATAAGGTCAACATAAACAACATAAATGATGTGCAATTTGATCGGTGGGCCCAAGGAAAAATTCAAGTATATACGTTGATGTCACAATTAATTCAACAAATGCAACAGTTGAATAACTCGTTAACTCAAAATTCTAATGGTGAGGGAAGATCATTACAACCACAACCAGGTTATACATTTGATAACAGTCGTGAAGGACTCCCATCAAGGACTTATATATACCCAACCATGCCCACATTCCTTCAACGAGAGGAATTAGTACAGGTAGAAGATGAGGCCGAGTTGATTTTAAATGATATTAATGCATGTCACAATTAATATTTGAATATTGATCCTATGATAAGGGATGAATTGACATTCATAGATTTTTTCCGTTTATATGGGAAATGTGTACCAGAGGAAGATGAATGGTAGCTAAATTCGGTCAAACAAGTCATCATGGAGCAACTACCAAAGGAGCATAAAATTTGGATGGTTGACAATGATTTAGGCAACAACCTTGAGTTGCAAGAGCAGTCGGTGGAAGTAAACTATTCAGTGTTGAAAAACATCCCTACAACATCACTCAAAGAATTCTCTGAGCCCAAGTTGGAGGTGATGGTTCTTGAACTTGAATAATCAAACAAACGTTGGAATCATCTTATGACAACCATAAATTTGTCCTATTAATGCAATGAAAATAGGTATGAATATTTTATCAAAGATGAACCATTGCTTGGTCTCCATAATAACACAAACAAAAGATTTGTCTTCATGGACAGTGGAGATGAGTCATTAATGAAGATTGTGAAGCAGATTTGGTGACAAATGAGCTTGAACAGGGCATTAGCAGCCCAAGAAATGATAAATTTGGAGTACGTAAAGGTCCCAAGATCCTTATGCTCAACCAAGAGCTCATTAATGATTATAGCAATGGTTATAATGGCAGAAGGTTGTGAGATCCGAGAAAGAACAATTGTAATAATCCCTTGCAAGAGAGAACTAAAATAATGCAATCAGTTCTACAAGGATGGAGAAAGAAACATCTAAGCTTGGACGAGATTATAGTTTGTTGTGGAGTGTACTATCAAGTTTAAAATTGCTTAAGGATATGTAATATGAAGAAGGGAGGTCTCTAATATCCCCAAATACAAAGGAGACCATAAACATGAACTGCATTAATGTAAATAAATCACCAATGGAATCCCCTAAACCAACATCAATTAAATTAAATACAACAACAACTAAATTAAATAAATTGTCCATATGGGAAGTGTTGATGCTATGGATTGCACCCTCTGAAGGGAGGCTCAGCTCTCTTCCTTCACGCAGCACAATGGAGACATTCCTCTTGCTGTTAGTTGCAAACTTGAGGGATGAATCTCTAGATTAAGGGCTAGTTCCCCTTGATGCACCTTCAGGCCCTAGATTTCCTACTGCTAACAATGGGAGGGGGTGAAAAGAGAGATAGATACTGAAAACAGAACCTAACTAATAGGGTGATGCACCAAACTGGTTGGTCTACTCAGCTTTAACATACACTTTACACCAGAGAGAAGCAAACATACACTTCAATCAAATGAGAACCTTTCATGTATCAATGTTTCAACAGGGGGTCCTATGGAGATGCAGAGAGGAAGGACTACCAGAAGTGTTTTAAGACACACTATGGAAAGTTTGTTCACATGCGCCTATACTCTAGGCTGGACACTTCTTGTTGACCTATAATAGAAGAAATCACAATACACTAGATATGTTGACATAAACTTATGAAAGTATGAAAGGAATGACTTAACATAAGAGAAAACCATAGACATATGCAGAAGTGCAAGCTCAAATGGAGGTAGAAAATGCTTATTTTGATTCAAGGTAAATTTCTTTAGGGCTTCGCCATACAATGCTGAGAGATCCTTTCTCAAAATGAGAAGTTACAAATATATAGAGAGCTTGGAAACAAATAATTAACAAGTCAAGGGATGGAAACCCATGATGTATTAAACACTTCTGTAGCGACCACAAGCCCATGTTGCTGCCGCATCCTTCCAATTGCGTATGGGAGAGCCATGTTGTAGGTGTCCAAGTCACTGTCCATGTTGTCCTGGGCCTACAAAAGCATGGGATACTTCTTCTAGCAACTGACAAGGCCATCCCCAAGTTGTGTTGACTGGGTCATGCTCTCTTCAATGCTGGGCACAACTAAATGGGCATTAATGACGAAGCATGAAAACACAGGGTGCTCCCCTCTATAGTTTGAAAACCAATCCTTTTATTTGTTTTTGACAGAGACTATTTCACCTAAGTGTATTTACTCTTCCTGTTGATGACCCTTGTGCCACCTGCCTTGGTCCGATTCATCCTTGGGTTTGCACTTTGACTTGTCACGCCACATGGAATGTTTTGATCTTTTGTTTTATTGTGCACGTGGCCGTGTTCTGGGGTACCCGCCTTATTTTCCCTTACTTTGTTATTTCCCTTTTGTCCTTAGCCATTCGGGCTCTCAGCGCTTATTATTTTCTCCCAGGGTCCTTTCTTTGCTTGCTTGCTCATTCGTTCTTCGAGCTTTTGGGCTTTGAATTCCTTCAGGTTTTCACTCTTTGATTTTCCTTTGGCGGGCCTTCGGGCTTCCTTTTCTGAATTCCTTCAAAAAAATTGTTCGATGGAATTCTCCTTTGATTACTTCCCAACGGCTAGTTTATTACCCTGAAGTTGATGTTCACAGGCCCGTCATCAGATATTTGAATCCCAACGGCTAACTCATCACCTTGAAGTTGACATTCACGGGCCCGTCTCTCACTAGGAAAATTCCTTCGGCATTTTTACAAATGGACTTTTTTGAAGGGAAAGTGACCCTTCAGAAAGATTGAAATGGTCCTTCGACATTCAAAAATGACCTTTGCCTTTAGAAAAAATACCTTCGAAAAAGCTGCAATGGTCCACTTTGAAAAAAAATTGACCCTTCGGAAAAATGGAAATGATCCACTTTCACAACCAAGTGCCCCCCGCAAAGACACCTACCCTTCAAACCTTTTGTGACTGTCCAATTTCTTCGAACAAAATGTCCGAAGGAATTCCTTCGGATATTTTGTCCAAAGGAATTCGCGCTTGTGGCTTTCCTTCTTTGGTTTTCCTTCGAACAAAAAGTTCAAAGGAATTTCTTCGAACATTTTGTCCGAAGGAATTCAAAATTCTTTTCACTTGTCACCATTTTCCAAAGGGCAAGTTCCCTTCGGGCTTCCTATCTTTGCCTCTTTGCTTCAACAAGCTGCCCTCTGCAAGGGCATTTCAAGTCCAAAGTGCCCTTCAAAACTTGTACACTGGTCTCACGCCGACGAAAAGCCCTCCGTAAGGTCCATTCTACTTTCCAACATACCCTTTGAAAGTTATGTAAAGGTTTGTTTTGTCTTTAAAGTGTCTCTCGCAAGGGCACATACCCTTCGAAGAAATTGCAAATGACCCTACAGAATGCCCAGGTGCCTTCCGCAAAAAAACACTTGCCTTAAGAAGCATGTAAGACCAATTTAGGCTCTTCTGAAGGACTTACTCAAAAGCTTTGAAGTAAAGACGTCTCAAAACCCAATTGCTTCTTCCTTACCCTTTCGGGTTTGTGAATGACTCCAACTCATGAAAATTAGCAAGTAAAATACTCTGCAAAACTCGACTTGCACTGGAACTAGCCATAGGCCCCTTTGGGTTTGTCAAGTGCTCCTGCATCTCACTTGCAAAGCTTACAAGTAATCATGTTATGAGAACCCGATTGCTCTGTGAGTGCTAGAAAAGACCAATGCTTGATGAAACAACCCCTGCCCCTACACAAAAGCAACTTTTTCCTTTATTTTCAAAAGGGTTAAGACCTAGTTTCAGGTCAAAATGGCGTGAAGAACAAGGCTTCAAGGCCAAAGAAGGGGGGTGCCCATTTTGGCATGCAGGATTCACAAAATGGTCAATAGGGAGGAGAGCCACATTTAATGCTAGGAATAGAAGTTATATTGACGCAAGTCATCCCATTTGATGAGAAGACATATCACTTTGGAAGGGAAACACATCACTTTGGAAAGGAGACACATCTTTGATGCAAATCTATAAAAAGTATTTATAAGAACTTGGTGAAGGAAAAAAATATATATTCAAATTTGATATTCATTCCCTTATCTGAAGTTTAGGTAGCAACCTCTTATTTTATAATTAAGGACAAAACCCCTTGATATCAACCCCTCAAGCACGAAACCCTTTGAGATTTCTCTATTACAATATTTATAACCAAAATTCCGTATTGCACATTTGATCATTATACAACATTATTTGTTATATAAATGTGTTATCTTGTTAATAAGAACATAATTTTATATTCATTGAATATTATTATTTCGAACTTTAAAAAGGAATTCCGAGACAACCAAATTAACGTATAATATTCCAATTTGGGATATTACATTCTCTCTCCTCATGTCCTTGTTATGGGGTTTTTGCTAGAAACATAGTACAGTTATTATTTGTTATGATAGTACAAATATTGTTCTCATCTCACGTGAGCGTACCATTGTATTTATGGCACCCTTCTTTATGAGCCCTTCTGACCCTTGTTTCAAGTCCCTTATGCCTTGCGGTCCTCTTTTGTCAACCTTTCATGCCCATTGTGTGTTGGCATGCACACAAATAGGGTCCTAATTTGTATTCATGAAGTCTATAAATACACATGCATTAGTGAATTCAATAAAAGCGAGTGAGGTTTTCAGAGCCCAAGAGCAAAGGAACGTGGTCTTCAAATTAGATTTGCAAAACCTCACAATTTCCAAAAATGTAGCAGTATGGTTCTAGTTGTGTCAATTAAGTAATGTTACGATTATGCGCATATGAGAAAAGTTCTTTCTTTGCATTACTTTTTTTGAGTTTTGTTCACCTTGTTGTCTCAACATGTTTTATGATGTCTATTTGTCACATTTTTCTCTAAATTTACAATAAGCTAGATGTTCTTCTAGAACCCTAGTAATTGCACATTTTAATTATTCTAGAATATTCCTTTATGCAATTAAGTCTAGTTTTACTATTTTATTTTATAAAATATAATTAGATCTAATTGCAAGTATTGCATTTTGATATAAAACCACTTCAACCCAAATATATCAAAATAAATACAAATGGAGCTTAAAGAAGTAACTCCGACAAAGCTAGCATTGCCAAGGTATTTAGGAATTCTAAAGGGGAAACAAGTCACATTTTTTTCCCAATGGGTTAGATTAGCTTCAAATGACATGGCAAAACTCTTGGTTGTGAATCAAGTTATTTGTATATTCAAAGGTATATATGAACAAATTATCGAGTTAGATTTCAAATGTATAGTTGACAAAATTAACAATTTTCAGGGCGAGTACAAAAAGGATTCCCTACAAGGCAAACTTTTGATTATATTATCAAAACAACCATTTCTTTACGAGGCATAATTTATTCTCTTCAATAACTCTACAAACAAAGTTGTTAATTATTTAGTAAAATTTGCCTTAGTCTTCAAACTCAACTACTATTGTTTAATAACTTGCAACTCTTAAACAATCCTCTTCTACCACATATAACTTATTGTTGCCATAGACATTCACATATCACAATCCCATGAAGCAAATATGACAATCAATAATGCCAATACAATATGAGAGGGATAGTCTCTGCAATAAAAATTGTTGTAGTAATTATAATTTTGTTTATATTGTTTTTTTATTTTCTAATTGCAATGGATGCTTTCACAATTTGCACAAATCACAACCATATCTAATTGTATCAGCTCTTATTTATATAGTATTTTTCTTTAAATTCTTGTAATCAAAACTTTAAAATATCATACTTATTTAAAAAAACACAATATTGGCATGGCACTAAAAACATTTGAGCATTCTATAAATAAATAGGTTTTCCTTACATGTTCTAAATTTTAGTTTCAATGTTCATAAAGACTAAAAAATTATAATTCACGCATAGTATGAAAATGATTCATATGAATAGGTTTTCCTTAAATTTATTCTTAAATATGATAAGTTTTACATTCAAAAGCAAATTGTAGGAAAGAAACAATCCAAGTCAAGAAGCAGTGCCTATCAATCCAAACACATGTTGAATAAGTTTTAGTTTCAAAAGCAAATTATAGGAAAGAAAAAATCCAAGCGAATAAGCATCCCCCATCAATCCAAGCTGAGTGGATGAAAGATTTTAATAGCGTCTATGAGACAAGGCAATCTATGGGACTAAGAGCTGCAATAAAGTTGTTTAATGATACCACAACTTCTTGACACAAGGCTTGCCCTACTAATATTGAAAAATTTCTATTCCCATCTCGACACAAACTCTTCTACAATGGATCTTGATTAGAAAACTTGTTGTATTGTTTAGCATTTTCTCTTCAAACAAGTCAATTAAGTTGTCAACCCTCAAGTTATCTTTGTACTTGATATGGATGTCACTATACGCTACACGCTCCATAATGAAATGCTCTCTTATCTCCACTACTCCCTTGTCACAAAATAACATGTTCTCATTTCTCATTTTTCCTTGGGTGATGTCCACCTATGGGTTTCATACCTAAGATGATGTGAGCTTGATGCAAAGGCATTAGGGAGAAGTCTTCTTTATCATACTCATTTGGTTATAAACCCAACGGTCACATGTATTTGATGGTTTGGTCTTCATATTCCATGTACAAATTCACTCTTTCAATTTGCTCCTTGGGCTTAAGGGTCTCTTTGACACAAGTCCTTGTTTTCTTGCAATCTTCAAATCTCTTCTTTTAATGTCATAACTTCTCTCAGATGACTCACCACTCATATTTTGTCTTGATCCATTCATATCCTTCTTATGACTGCTTTCCTAACACTTCCTAGGTTCCACTAGGTAACCTTCCAATAGCTTTCAAGAGACAAATCTTGTCATATACTTAAAGGGCCTCAACTTTTGTCTGAAATAGTCTTTAGTATTCTTATCACACTTGTTCTAGTCCCTTTCAAGGGCTCAAACTCTATGTTCCATCCCTGCTACACCTCAAAGTCACAATACTCTGTTTAGGCTTGTAGCCCTATTTTCACTGTTTTTCCCTTTGTTTGATTAACTTGTGTCCTTTATAGAAGATGGAAGAACACTTTCAAGCACCCTCTATCCCTAATGAGGTGTGTGTAAATTTTCAGGTCTTGAAACCATTCCCAACTATGTCTTCCTTTGGTAAATTCCTTTCTTTAAGGCCTAATTAGGTTAGGCCTCCTTTCTTGACTCGGTCCAAAAATTCCGTACAAACCATACTTTCTCAATCCCAAACCACATTAATCATCTATAACATGTTGATAAGAGCAGGATTACAAAATTTCATTTAATTCTAGTGGTGAAAACTCAAGAAATCAATGAAAACCTAGCTCTAGGGTTTCCTAGACCCTATTTAGGCCGAGAGGCTTGTAAAATCCATAACTTAAATTATATTGGGTTTCAAAACCTCAAACCACTTGCAATAGGTTTGTCTTGATGTTCACTCACTCCTCCAATAACCTAGAGTATTAATTCCATCATTAACTTGCTTAAAACAACGAATATACAATCAATTAAGCTTACCTTCGTGACTGTGCAGGGTTTCCAACCAACTATTCTCCTTTTGAAATCTTCTAAGCCATACCTGGGGCAATCCACAGGGTTCATTTACCTTTTACACTATCAAATCCACTTGAAACCATATTCATCCATTTGGCAATGATCATTCTCATTCTCTTTTGCTTGTAGACTAAGTAAACAGGGTATGATTGTTGATAGACTATGTCAGCAAGGTAAATGCATATATGAGTTGCCAAGGCTCTTCTCAAAGGTTTTATTCAACTACCACATCTTTCCCTTGCCTGTTCCAACTAAACAACAACTTTAGAGATCATGCCGACACTTGATATGAGAAAACTTGTCCTCTTTATGATGTTTGTACTCCATCTAATGACCTACAGGCCTGTTGGCAGCAACCTATGTAATCATACCAACTTCAAGACTCACTTTTACTAAAAGGGTTTGAAAAATCCCTTCCCTAACGGGAAATACCTTCCAAGGTCTTGGATACCACCAGCATGCTTTAGTAGAAATTCTTAGACTGGTTTCAACTTCTTGAACAAGGTGATTGTATATACAAAATAGGGTATAGCCAATTGTAAGAGCTTGTTACCTAATTGTTCTCAAGACTCACTCTTCTTTCTTATGAACTCTTACTAGATCTTCAACATAACAATAACTTCTTATAATTGTGCCCAATCTCTCTTCTAATGCTATTTCAATGTTACATTTTCTTCCTTTGTTTAGGACTGTGTCCAAGAGTGCTCCATATCAAACAGGGTACTTGTCTCCTTATCTGTATTGTCATTTCGCCCTCAAGATTGGATTCCATTCACCACAGGCATTCTTTAATTAAGCAACCAAACTCATTCACAAACTATTATGTAGAATGCATCTAAAATTTCAGTCACATACTCATACTTCCTTTCTTAACATTCTAAAGTATACAATAGGGTTTGTAGGTATTGATACTTTCCTCTGAGTTTATATCATTGTCACACCATCTCTAAGCATCACAGGGTCTGATTAAGGTTCCAAAAACTCTTTCAAGATGTTCTATCAAAAAGACTCTTTTCATATTTGCAAGAATCAAAGCCCAAGTCCTTGATTGTAATCCACTGTCCCATTGCAGATTTGTAGCAATTCAAACACAATGTAATCTTGGCCTCCAAGGCCTCTTAAAACAGTGGAGGCCTTAAAACAGTATAAGAACTAATGACAAATAGAATACCATATCATAGACATTGCACACAAAATCCTTTCATCTTTGTTTATTGGGGTATCATTCATACAAAACAATCCATTAAGGACTTACTCATCTTTCTTTGAGGGTTTTCTATTCTTTCCCCATTCTCAAACCCTCCTCTCCTTCATGGAGAACTCTTAGCTCTCCTCTATGCCATCACTTCTCCACAGTGAATCTTTCTCCATTTCAACATTGGTTTTGAAAGTTGGTTACAAAACATAACTACCCTTTGTCAACCCAACGTAGGATTAGTGGGTGACAATACAAAACATGAGTTCAATTTGAGGAATTTCACATTTATGATTTATAATGACCCTTTACAAGACCTCTTTAGACTCCTAAACCCCACTTGACTCATCTAACACTCCTATACATGCATTTTGTCCTTCTTAGCCTTTTTACAACTTTTGAATTTTCAAATTACTATTTTGGAGGGAAAACCTCCAATTCAAATTCTAAGCCATCTCATGGCTTCCTAAGACTTTTAGGACCTTCATTAGACCTCTTAGCATGTACTACAACCTTGAGCACTAACACTTTAACTAGATTTGACCCCTTATAGGCTAAAACACACAAATGATGTTGTCTTGACTTGATGCTCCTACATCAGAGCTAGTCCTCAAGTGTGCAATCAACGTTTTTGCTTTCCATTTAATTTTTGCCCCTATGTATGTATTTTCTCTAAGTTGTCGATACGAATACGGGTACGAGAATAGGATACGGGGATACAGCGATTTTTTTGGGGGGGTTTGCATACGACTGGATACAGCCATACAAAAATATATATAAAAAATTAAAAATATAGAAATATAGTCATATAAGCAAAATTAACCACATAATATGCATAAAGGAAACAAAATAACTTCAACTAAGTTATATAACCAAAAAATATATATACTCATAATTCACTGCCAAATATCATAATACTCAATAGTCGAACTTATATTAGTTTTATAAATTATAACAAGTACATGGTGCAAATGTTACAATTTATGGACAAAAATAGAGACAAGTCAACATTCTCATTGTTCACTATATGGTATATTCTTCTTCGACTGCCATGTCTTCATCATCATGTGGTTCATTAGAACCACAAGCAGTAGCAGTGACACTCCCACTAGCTCCACTATGCAAGTCGTGTGAAGCACTGTCTAACTCCGTGTCAAATAAAGAAAGGTATATAAGGGAGGCATCTAAATCAATAGTTTCTGGGTTCACATCCCACAATTTTGTTAGACATTCCTTGTATTGAGGTTGTTTATGTGAGAGAAGACGTAAGTTGGAATGCACATAAACCAAATCCTCCGCCTTTTTTGCAGCCAGTTTGTTGCGTTTAACTGAGTGGATAAAGCCATAACTGCCGCAACTCCACTTAGCTGAAGAGGAACTTGCAACCTATTGAAACCACAAAGTGAATTAGAATTTATAAAAAATTAAAAATTAAAAGACTAAAACTTAAAACTTAAAACAAAACATTGAAAAGGTCAAAAGGGTAGAGTAAAAAAATTAAATTGTTACTTGTGATACAATTTTTATTGCAAGTGGTTGAAGGTGGGTGGATGCTTGCCCATGGAGGTACCACCAAAAGTGAGCATTCATCTTATACTTGTCATGGATAGCACCAAGGGAGTGACCCATCGAGGATATGAAATGCACAAACTCTTCTCTAACTTGGTCTTCTACTTATGGATCGCGAAAGATTCTAGAGAATGTTGTCTTATATCCCTTGGCAACCTCAACATCTCTATATGGTGCGACCCCCGTGGGCAAAGAAAGAATCTCTGCACTGTAGTATTTGGGTGTCAAAGCAAAAGCAAGATGTAATGGGGTGGTCATTTTGTACCACCTTTCAATGACATCGAATGCACTTCCTTGAAAAACCTCTCCGTAGGATCTTGTTCTTTGGCATTTATGATGGATTTATCATTCTCAATCGTTGAGTCAATTCCATCATAAATCTCACCCAAACATGGATGATCCTTGTCCACATATCTCAACATGCTAACGATAGGCTCAATAAAACTAAGCAAATACTCCACACGTTCCCACCATGCATCATCAAGAATCCACCATTTCACTTTTGTGGCCCTCTCACTATTTGCTTGCCTCCATACACCCCAAAGGTTGTTGATGACCGTGCTACTCAATGCCTCACGCACTTTAACAAGTCATCTCAAGACGATAGTGTGTGAAACAAATCGAGTCTCAACAACGTAATACAAAATTAAAACAAATTGAAATAATTAATAAACTTAAAAAATTGTTCAAAAATAAACACTACAAAACTTATAATATTAAATTAAATTAAGAGTTACCTTCAACCACTGTAATTTTGAGAAGTACTTAAAGATGGCTTGAGACATGTGATGGTTGGTTATGACCATTTGGATCTCATTCGCCTCCTCATAGACTTGTTTGATCTAGTCAATTTTTATCCCCAATTTTTGCAACATAAGGTTGAGGGAATGGACACAAGGTGTCCAAAATATATGCCCATACCTTGCCTCAACCAACATACCTGCAACTCTACAATTTTTAGCGTTGTCTATTACAACTTAGACAACGTTTTGAGGCCCAACTGCCTCAATTGACTCTATCAGAATGTTAGCAATGAATTGTGCATCATTCACTTGCCTCTCACAATCAACACCGTTCAAAAACATTGCCCCTTTAGAGCTCATTGCAATCACATTGATCAATGGCCTATTTGTCGTATATTTCCATCCATCGAAAATGATGGACACCCATGTTTCGATCCATGAATCCCTGATGGGCTTCAATGCATCTTCAATGTGTTTTCTTTCTTTTGTCAATAAGGTAGTGCACACATTTTCATAACCTGGGGTGACAAACCCTTTAGGGGCAGCATTGATAGACCTCATCATTTCCTGTCAGTATGGTGATCTAACAATATTAAATCACAACCCACATGCGTAAATACAATGTGCGATGCTCTGCTCCGCTATCTCCCTAGAGTCATTTTGGAATGCCTTCTCCAATGGGCCTGCATCTTTTGTTCTCTTGTGACCAAGAGGTGAATCATCTTCCTCTTCGACCGCAACGAGTGTCGCAAGAAAGAGGTGTCATGGGGTCACCACATTATCACAATCAAGACATGATCCTTTCTTTCTCAAATGATGCTTCGATCTTTGCCCCACAACGGCATCTCCTCCTTCTTGCTCTTTGATGTATACAACGATCTTTGCCTATGGCAAGCCCTTTCTCGACCTTCCACCTATACTTGGCCCACCACAAATTCTGATTTTAGTGCCAGATATCGCATACAAATGAGCTTTCATTCGACTATATGAGCTCTTGAATTTACCGTTACACTCTGAGCAAAGCCAATGAAAACACCTTCCACTAGGGATTTGTTCCAATATCGTCACATACTTCCAAAGGGGCATTCATGGATCAGATTTGGGGGTTATCCCTTGCCCCACCAAACTAGCACTTGCACCCTGAGACATTCTAATCTCTAACAAATCCGTATAGACTTATAGCTCCAGCCCTAGTACAAAATAAAAAATTGCTATTAAAATTTAATGGTAGAAAGTTAAAACTAAAAAAAACAATTACTATTAAAATTAAAAACATAATCAAAAACTGAAAAAAACAATTACTATTAAAATTAAAAACATAATCAATTTGTATTCGATATTTCAAATTTGTATTATAATAACTATATATATTATAATTTTATATTAATATTTTATTATTTTAAAATATTTAATATTATTTAAACTATATAAATTTAAAATATATTATTTTATAATCTATAAAAAATTAAATCTAAGTTTAATTATATTAATATTTTAAAATATTTAAAATTTAAACTTTATAATATTATAATAATAAATCTTTAAATATAAATTATAATCTTTAATATTTATTATTATTATTAATATTAACTATATACTTTAATTAACTATATAATAATTTGCAATAATTATAACTATTATATAATATTATAATGTAAACATAATAGTAACTAGATAATAATATTATAATTATAACTACATCATAATAACTATATTACTATATATAGTAGTTAATTATTATTATTACCTTTATATTGGTATAATAATTTAAACATAATTTATTATTAAATTTAAAACTTAAAAAAACTAAAAGGAAAAAAAAAATGAAACATATACTGCACAAATCGATCCCTGTCGTCCTGGTTCGTGATCAGCGCACGCGATGCACGTCTATTCGTGGTAAAAATGGCAACAACGACAGCGAGCGACGGGGGACGAAAAGACGACAACAACAACAACAAGGGAACAACAGTAGCAAATGGTAGGAGCCAAGGAGAGTCGCAACGGCGGAATGAACAAATGCAACGGACAGTGTTTTTAGGGTTATGCTTTTGACTACGAGTTAACTTTACATTTTTGTAAAGTGAAAATATTTTAGAATGATTTTTTATTCGTCGATCCACAAGGGATACTACTAAGGCACGTCTTGCCCCTGCGGATACGACTGGGTACGCCCATGGACGTATCAAGCCATATCCTCAGGGCGCAAGACGTGCCCTTGGATGTATCCGACTGGATCCGCAGAGGGCAAGACGTGCCTTGGCCGTATCCCCCACAAATCGTACCCACTCTGTACCGTATCGTTGCTTCATGCCGTATTTGGGACCCTACACTAGCGTATCCAGTGGCGTAGTCTTTTCTCTATGCTCCCATGTGAGGTTAAACTTATTGATGTAGTATGTTTTCTTCCATCCCAATTGCTTTGTCCACATGGTTGGTTGGATGTCCACATGTTGGAGTGGGTTTTGTAGGTGCAACAACAATAACAAATTAGCCACCTCTTGTACTTGGACTCAACCAAACACACAGCGATCCTCCTTGGCACAACCAAGGAAATTGCCTCTAAAAGAGCATCATAAGGTATGGCCAGCCATTGGACTTGAAAGGTGATACAAATCATGGCCAACTTAGATGCAACTTTGGTGTATGAGACTCTCATGTGGAAGTACACTAGTGGATTTTTTTTTCATTTAGTTTATAAATTGTTTAATTTTAGAACAATCTCAAGATTCGAATTTTGTACTCCTAACTTTCTATCTCACTACCAAAAGCTTGGAAGCAAACCAAATCTTACTAATCCATCTACAACTAGGCCCACTTAGACATGAGAGTAAGGGAAATCCATGCCAAAAAAAAAAACAGTAGAATGAACAGGAAACATGTTCTTAACCCGCATCAAACCAATCCACCTACAACTAGGTCCATTTACACATGAGAGTACGCGAAAGCCATGCCCAAAAAAAAATGCAGGAAGAAAAGGAAACATGGTCTTAACCCGCACCAAGAGTTGCTTGCCATCTCTTTGTAATTTAAGGAAAATCATCACCATAATCCATCTATTTACCGTATATACATGGCCAAGTTTAGAAAACGCAATAAATACCCACAGCGCCGGATGGGATATAAAGGAGCAAAGCCTCCGGGAAGAAAAATGCCTCAAAACACCAAGAGGTCACTCCAAGAAGGTTCCAAATGATCACAGTAACACCCATTGACAAACCCTCAAATTTGTATTTACATAATTGCAACTATAAATCTCATTCTAGGTAAAGGTATTCATAATGAAGGAAAGAGTGCAGGCAGTTAGGTTGCCTTTCAGACCATGGTATAAAAACTCATACTCGGCAATTACCTGGCAGCCAAAAAAATTGACCTGTACTCGGGACAGGCAATTACCCAGCTTTATTGCTACTTTAAAAATATATTAAATTCATAAAATAAAATACAAAAAAATGAAATGAATTTAGAGAAATGATTGTAAAAAACACATAACTCCGAGTCATAAGTATGATTTATATTAGTTTTTGAGCAAATAAGTTTTGTATGAAGCAGGTTATGCCATTACGGGTCAGGGTTACAATCTGCTGTTATTTATGAATTATTAAGCATGCCCCTGCTGTTGTTATTTGACTCTGCTATGACTGTCAACAGGGATATTCGTGTTTTTAGCACATTCCTGCAATCAGTTAGTGACCTGAAAAGGAAGAGAGGAGCGTCGATTTCCTTTTTATTTTCTCAAGACGTCATATATCATGTTCCTATCTCTTCCTTTCTGAGTTAAGACTCATGACATCCTTAGTGACCTGAAAAGGAAGAGAGGAGCATCGATTTCCTTTTTATTTTCTCAAGACGTCATATATCATGTTCCTATCTCTTCCTTTCTCAGTTAAGACTCATGACATCCTTGAACTTCTTCCGGGTGCTTATTATTCTTTTCTCCTCTCTGAATATACCTTATTGGTATGGACTGCAATAAGTTGGAAATTTCTGTAAATGGTTTTAAGATCTGCAGACAATGAGTTTTGTCTTCAATGCCTCAACCAAGTTCATGAGCACTATTTATGAGTTATATAAGCAGGTCTATTAGCATTGGCTTTACATGTATACTGCCACAACACTCTTCACAATGCCTTGCATCGAATGCTGTCATATAGGAAGCTTCTAATGCTTCACTCTATGACACTTGAACAGTGATAGCTCGAAGCCTAAAAATATGACAGCATTCAATTACTGTTGAAAATGACTGTTCGCTGCTCAAAGCCTCGACATGCCCGTGTCTTGCTGTTCATCTCTCGACATGCTTAGGCTTACAAACTGGGAACCCTGATATGCGGCAACCAGTCACCAAAGTTGCAAACCCTGATATGCACATTCAGACTCCAATCAACTGCAGCACATTCAAAACCTATTCAATGCAATCAAAAAACACGAAAATGGCAAACAAAGACGTAGAGGGAAAAATCACAACAGAAAGCAATGCAAATGAAGGTTTTTTTTCTAATTTTGTTATGTTGTATGAATATGCAGGTCGGGACCAAGTAAAGCCCTAAAACCCACGGTTAACCCCCAGTTTAAGGGCTTTACTTGGCCCACAGTTAGTACTGCGTCCAACTGTTTCAGGATTTTTGTAGGTTTTCCGTGGGTACCCACGTTTTTTAATACATAGTTTCAGACCATTAGCTAGAGGATACTCTGGCCGTGGTGTGGAGATTGAGTTTGTATGTGTCCAAGTTAGAAGATATAGCTATAGTTTCAATCTCATTAATACATATGATACAATATGATACATGATCTTAGCCTTGGAAAATATCTTGCACTATATATGATTCCCATAATTTTGAAGGGAATGACATATTAATGCTTTGAAGGCCAACAGTTAGACATAAGTTTAAGGCTGTATAGTTCTAATGATATTATACATGAACAGGCAATCGTAAGCCCTCAATATTCCAATTACAGTCCTAAGTAGCCAAATTCAGAGAACAAACCACTGAAACAATGACAGGCTCCACCCCTGAAGACCACTGCTTCACTTAAGCTTCACAGCATACTCAATTCTTTTGATGCTCTCTGCTTCTTACATTCTTCACGACAGGGAGCAAAAAACTCATGCTTGAGAGCTTCATCTGCATCTATCCGCTGTCGAGGATTCACACACAGGCATTTCTCAACAAGGTCATACAGAGACATAGGAATGCATTCAAGAAACTCCAGTCTTTTAGTATTTTTCTCACACCACTTTTTTATGGTCATATATTCAAATTGGACTGAATGTAAGTCCTGCAACAGCCATCCACTTAAAACACATTACTGTATAGTTTATGCTGTTTAGCCTTGCATCTAGCAAACCAAAACAAAACATTGAACTATGCTATTCCCACAGACGAATTAAAACAAATTCATATGTAAGACTTGTTTCCTAAGGTTTTCACTTTCTTATTATCAACTAGTGTAATGAAAAAAATTCAGAGCAGCAGGTAAAAAGGGTTACACAAGTACTGATAGAAAAGATCCCACCATTTCTGTCAAAAACAGCTTATGCAAGTGTTAATAAATCTGGCTGATCGCTCTTTTGAAAAATGAAAAGCACCTGGGGAAGAGTTTGCTGCCGATCATGAAGTTTAGAGAGCTCCCAAACTTCCTCAACACCTCGCATTTTGGCAATGTCTTTTAAAGCTCTGCATTCCCATTGGACTTCAAATCACTAATTGGCTAAGGAAACTAAGAAAAAAATTACATTATTTCTTCTTCAATAACAAATTCAAGAGACAGGCCATTTCTTGCACATTATTTCCTAAACACCAAAACATCAGGTTTTCTATAGATACAAGTACAAAAATATCTTGGTTGACTCTTAGGACTAGGAATAATATTTTATAAGTTGTATAGTCCACCTTTCCAGAGCTCAAACAGATTCAATAAAGAGTGAGACTTGCATTTCTCATGAGCAAAACAAACCTTGGACCAAGATCAGGGCATATAGTGGATGGCCTTTTCCAAGTTACAACAAAAATATTTTATTATTCTGCAAATTTGAAATATTACATAGCTGCACGAAGAAAATGATCCGAGTACATACTGGTCGGTGCTACTCGCAGGAAACGGTGATTTTCCAACAATAAAATTTAGCAGTGTCACTCCAGCTGACCAGATATCAAGTTTCGGACCCTGATGTAATGATCTCAGTAACACCTGTGCAAAAAGTGGAAAAGATGTGGGTAAGAAGTAAGAACACAATGTCTAATTCTACAGCCACATTAGGAAAGAAAAAATAACGAAGCTTTTCTGAAAGAGTACAATAAAACAACTACCTCTGGAGCTCGATAGCCTTTTGTTCCCACACATGGCCCATCTCTTTTACATTTTTGGATACCTGATTGTCAACAGCAGAGATTTAATTCTATTTCTGAATCCATGAAACATCACTTTGTAATACTAGAATTAGTTGTCTAGAATAACAGATTCAAATACTGTTTTACAAAATGGATATCGCAGTCTTGTTTGTCACAAGAAAACTGCTTGTAGATAGAAACTTGAACAAATTTTCATGCTAAGAGTTTCCTGACACAAGGCTATGGAGAAAGTGACTCTGGCAGGAAAGATGTCTTGTGAGTACTATTTCCTGGTTGATAACTGTCATCAATGGGATCTCAGTTTTGGGCTGTTGCTGCATGGCCGGTGATTGATATCGGTTTTTGGCCTACGTAAAAATAAACACAGACCATGAACAAGCAACAATGACTGATGTTACCTTATTGTCCACTTAATTGTTCAGACTCCAAAGAAACTAATAAACTTTGACTAGGCAATGATTAAATGGCTGGTCAAACAACTGCCAACCCAGATAGGATGGCAACTCCTCAAACAGAATTTGAGTTACCTTCCATTGAGAAAGACCTTCAAGACTGATTAATAGATTTCACTCCAGCTAAGAAAATTGCTAGTCTTGCCATTATTTCCAGAATGGGAGTGGTAGACAGCAAACCAATGACAGAAATTTGATCACATCTCTTTGTTTTTTCACGGCTTTTATAGCAGTAAGCTTAATACAATGTTAAGAGACATTCCATAGGTGGTTAGAACTTAGAATCCATGTTTAACAAAACAAAAAAAGGTTAAAGATCCTCAAAAGAATACACATTTAAGTGCAGAAAGGATAAACCATGTAATCCAAACTGACTGCTACACCTGTGTTCTTTGGAAAGGCACTCAAGTCCTGAGCGAATACTTGAAGATTTGAGTTCGAAACATGGAAATTTTTTTCAGCATCTGTTGCCAATCTCCCATGTGGTGTGGCAACTCGTTTGCGCGTACTGACAGGAAGTGAAGACGTCTGTTGCTGAGAATTCTGCCGTGCTTCTTGCACCAAGTTCAATAATTCCTTCCTTCCTTGTGTGGGCAATGGTTCTCTTGCTGCTTCTGCTCCTGATTGTCTCCATCCACTCGCAACATTCCTTGGATATAATGAGGCCCCCAATTTACTTCTGATGCCAGTATTTAAAATTTCATGACCAAATTTCCTATGGGATCTTATATCACTCAAACCCAAAGGCATTGAATGTTTCAAGGGTATAGCAGGGTTTTCTTTGTTCTCACACCAAGTCGCTAATTGTTTGATGGAAATTTTCATTTCCTCCTTTGTAGAGTAGGCTGACACTTTTGAGCAAGGAGCCATGCCCACTTCAGTTTGCGAGCCAATCATATTTGGTTTTCTTAAGTTCACTGATTTGCCATTATTCGCACTTCTCTGGCACGAGGCCCCAATTTCACCCATGTGCGACCTGTGGCTTGTCTTAGCAGAGACACGTGTAACTGAATTATCTGCATATAGAAAACAGGTGAAAACAAAATATCATCTTTGCAAAATAGAGGAATGCATATCTGAAATAGAATTCTCAGCAAAGGGAACATTCTGTGGTGAGAGGCATTTTAGTCAACTCTAGTGATTTTCAAAGGAGAATGACATTCAAATATTTCCAATTGTTCTTGAAACTAGGAGAGAAACTGTATCTTACTTGAAATAGAATCATATTGATCCTGCAAGAAAAAGAAAAGCATGTTTGAGTAAGGTTGTAAAACAGTTCTCTCAACAGTGTGCAACAGGATCAATCGAAAAACATCAAAAACTAGCTTCCAATGCTTCAAATTTTGGTTCCGCAACTGGCAGTTGTCTAGTCTAGGAACTCATCTCACATTTCTCAAAGGAAAGGGGGAAAAATCCATACATTGTCTCAAAAGCCAGGAATAACAAATGAAATCCTAACAGCCATTCTTCAGAGAGGGAATACATGTGCTATAGATCATTCGAGCTTTGTATCCCATTACAATATTAAATACTTGAAATAGATGAAAGTGGTTACAAACTATTACAGAACTGTCTGTTGACCAGCTCTGGCAACCAAATTGTAACCAACGATAATATCAGAAATACCATGTTTTCTAGAAAATGAAGATTGGAATACCAGGTTTCAACAGTGGTTGTCATCCCTTTTGAAGGGAACGGCATGAACAGTGGCCAGCGTGGCTATTCCACAGCCATCCCCTGGCCTCACCTGGCCACCCTTTGATTCTCAATTGACATCAAGCTGTCTCCTATGAGCTTTGGGCATTATAAGAAAGAAAACAACAGAGAATTTATAAATATTTTTCATAGTAACCTACTCTAAACAGCCCTAATTAAGCCATCCACACTCACTTGAATCCCCCCCCGCCTAACTTCAAAAGAGAAGTCCACCGCACATTTTATGGATGGAAAAATCAACAAAAGAGAAGATAATAATAGGAAGTTTGTACGAAGAAAAACATTTGAAGTAGCAATTGAGAAGAATTTACAAGTTATAGATAGATATTTTGAGTTCTTACTTGCCTTGTATTTCCCCATCCTCCTTTTTGGGTCCTCTAAACCCCAAGACGCTAAACTGAACAAGAAGTAGTGCCGCTAATATGATTTTAAAATGATCACTAAACTTTAAGACCAGACTATTATAATACAAAACTAACATGCCCAAATATTTTGTGCCAGATATTTTAGAGAATTATTCTTGGCCCTTGGGTGAAGAAAAGCCTTCTTGCAGTGACCAGTAAGGGATATAACAAACACACACAAAATGGAGCTTGGACAGAAGGTTAAAACATTAAAGCTGCAAATGGCAATGTATAAAGCCACATTTTCAATGAAAAAAAAAACATTCCATTTGACATTCTCTTGCTAGTTTAATCTCATAGACTTGAACCAGGGTTAAAGTGTGTAGCAAGCGGAGATAGTGGCTGTTTACAAGAAATTAAAAGAAACAGTGGGAACAACTGCTGTATCAAAAGCAAGCACTTTTGTGAATTGGCTAGGGAGAGGGTTTGAGATTTTCCCTACTTCTTCAGCCTCCCCTTGTACGTTGTGCATGCTTCTTTACACAGGAAATTTTTAGATGGAATCACAGTTACCAAGTTTGGAAATCCAGATCTATTCAGGTGGGCAAAAAAATCCAAAAATCCAGAATTCTTGAAAAAGTTCAGAAAATCTAGTCTGGAATATATATGAGCATAATTTGATAAATATGCAAAATTGACAAATACAATGAAAAAAATTGATAGCATAATATAAAATGTTAATATTTTAAATATTATACGATATATAAGGTTGCTGAGTGTCATTGTTTTTACAGAAAACTTTTAAAAAAAAATATTAAAAAAAAACAGAGTAGACCCAAACAGAACTTATCTAGGCCAGGCCAAAAAATTCATATCCGGCTCGATTTTATGCAGATCCGGCCGGATTTGGTAACTTTGAATGGAATAAACCATAACTTCTTTGTGCCACTAGGTGTCAAAAAACTTAGACTCGTTATTTGATTAAAAGTGTTCAAGATTGACTTGTAGAACTTGAGTAAGTTTATGTAAGTTACTTTATGGTTTAATTATTAGTAACATTATTATTGTAAGTTTAGATATTTACTGAGGTAAATATAAAAATGTGAGTTAGTTTAGATTACCATAAAGTAATTAATACTAATGGTTATGTTTTTGTAATGTTGTTGTTGTAACAACAAATACGTGAATAGGTTTGGAGGTATTTAGTTTCATAGGTGAGATTTTATAGCGATATGTGAATCCCTAATTATAAGAGTCAGTGTCCTATTTATTTGTAATGTGTTCGTATGAAAACATGTAACAGCAGAGTGAGAAGATTAATTATTGTGTTTTGAGTTTTTAATTATTCTTGTGTTTTCTCTGATCGGTTGTATGAGATAATTCTGTGTTAGACTCTGATTAACCTTATCATTGATATCAGAGCGAGTCCCTGTGAGAGCAAAACTATGATCTAATTCCCGAAGGGCAATTTAATTTGATTGATTGCCCTATTGATGGAAGCGTTTGAGTACAAAAATAAGTTTGTAGCTTGAAAAATTATTGGTTTTAGTGTGAAGTAATTTGCAGTCTGCTTGTGCACTCTCGAGTTGGTGATTGAGAATAGATTTTGTTAGACAGTCCTTTATTTCTTGTGTGTGCGTAGGTGCACTATCTTCTACCAGAAGTTCAAGGCATTTGTACCAAGTTCAATTGCACCAGCTACAGATCACAGATTTGCTGTATCTCAGGCATGCCCGTGCTGATTGCATCCTTGGACCCTTGTAACGTCGCCATAGTTTTGACATCTCTATGCATCCTTACTCTACCGAATCTGTTACAGGGATCTCCACCATCCTTGTAGCAATCATTCAAAGCTGTCTATTCTAACAAAAATTGTCATTTGCATTACTCTATTGGCATACAGTTATGCGTTATGCTTACATACTGCTCATCGTCATTCTATTATAGCACTCGCTACTCTCTCCACACATGATCCAGCTCACCGTTCACTTCCAGCTGTGGGACAGCCCGTGTATGGGGTATTTCTTTGTCTCCGTGCATGTTCGATAACCCTGTCTTACCAGTTCGCATATCTATCCCCATTCACCTTGACAGATCCATGGGTCATGCAGATCCGAACATCACCATTCATTGGAAGCACCATTGCTAGTTTCTTTGCCCCAGTATATCATTTATTTTGCAGACCGTAAATCATTCCATTTGCATCGGATTTGAATCTTGGCGAATCCACATCATTCCCAGCGGAAGATTAGTCAAGCATTAAACTAGTCGGCGGTGGCATTAAAAAAAGATCTGAATAGGGGTTTGTGTTTAGGTTTAGGTTCTTTAATATTGTTTTTTAATATAGTTGACAAGTGCCTATTATTTAATTTTTGCACTGTGGACTGTGTCGTCGTTGTCCCTTGTCAAAGTCATGTTCAGGCTGTCATATATATCTTTTTGTTAATTGGGAAAAGTTAATGCAATGGTCATGTTTATTAAGTAGAATTAGAGTTTTAATCAATGTTTATTTTTATTTATTTATTTTGGTCTCTTGAGTCACTATTTAAGAGATGTGTTATTATTATTTAAATTTTAAAAACAAATTTTTTATAAGTTAAAGATTCATTTTTTAATATGTATAAAAATGCAAAAGTGTCAAATCATTTGATCATAAAAGTCGTTAAAAATTTGTCAAGAGTCTTTTTTTATGTCGAAAAAGTCAAGAGTCATTTTTTGTTTTTAAAAAAAAAAGTGTCAAGATTGCCTCATGGACGCATTTTCGATTGTACGCGACATTCGAATTGTGAGAGGGTTTCTCTTCAAATCTTCAAACATGAGCTTCAAGATCTTATCAACTGAGTAAGCAACGTCATACACTCGAAGTTGGAGGATACACGAAGGAAGGAGGTCATTCAATCGCCAATGACGAAGCCACACCAATGATTTGGTGACTTGTGTGTGTTTGAATAAAAACAGAAAGACATCCCTGTTCACATGTGTGATGTGATTTTATTTATTCAGTTGTGTGTTTTCATTCCCCTACTTGTTTAAAACGCCTCTGATATTTGGAGACAAGGGAGAATGTGGATATAATGGAATGTGGCAAACAATTGTATAGGAGGGCAGTGAATTGCAAAGTTCTTGTGATTGCCTTACTTCTTTATGAAAATGAGCCCCAGTAACACGTCCATTGCAGTAACGTAAAGTAAATACAAGTGTGTTCCTTCGCATAGTAGTGGTCATGTGCAGCAAGATCGCATCAGTAGTACGCAGACCTAAAAGTATACGTTGGCATACAATTTTGTTCGTGCCAATTCTTGAAGATGTATATTTTTCCTATGTTCAAATTAAAGAGGTGCGACTAGGAATAATAATGTTAAGGGGGTGAATGTTATGGAATAATTATTAGTAACATTATTATTGTATGTAAATTTAAATATTTACCGAGAGGTAAATATAAAATGTGCGAGTTAGTTTAGATTACCATAAAGTAATTAATACTTATGGTTATATTTTTTGTAATGTTGTTGTAACAACAAATACGTGAATAGGTTTGGAGGTATTTAGTTTTATAGGTAAGATTTTATAAAGATATTTGAATCCCTAATTATAGGAGTCAGCGTCCTATTTATTTGTAATGTGTTCATATGAAAGCATGTAACAACAAAGTGAGAAGATTAGTTATTGCGTTTTGAGTTTTTAATTATTCTTGTGTTTTCTCTGATCGGTTGTATGAGATAATTATGTGTTAAGACTCTGATTAACCTTATCAAGTGAAAGGAGTATTCTTAGGAAGGAAACAACTAGTGGCCACTGTAGCTAACTAGTCAACATTATTGTTTCTCAGTTCTCCTTTAAGCAATCCCTTCTTCCTTAGAGCAATTGGTTGTAGTCAATATTGTAAAGATTCAAATTCTTAATTTTCGTTTCTTCAAGGGAGGAAGTTAAACCTTCCAATGTTGTCCAACTCATGATATGTAATGAAATTACTTAAATAATTCACACCAATGGAATATTATTGATAACAAATCACCGACAATATATTGCAGAAATAAGAGTATAATAAACAGATCCACAACAATAATTGATTGGAGCAGAATGCTTGGTAAATATGATTGAGCCACTTCGAGAGGGCAACCTCCAAACAAAGCAGTAAGGACAGATTTCGCAATATGATCTCAAAAGACTAACCACTACCTCTTATATATACTCTACTCTAGTTGTAGTTATTCCATAGGTTGTCTCTACTAACAATATAAGAACCTCGATAAATGTGACAAAATAAGGACAACGGTTATGCAGGCCACAAGTCAGTTACACATATCCTTAGACACACTATAGGTTAAGGGCGTAGCATGATAGATATTAACTAATGATTTATTGGCAATTAAGTTAATAGCGTAGAACAGCGATGAACACATACATCCATGTACTCAACAATGCTTTGATGGTGGGGATGATCTGGAGCCTAGGGGTGATTTTGCGTACAACACACCAAAAGGGGATTTCAATGTGTTATGAGCGACAATGTTTATATTGCGTCTTATGAACATCAATTAGAAAACCGTGATAGAGAAAACACAAAAAGTATTCAACAAGGTGTCATGTCCCCTCTCTAGGGCGACTCGACATTTCACGAGGATTTGCCTATCCCTGACTCTCGTAGGCAGATAAAAGGTGGTGAGAGGGTCATTTTTGCAAATTTGATGGCTCACGATGATACGGGAGATAGTATATTTTATTATGGAGGCCAAATTGCTATATTTTAATTTTAAAATGCACTTTAATTTTACTTTTAATAAAATTACTTTTTATTTAAAAAAGTGTAATAAGTTTTGTGATGTATTACGGAAACTCTTGGAAGTTCCGAAAAAGTGCATAAATAGACCCTATGGATTATGTAATTGGCATCCAGTTCATTTTATTTGATCATTGCATCTTCCCGAGCATTTGGAAACTTCAGAGTCTGCATATTCTCAAATTAATCCTTGAGAACAATACCTCTCAAGCGATTTGCATAACTGAGGAAGTGAGAGATCTTCCAAAGGGTTGCACATTGGAGATAGCATCTAGCTGTCTCATGCTAAACATTCAGGTTCGATTTCATCAGTTCAGAGCCATTGGTGGGGCGAATATATTAGCAGCTTATTGACAGGGACCACATTTTACTGCATTTCGTACTGGTATGGCCTGTACTTGCAAGTTCGTACCAGCAGCAAACTTCTCCAAGCGACCTCAGCAAGTGTACGGCGCGCTGCAAGAAAGGGGGCGATTTAAATTTTTAAAAATTCTGTGGAAGGCGTCAGAGTCAGGGCGCAGTTTTGGAAGGTCAGAAATCATATTCCATACCAATCTGTACTATACGAACTGCATCCGTACGGCACCGTACGGACTGTACCCGCGATGTACTTTCATGCACAGTGACTGGTCTTTTTTTGGGCAGCGAACAGTTTCAGTTTTTTTTTGCATCAAAACAGCAGGGTTTTATTTCTAAATTCATGTAACAGGATTTAGAATATTTATCTGATCTTTTTGTAAGGCTAAAATAGCCATAACAATATTATTATAAAAGCTGTAATTTTTTAGAAGTTTTTAAACTGATTGCAAACTATTTGACGAAATTACAAGGTTGTATTCAGTGATATTTTTGATAAAATTCTTAATGCCATGTAATTTCTGATATTCCGTAAAGTGTTTGACAAAATTCCTTAGTATAAAACCAGTGTTTTTAGTAAGCCCATTAGTAAGGGACATTACAGTGGTATCAGAGCCATCATCCTGCCATCCTGTGGTCCGCTAAATAGCCGATGAGCGATAGAGAAATCAAGTATTACAGCGGGGAGCAGCGGAGGCAACCTCATCAAAATCCTCAAATAATAGAAGATACATTGCCAGAAGCGTTGAGGGACACCGGCAAATCAATTCAAAATATGGCAGAAGAAGACAGAGAGACAAGTGCTGAAAGAAAATTTGACAACATGCTTGATATGATGTCACGTTTATTGGCCAGAATGGACAAGCAAGCCATTCCCGATCAAGGTCATCAGCACACAACGGAGCATAGTGGAGTCAATGAGGAAAGGTCCGTACAACACACTGGAAACACTAGAGGATCAGCCTCTAGACCTCTTTTTCCCACCTTCACACCCAGGGAAGAACAGTTACATGTTGCTCCAGCTACTCCATTTGGCGAGGAGGCTAGACAGGCCTACTTAGAGTATACCACTCTCCCTCCTGATATGCGACAAATATAGACATTTGACCAGTTCATGAACCAGAAAAATAAGAGAGGAGGAAGAAATGATCATCATGCGCCAAGGAATGATTATCGACAAGCACTTGGTAAGATTTCCATGCCTAACTATGATGGAAGTAATAGGTGTACAGCAAGGTCTTGGATTCAAAAACTAGATAATTATCTATCTCTAAGACCAATCGCTGAGGAGGATGCCATAAAGTTTGCCACATTACACCTTGAAGGCGCTGCTCACGAATGGTGATACCATGGGTTGGTCACTCTGGGACACAACCACATCACTACCTATGAGGAGTTTACCAACAGATTGATCGAAAGGTTCGATATCAAAGATCTTGAGGTAAATTTCCGTGAACTAGCACAATTAAAACAGCATGGTTCACTTGATAATTATATTAATGACTTCCAAAAATTAGCGGCAATGGTCCCTGATATCTCAGAACGAAGGATAATCATGCTATTTACAGAAGGGTTGACTGAACTGCTCAAAGGGTGGGTCAAGGCCTTTAATCCTTCCACATTCCAGGAAGCCATGAAGAAAAGCCGAAGTATGGAACTTGCAGCACCAGCAAACAAGTTCGGCCCTAAAAACACTTCAACATTCAGATATAATAGAGGAGTCAGTAAAGGTAAAGATGACACAAAGGGTAAGTCTCCTACATCATTGGATAAGGAAACTCTTAATGACCTACGTAAGAAAAAGTTGTGTTTTTACTGTAAAGGTCCTTATGAGTTTGGTCATGATTGTCCTATGAGGCCTAAGGGGAAGGCCAACAGAATGATGTGGGTTTATTATGAAGATTCAGACTCAGACACATCAGAATACCATGATCCTGATGGAACGGAGCAGGAACAAGAGGGAGACAATTTGGAACTAAAAGAAGGGGCAGAATTGCATTCTCAGGAGGCACGCCTATCAAGCATTCAGAGAGAAGGGTCTTTCAGACTTAGAGGTGTATTGGCCAGTCAAAAGGTGGTTACACTCTTGGATACCAGTGCCACGCACAACTTCATTGATACATGCTTTGTAGAAAGGCGTGGGCTTACCACTGAGGAGTGTGATGGGCTTAGAGTCAAGGTGGCAGATGGATTTATCTTGAGATGTAATAAAATGGTACGAGATCTACCCCTACGCTTGAACAATTATGAGTTCAAAGCAGACTACCATGTGGTCAATATGGGTGATATGGACATAGTACTAGGAATGCAGTGGTTGCATTCGTTGGAGGAAATCACTTTAAGACTTAAAGATATGGAGATACGATTTGAGGTCGATGGCAGAACTCATGTGCTGAAGGCTCTTCGTGATGATGATTTTAAGACTATTTCACTTAGGAGAATGGAAAGGCTAGCTAGGCATAATGACATAGAATGGGCAGCTATGTGTACCTTGATGCCTACACAAGAGGACCAGCACAAGACTGAATATCATCCTGATATTCAAAGGTTGAGAAGTACTTATAAAAAGGTATTCAGCGAGATTCCACCAGGCCGACCACCGGATAGAGGCATTGATCATATCATTGAATTAGAAGGCGCTAAGCCTATCATGATCACACCATATCGACATCCGAAGCGGCTCAAGGATGAAATCGAACAGACCATAAAGGAGTTGCTGGCCATGGGACACATCCGACCAAGTAAGTCACCTTTTGCATCTTCTGTTGTTTTAGTTAAAAAGAAAGATGGCACTCTCCAGATGTGTATTGACTACAGATTGTTAAATAAAAGAACTATTAAGAATAGGTATCCTATCCCACGCATTGATGAGTTGATAGATGAATTGCATGGGGCTTGTTACTTTTCAAAAATTGACTTAAGATCAGGGTACCATCAGATCAGGGTGAGGGAACAAGACATTGAGAAAACTGCTTTCAGATGTCATTGTGGGCATTTTGAGTTTATAGTTATGCCTTTTGGATTGACCAATGCACCCACCACTATTCAATCCACAATGAATACGGTTTTTCATCATCAATTAAGAAAATTTGTATTAGTATTCTTTGATGACATCTTAGTATACAGTAGGTCATGGCAAGAACATCTTGAGCATTTAGAAACAGTATTGAGTATTCTGCAGAAGGAAGCCTTGTATGCCAAGGAATCCAAATGTGATCTGGGCATGACTGAACTTTTATATTTAGGACATATCATCAGTGCGGATGGAGTTCAGATGGATCCTGAAAAGATCCGTGCTATTGTTGATTGGCCACCACCAAAGAACCCTACACAGTTGAGGGGGTTCCTTGGGTTATGTGGGTTTTATCGCAGGTTTGTCAATGGCTATTCACGACTGGCTACACCCATGACAGATTTGTTAAAGAAGGGGGCATTTGTGTGGACGCAGAAGACACAAGAGTGTTTTATGAGATTTAAGGAAATAATGACTACATGTCCTGTTTTAGCATTCCCTGATTTCTCGAAGCCATTTGAACTTCAATGTGATGCATCTGGAGAAGGAGTGGGTGCTGTACTCATGCAGGATAAGCACCCAATTGCTTATGAGAGCAGAAAATTTAGAGGACTTGAGAGGTCCTTTAGCATCTATGATAAGGAGATGTTAGCCATCATGCATGCTTTGGCTAAATTTAGACAATAATTGGTGGGTAGCAGATTTTGTATTAAAACAGATCATAACAGTCTAAGACATTTTTTGGGACAGCGAGATTTGAATGATCGCCAACAAAAATGGGTAAGTTGCAGGCGTATGACTTTGACATCACATATGTTAAGGGTACTCAAAATGTTGTCGCAGATGCTCTCTCCCGCCGGCCACATCTCACATCTATAATTCAGATATCAGAGGATTGGCGACATTTGATTATAATAGAATATGCTAGGGATACATGGGCCTCAAATATAATTGAAGGGACAACAATAGATCCCAGGTATACACTTGTAAATGATCTAATCATTTACAAAAACAGAATCTATTTGGTCCCAGGATCTAAGGTTAAGAAGCTGATTTTGCAAACGCTTCATGATTCACCCACAGTCGGCCATCTTGGATACTTCAAGACCTATAAGGCAGTTCGGGAAAGGTTCACTTGGAAAGGGCTTAAGGATGATGTTCTACAGTATGTTCGAGAGTGTCTTGTTTGCCAGCAAAACAAACAAGAACACACGTATCCAACAGGACTCCTACAGCCACTTCCTATTCCTGACAAGAAGTGGGAGTGTATTTCCATGGACTTTATCACCGGTTTGCCCAAAGCACAGGGGCGAGATTGTATTTATGTGGTGGTAGATAGGCTAACTAAGTATGCCCATTTCTTCCCTATTACTACCACATACTCAGCAGTTCAGGTAGCGGAGGTTTTCTTCCAGGAGATTTTTAGATTGCATGGATTGCCTCGTAACATTGTGAGCGACAGAGACAGCCGCTTCATGAGCCACTTTTGGCAGGAGGTATTTCGGTTATGTGGAACTGAGCTTACACCCAGCACCAGCTATCATCCCCAAACCGATGGTCAAACAGAAATAGTAAACCAATGGGTAGAGGGGTACTTGAGAAATTATGTAGCAGCTCAGCAACGGGCATGGGTCAGATGGATTTACATCTGCGAATATTGTTATAACACTACCTACCACATGACTATAAGGATGACTCCCTTCATGGCCCTTTACAGTTATGAAGCACCTAGTTTTCTAGACTTAGTGTTGGGTGACAGCCGAGTACCTAGTGCAGGTGAGTTATTACAAGAAAGTAAAGATATAATTGCTACTCTCAGGGATAATATTGTCAGAGCCCAAAATCAACAGAAACAATATGTTGATCAAAAGAGGACTATGCGTAGTTTTGAAGTAGGCGATATGGTGTATCTCTTGTTGCAGCCATACAGACAGTCCACTCTCAAGAAGAGTGGCGCAGAAAAACTCAAGCCACGATACTATGGACCGTTCGAGATCATTAGAAGAATTGGTGAGGTGGCTTATGAATTAAAACTTCCCTCAGATAGCCGAGTGCACAATATATTCCATGTATCACGTCTCAAGAAGGCATTGGGTCAAAATGTGGTACCTTCAGTGGTATTACCTCCCTTGGATGATGAAGGGAAATTGATTTTAATTCCAAAGTCCATTTTGGACAGCAGAGAAAAGCAGCTTCGCAAGCGGCTGATCAGAGAATATTTGACTAAATGGAAGGATCTACCCATTGAGGACGCTACTTGGGAAGGCGAAGTCATTCTGCAGCATCTGGCCTTAAGATTGCTTGAGGTCAAGCAATTTCAGGAGGGGCGGATTGTCATGTCCCCTCTCTAGGGCGACTCGACATTTCACGAAGATTTGCCTATTCCTGACTCTCGTAGGCAGATAAAAGGTGGTGAGAGGGTCATTTTTGCAAATTCGATGGCTCACGATGATACGGGAGATAGTATATTTTATTATGGAGGCCAAATTGCTATATTTTAATTTCATAATGCACTTTAATTTTATTTTTAATAAAATTACTTTTTATTTAAAAAAATATAATAAGTTTTGTGATGTATTACGGAAACTCTTGGAAGTTCCGAAAAAGTGCATAAATAGACCCTATGGGTTATGTAATTGGCATCCAGTTCATTTTATTTGATCATTGCATCTTCCCAAGCATTTGGAGACTTCAGAGTCTGCATATTCTCAGATTAATCCTTGAGAACGATACCTCTAAAGCGATTTGCATAACTGAGGAAGTGAGAGATCTTTCGAAGGGTTGCACATTGGAGATAGCATCCCGCTGTCTCATGCTAAACATTCAGGTTCGATTTCATCAGTTCAGAGCCATTGGTGGGGCGAATATATTAGCAGCTTATTGACAGGGACCACATTTTACTGCATTCCGTACAGGTATGGCCTGTACCTGCAAGTCCGTACCAGCAGCAAACTTCTCCAAGCGACCTCAGCAAGTGTACGGCGCACTGCAAGAAAGGGGGCGATTTAAATTTTTAAAAATTCTATGGAAGGCGTCAAAGTCAGGGCGCAGTTTTGGAAGGTCAGAAATCATATTCCGTACCAATCCATAATGTACCGACTGCATCCGTACGGCGCCGTACGGACTGTACCCGCGCTGTACTTTCCTGCACAATGACTGGTCTTATTTTGGACAGCGAACAGTTTCAATTTTTTTTTGCATCAAAACAACAGGTTTTTATTTCTAAATTCATGTAACAGGATTTTAGAATATTTATCTGATCTTTTTGTAAGGCTAAAATAGCCATAATATTATTATAAAAGCTGTAATTTTTCAGAAGTTTTTAAACTGATTGCAAACTATTTGACGAAATTACAAGGTTGTATTCAGTGATATTTTTGATAAAATTCTTAATGCCATGTAATTTCTGATATTCCAGTAAAGTGTTTGACAAAATTCCTTAGTATAAAACCAGTGTTTTTAGTAAGCCCATTAGTAAGGGACATTACACAAGGGAGCCAATCAAACAACATATTAGAATAATAATGCCATATCGTACTAATTCATAAATCTGCAAGTTCTATAAAAAATTTGAGAGATTGAATGTAAGACTCAACGCAACGCTGCAAAATTACAAGAGTAGTTGTTTGTCTTTTCTCAGGTGGTATTCCAGTGTTTGTTATTTTTTGGCAATATTCCATAATGAATGACCAAGGCTATGTTGGTACCATCAACACTTGACAATAACACAGATTGAGGGTTAGGCATTGTTTCTTAAACCATAGTTTGCATCCCTGTACTCAGCGAGTACTCGCCAAGGGGGGAAAAAAATTTAACCGACGATTAATCAACAGATACAATTAAGAGAGAATACCCAATAAATTAAAAAATGCTTAAATTTATAAAAAAAACATAAATTTTATAGAAATTACAATTGCAAAATGTATCAAATGAGTCTTTAAAACGTTGGGGAAGTATTTTCTATTAGATTTGAATACAAAAATTGCATAATCATGTGAATTCAACTGTGACACTGTCAAGTTGTCAACAACAAACTGATACAGTGATACTTATACAAGAATCTACAAGTACAAATTACAAGAATCTATAATTTTTTCTTCCCTACTCCCTGAAAAACTAAGGGAGACTGAGAGAGTCTAGTCCTCCAACTCAATTGCCCCTCCTTGCTCTACCTCAAACGATGCGCCTGCACCTGTGGCTCCACCTCTGCATTTGCCTCTACCTCATCTTCGATATATTCACGGATGTCATCCAATCCAAGCTCTTCTCCTGATACTGCAACTACACCCTCCATAGCTTGCCTCTCAAAATCAACAATCTCGTCCTCTGTGAACATGGAGGCCTCATCCTCCTGTGCAATCCAATCATTGTAGGGATTGATCTCATCTAGATTACTAGGTTCTTGTGATGTGTTCTTCAATTTTTTGTGTGAAGCCGTAGGTTGTATTGCACAAAAACTAGGTCATTAAGGCGTTGTTGACTCAACTTATTGCGCTTCTTCGTGTGAATGGCCTCAAACAAACTCCAATTGCACTCACATCCAAAAGAGCTACAAGGTTGAAATAAAATGTGGAGGGCTAGCCTTTGAAAATTTGGGGTATTCCCACCCCAATCTTCCCACCACGACCCTGCAAACAAAATATTCAAAATTTTGTAAGCAATTTATAATTGTAAATTTGTAACTAGTAAAGTAAAAGTAAAGACTTCATTTTATTTTACCTAGTGACTGCATGCCTCTCCCTCGAATAGCTAGTAGTGAAGAAAAGAGCCTCCCCCTTAACTTGCTTATAGTTCTACAACTCAAATAATGAGGTCCCTCACCTCAACATTAGGTGTCATACTCTCAATGCATGTTGAGAGCCCCTCCATAACCTCCCCATTAGCATTTGTGAAGCCATCAGAGTAATAAAATTTGGGGTTAAGGTAGTAACCCGTTCCATGGATGGGTTGATCGAGTTGATTGTTCCACCTCCGATCAATCAACACTCTCAAATGGGATCAAATCAGGCACAATACCTTATAATATTTTTGGATGGCCTCTTTGGCCCTATCAATGGCCTTATAAATGTAATCCATTGGGTTTTTCTCACCATCTACAAAGTGTAAAACGCTCACCAAAGGCTCTGACACCTACAAAGTTACAAACAAATAAAAATTACAAACTTATAAATAAAATAGATGGTTTAAGTTTTAAAAATTGAAAATAAAGGAGTCGACTTGAAATTTAAATTGAAATTTGAAATTATCTTGATGATTTATGTAGCTCTCTTTGTAAAGGCCTCATTGAAAACTGTATTTGCAACCTTGACTCTATCAACTTTTTTTGAATATGATGAGTCCATCCATGCTTGACTCACAAACATCTATTTCAAAGGAATCAACAAACTACAAATACTTTGCAACGTAAGAAAGTTTGTTGCAACCCTGGTGACCCCTGCTCAAACAAGCTCTTTCCCCTTGATGTGCTCTCTCATCAAGTTGAGAACCCAAGGGTGATATATTTTTGTGATGTTTTTGGCTTCTTCTACAACAAGTCACAACCAATCAAGTTTGACTATGTCCTCCAAAAGAAGGTCAAGGCAATGGGCCACGCAAGGCGTCCAAAAGAGTGATGGATATATGTCCTTGAGAAGTCTCCCAGTCACTATTTATAAGACAAAAATCAGTGTTTTTGGAGTGTCCAAAATGTGTTTGCGGGGTCTGCATGCATTCGGATGTGTACAGGCCCTGCAACAATACCCAGCCAATACTCACCGAGTACTCACAATCAATTGTGAGAATTGTGTCAGTACTCATCGGGTACCGATTAATAAAAATTGTGATTTTGAGTGGCAAGTACATGTCTTCCATGAAAACCCGTGATTAATCAACAAAACGGTAATTAACCAACAATTATGCCATATATGGAACTTTAAACTGAGTGGCTAGGACCATGACAAAGCCAATGGTGTACACTGCACAAAATTTGGGGATCACTCAAGATAGCATGCTACAATCGAATTCCCATATCTTCCTAAATTAATTTCCCATCCTTTAGAAGAAATGGACCTCATTGCAACAAGTTGAGAAAGGAAGTGTGGAAAATGTTACGCAACTTGTACACTAATGTCCCATTTTTGTTGGTGAGGTACGTAGCCAACTTTGACATCTTGACAAAGTGGGATTCCTTAGTTCTATATATATTTGACCTGCACATCTAATTTGATCTACTTCTGTTGGCATGCTTGAATCAATATTTATCTTGGCTGGTTGGATCTCTTTTGTTGAATCTGATGTGTCTAATGAAGGTGGAAATTAAGGATGCAAGAGTTATACACAAAATATTGGATGAAGACCAAGATAGGTTGGATGATTAAGTTCAAAGGTGTTAACAACTTTCTTTGTGATGGTGTATGGGTCATACTAAAGAGGTTAGATCTTGCAATAAGTTCCATTTGCATATGAAGCCATACTCTATCACCAACCTTCAATTGGTGACATCCAATCAGAATCAAGATGTTGCTTGTATTTGGCATCGGTTTCTAACAAGATTGTATGCGCTTGTGTTGTATCAACTGAATATGTTTGATGAACCTAGCTTCTTTGTTAACTTCTTTCAAGGCTAAAGAAGTTGCTACTATTGGAGACATAGGATAAATTATATCAATAGATGCTAGAGGCTAGAAAACCAAGATAAGTTGGATGATTTGGCTCAAAGGCATTATCCCCAACTTTCTTAGTAATGGTGCATGGGTTATACCAAAGAGGTCATATCTTGCAGTAAGGTCCTATGAGTCGTTCCTTCTGTAAATGAAGCCATACTCTATCACCAACCTTGAATTGATGTGGCATCCGATGAGCATCATGATGGTACTTGTATTTAGCATTGGTTTTTTACAAGATTGTCTATACTTATGTTGAATCCACCAAATGTGTTCTAACTTTTAATTTTTAAACAAGTGTAACTTTATATATATATATATATATATATATATGAACAAGATAGATACATTGAAGGATGCCTTTAAGAGGTCAAGCCAATTAGAAACAATCCAACAAGAGAGCAAGAAGAACTAAGAAAACACTAGCACTATAATGTGTTAAACCGCAACATAATTATATCATCCAAGTACAAAAAATAACATCTTCATAGTAAGCAAGGACTTTAATTATCATGCGTTGTTGTAAACAGATAGCAATCCTCCTGGGGCGCGTGAGCTGTCCAAGCTTTAGTTGAGGATGAAGCAATGTTAGGAGGGCTTGTTGGGCTCCATGCAGGCTCCTTCAATTTGCCTTCAATGATGAACTTCTTGCAAAAGTGACACGTCGCTTTGTGGGAGGGGTGTCTGGTGTGGTCTTTGAGATTGTCGCTTCAAGTCTTCTTTTGGAGAAAATTCATATAACATTATGGCATTTTATTGCATCCATAATGTTCTCATGTTTGACCACAATTTTGCTCAAATTCTCAACACAACTGTGAAGAGATTAATTTTTTTAATTTTGGGTCATTGTGAATCAAAGTAAAGTGGCAAGGGTTGTGGATGCCTTTGTTTTCGAGGATGTGCCCTAGTTGTTGTATCATGGCATAGATATTCATCACAGCCTGATAGAGGTCCTCATTCTTCGATTTTGAGGTGATTGGAGGGAAAGAAGGATAGCTCAAATTCTCCATAGTATGAAATAGTGTGATTGTTTACTTGTGACATGGCTAGGAATGGGTTTGAAAGCTCCTCGTTCAAGGGCAATATGGGGGATTTCAGCATGAGTGGGGGTTGTCGAGCAAATTGGCATGTGAATGTCGATCATGTGCCTCAAGCCATCCATTCATTCATATGAAGATGTTCTAACAGTGACCCATCCTCAATCATCTTTGTGGAAAATAGCAAATTCTTCAAGTACAGGACCTTTCTTTTCTCCGAAGTTTGATACTTATTTTTCAGACTTGTCCAAAGCACACTTGCCTTAGTGGGATTCTAGACCTTAGGAATCATATCATCTAACATAGACAACTTTAACAAGAGCAAGGCCTCCTTATGATGGTTGTCATAATCAGCAAAATTTGTAGTAGGTCTCACTTTAGTGCCAAGAATGATTTTATCAAAATCACAATATTCTACAATTATTAAAATCTTACAACCCCAGACAATGTAATTATGCCTAGTTAATTTTTGCACTTCCAGCAGAACCAAAACCAAGTTTTGAATATTGGCCATTAATCATGCAATAATTTGACCTTTGACCCGGAAGTCAATACAAAAATAAATGCAACCTTTAATCTGAATTTGTTTGTAATCTAAAAGTCAAAATTACTTACAATCATCTTTTAATTTCACTCAAAACCAAATGTTTGGAATCTCTAACTACACTTTTTGTGCCCTAAATTTCTGCACTTTCTATCCTACCTGAAGCAAATGCTACACTAGAAATCACTTCTACAAATCATCAACAATTTGTACTAACAGTAAATCGTATCTTTTTGTAGTATCTGAAAAATAGCTTTTTGTCTTTCTTCTGGTCTGGATTTCTATGTGCCTTAGCACATTTTGTCTTCAAGTTGTCGCTCTTCCAAGTCAGGTCACAAATGGTCACAAAAATCGTCACTGTGTGGTTTTCGAAAAATCGTGATTGTTTGATCATGGGAATGTCTAGACTGATCATGCAACTGTAATTTTCATTTTCTTTCCATGATTTTGTCTCAATGTTACGCACCTACAACTAAAAATCACAACAAATGCAACTAGAAATCATGAGAATCATACTTACGTCTGCAATCTTGACAATCTACAAAATCAGTCATTTCTTTTGCCCTAACATGTGAGTGTTGTGATATGCATCCTCCGCATCCTTGCCACAACGTCTTCAACTTGTAAATCACAAATTGTAATGACCCCTTCTCAAATCTGATCTCACAGTGACCATTGGCCTATTTCTGGAAATCCGTAGGCTATTCGGAAGGTGCAAATGAGGGTTTCCTATTTTTTAGGATATTCTTGCTCGAAGTTTTGATGGCGAATTTTTTTTGGGTTTTTCGAGAGCTTCGCGGAGGTATGTTTGTTTCGGTTTTCTGAACATTTCTAGGAATTTACTATTTTTAGTAAATTCTATTTTTGGCAGCTAGCAGGATTGTCGCAAGGAGTTAACTTTCCTTTTCAGTTGACTCATTCAGTTTTGGGCTTCAGAATGTGGTCTTGGTGGAATAAGTTAATTTCACGTAAATAAGAAAAAATAATAATAACGTTATATTTTAACGTTGACCTTGGCCTAGTCGAAATAACTTAATGTTATTTTAAAAAGGGAGACTTGAAGGGGGGGCGCCATCATTGCATGGAAAGGGGCACCACTTTTGGAGATAAGGCTTCAAGGGAGGCCAACTGAACCCTATAAAAGAAGGCATTGGGTTATCATTTCTTCATCTTGGTTTAATACATTGTTATGCGGCCGCTTTGGCTCTGGAACTGCTTCGGGGAATGAAGGCCTCCTAACTAGGGCATCATTTCATGCTTGCAAAACAGCATCTAGTGGTGATTCAGTCATTGATTTTGTATTTACTTATGTATTGATTTCAGTTATTTCATTATTAGTTATTTGGTATATTAGTGTTCAATTATTGTATTCTGTATAAGACAGAACTAGGTTTTTACTCATAAATCAGAAAAAACAAAGAAAAAATTCTGGATATTATTTCATGGTCTTGGCTAGGCTTAGGCGCCCCTTTGCTCTAATTTATAGAATTTTTAGAGTTTGCAATGAATTTCTAGAGCAAGTCGCCCTTTTCAGCTGGGACGTCCTTTGGAGTTTATATTGGAATTTGTGTAACACGTTTTGGATGCAGATTTGATCAAAATTTTGATGCTAACTTGGGCGCCATATTTAGGAAGAGACTTTGCAACAGAAATCAAGAAGATTGAACAAGTTTTGTGTGAGTTATGAACATCTGAAGAATTTAGTAGGTGGCTGGTTTTTCTTCTTTCTAATAGCAAATTCTTCTTATTTTGTAAGCTGACAGTAGTACTGGCAGCCATTCTTTATTTGTTCAAAGCTGATTTCAAAAGTTCAGTTTCTATTAAGTTATTGTATTAGTTTATAGCTCCGCCTTATGGTAGCTACTTTCCCTATTGGGGTTAGCAAGCACATTCTGGGTGTAGAGCTCCGCCCTATGGTAGCTACTTTCCCTTTTGGGGTTAGCAAGCACATGCTGGGTGTGGAGTAGTTTCATTCTTCAGTATTTCAATTAAAGCATTGTTATTAATTTCACTCCGTCATATGGTAGCCCCTTACTCCGCCTTGGATTGGGTAGCACATACTTGACGTAGAGTTCCTTTGTTAGTAATTTACTCCGTCTTATGGTCGCCCCAACTCCGCCTTGGATTGGGTAGCACATACTGGACGTTGAGTTCCATTTCTAGCATTTTAAGTAGCAGAGTTGTTTCAGTACAATTGGGTTTATCTTCTAACATTAACGGTATTTATTTGTAATGTTGAAATCCAATATCAAAAAAAAAAAAAAAATTGGCTCGGGATATTTCACAAATCTTCACGACTTCTAGGTAAATCACGACCCTTCTCCTCTGTGCAAATCATCATGTTTCTCCTCCATCACGTTTCTCTCGATCTTCTCCTAGTTTGCACAACTTATACAACTAAAAAAATTGTTTTCTTCACCGTTATTTTGCCTTTGCAGTCATGAGTCATGTCCTCTATCTATTTTGACATCCTCTTTTTCCTGTGATTGCTTTGCTTCTGTCATTGTCTTCTGCAATGCTTCTACAATATATACACAACTGTGTGCCCTACAGTCAATTTTCATTTGGTCTGAGCTTCATGTTTTCAAATCACGACCTTTGGTTCGTAGTATAAAACTTTGCCTATGCACTTCAACTCGTGTGCCCTAGCATCAAGCTTTGCCTATGTATGTAAACATCTTAGCTTTAAAACCTCTTCAACTTGCTATTCATACCCTTCTCCTAGAGCTTCCTTGAGCATTGGCTCTGATACCAATGTTAGCACATATAAACGCTGAAAGAATGAAGAGAAATGGAAGGCATATGTCACACTTACAAATGTGCGTCCATCTTTTATTAAGCACAAAAGAAGTTACTTCAATTGGGAAGGTTGATAACCAACCATTAGTTATTTCTTAACTAATAGATAATTAGTAACTTTAATATTTTAGAGATGTAGAGGGAAGCCCAAATAGAGGCTAGGAAAGTGCCCCTCGGTGAACAAAAGTGCTCGAAGGATGTGCCATTTTTTATTTGTTGATGTGTTGAGGAAGAAAATATTGGATTTAGCATTTTTTTACTTGTTGCCCCGATGTTGTTTGGTAGGTTGAGAGAATATCCTTGAGCTGAACAATTTCCTTTTTTAAGAATGATTTTTTTTAAAAGGTGTTGTCAGCAAAATGGAAATTGGTGTAACTTTTACAGCCTTTGGTGGCTCAGATGCCATGGATTTTCATTTCATCTTTAGCATGTTGGATGGCTCTGCTGACAATTTCACTCATTCTAATGAGAGGGTAGAACTAAGAGGATCTCCTTGCCTTAATCCTCTGGGGGAATGAAAAGGATGACTAGTGTCACCATTTAGAGCCACCGTATGGCTAGGAGTACATATAAAGCTTCTAGCCCACTAAATAATTTGATCTCCAAAGCCAAAGCTAAAAAGGATCATCTGAATGAGATCTCAATTACATCTGTCGAAGGCTTTTGAGATGTCTAATTTAATCAATCCCTAGCCTTTTCTGGGTCTTTAAAGAATGTAAAATTTCTTGAACACCTATGATGTTATTTGTTATATGTCGTTCTTGAACAAGAGCTGACTGGGATAGAGAGATAAGCAGTGTGAGAAGGGGTTTGATTCTATTGGAAATAAGATTTGAGATGATTTTATAAACCATATTACAAAGGGCAATTAGTCTATAATGGTCTAATCTATATTCTTTGTTTGTTTTGGGGATAAGAATCATTTTTTTGCAATTCAATTGTCTGAGCATTTGCTTATTGATTCGTGATTCCTCTACCATTCTCAATAGATCAGATTTGATAAGTTCCCAGAAAGTTTGATAAACCATGTATGTGAAACCGTCAGGCCCCAGTGTTTGCCAAAGTCAAAAAAAAAAAAAACCAGCTTTGAGTTTTTCTTCAGAAATGGGTTTCGTAAGTTTAGCATTAGCATCTTTACTTACCAGTTTGGGTATATGTTGCAGCATCTGCAAATGAGCAGTTGAACTTCTAGCCTCATTATGATGCTCAATTAAAAAGTTCATGCTAGAATGAGGAAGCATAAGCAAGCATTCCATCCCGGTCTGTGATAAAATGTCCAATGTCTATTTGCAGCATCTGAAATGTATTCCTCTTCTTTCTGTTTTGCATTGTTGCATGAAAGATTTAGTGTTTGAGTCCCCCAATTTAATCCATTTGTCTCTGGATTTTTTATACCAATGTAACTCCTCTACCTTTTGAATCTCGAACAGTGCATGGATTGCTTGTTGTTCTTCATGCGCTAAGTTGTCGCTGTGACCTTGATCAGAGATTTGGTTTTGTATTCCAGCCAATCAGTTCAAGAGACATGGTTGTTCTACAATTGAAAATTACAGCCCCTTTCTTTTCATGGGGTTATCTGATGGAGTTGAAATCACCCATCAATATTAAGTTATTCTCATTGAGAGTGGTAAACCAAGTTGGCACCATTTCCAACAGCTGGATACAATTGTTGCCGCTCAAAGGGATGTATAGATTTAGGGTGTGTATCTGACTATGCCATTCATAGGATTAAAGGACAGCATAGTGTCCAAAAGTAAAAAGTTGATCAAAGATAAAAGCATACATGGTTAGGTTCCAATGAAATAAGGTCCTAGTGGAAGTGTGGGATATAGATTGTTTGGTTCCCCAGATCCCATTGAAACGAAGCTTTTTGGTGAATCCAACACGAGCATGCTCTTGTAGAAGCATAGCGATTTCGTCTTTTATTAGCAGTACTTTGAGGAATAGGCATTTATTGGGCACTCCTGGGCCTGCAATATTCCATAAGAGAAACTGCATTAGGAGAAAATAGTGGGGTTGGATCTTTCCTCTTAGGCATCCACATTGTCCGCTGCTTTAGAATTCCAAATTTGTTTTATTCTTTTGGCTATTTTGTGATGCCTGTGTCCTCCACTATATCAATGTTTTCCCTGGATGTTTTCATTTTTTGTATTGTAGCTTGAAAGTATTATGGCTCCTAGATTTGGAGATTTGTAGGGGTGATATCCTCTTGGGCATTCATGAGTTTTTTACCCCCAATTTAGCGTAATAATAGTGGAAGGTGTGGAAGAGAATTTGAATGGAGAGGCTTCACATTGGGAGCAAATTTTGAGTTTTCTTGTTTTCTCTGTTGTTGCCTCACATGGATGTGTTGTAGGGATTTTCGATGAATCAAAACTTGTCAAGGTCTCAAAGGTGTTATGGAGGGTCAGAGAAGTATATTGACTAGATTGTCCTTTGCTTTTCCTACTGTATGCTATTAGAAATTTGTGGTTGAGCAGATTTTGTGAATCATGGGATCGCTTACCTGGTTGAATTCTTGTATTTTTTGTAGACAGATTAGCCTATTGTTGTTGTGTAGGTTTTTCCTAAGGAGATTGTTGCATTTCACTTGGCTCTTTGTGCATGAGGCATACTCTTTCAAGATGGCCATGTTCGTGACATATATGGCATCTAAATGGAATGTTCTCATAACCAAAAGATTGTTCCCATTCAATCCCCTTCAGTATCCCAGACTATTTGGTCTGGCAGAGGCTTATCTAGCTCCAGATTGGTGCAGGTTTTGGCATATTTAAGGACTCCTGGTTTTTTTGTGAATTTTAATGTAATATATTCTCCAATGGCTGATCCAATCTTTTTGGGGCTAAATTCATACCAATATTCACTAGGTAGAAGTGGATGTCAAACACATACGTGATCAGTGTTGGGAGATCTTCAATGGGATTGAAATTTGGTGACCAGGGTTTCATAAACATGCTTGATTTGTTCGTAAACCAGGGTCCTCCCTGAAAGTCTGTCTCTCTCTTGTGTGGAGCTAAAAATAGTCATGAAGTAGCCTTTGGGCATCGTGAGGATATCCACTGAATCCAAGGGTTTATAGTTATCGTGTACTCATATTCTGAGAGTTTTAGGTCCTGGATACGCACCCATGAATCTGCATATAAGGACATTTTCCTTGAAGTGCCACAGTTTGTTTTCCATCTCATCAATGGTAAATGAGACTTTTGGTGGGATTTCCATTTTGAGGTAGCAGCCATTGGTTTTATGGTATGATGAGCATGGTATTGCAGAAATTTCTGCATTTCTGCCTTGTTGTGATTAGGGTTGTTTTGTGAGACTGCTGTTTTGAAACCAGGCACAACCAGGGAGGGGGAATGTTTGGGATCCGACAAGTCCGTGGCCTCCTCAAGAAAATGACTGGAATCTGATTCAGCCCAACAATGGTTAGGAGGGATCAGATTTTTGGTGGATTAAGGGGATTTTAGAAGAAAATAAATTGGATATTTGCTGCATGAAATTTGCACAGCTCTTTTTCCTTTAAAACACATGCATGCCTTTGACCGAATTTGTTCTATGAATCTAGCTGCTTTGTCAACTTGTTTCTAGGCTGAAGAACTTGCTACCATTGGCGGCATAGGATGAGCTATATCAATGGATACTAGAGGGTGGAAACTCAAACACCTAAGAAGATCTATGTTCGATAGAGTTGTGAAGCACTTAGTTGTAGCTATGATGGATGAAAGTTAGGCTTGCATCTAGTGTTCCACATGAATGTCTCCCCTGCCCACTAGAGGCACTGGGGACACCCCTTGCCATTTCATAGACCAAACATTGGGACAAAACATCCTCCCCCCACCTCTACCGTGTCCCCCTCTTTCCACCTCTCTTAGATGTCTCCATGACATTTCAACTCTTCTAGAAGCCATCCCAAGTACGTCCCATTTTTTTGCATTTTTCGAGACGTCCCTCAACCATCCTGGAGACGTTAGAATATCCCTAATGTCAGTCAAATGAGAAAGAACAACTGCAAGGAGGTTAACATTCTCAAGCACATAACACTCCAATGCAAGTGTCGATCCACTTGTAAGTATGACCCACTATTGAACCACTATCAAACATCTTGCAACATATCTAATTTCTTGTAACCTTACAATGATTGTGAGTTAATAGAAAGGGAGGATTAAAATTCAAATTGTATTGTCCCCTTTTTCAAATTAAATAAAATCAAGAGACCCTTAGCCTATCCGTTATTTTTCGTAGGCAAAAGGGCTTGAAAAAAGGGAAATAATTTAATAATAATGTTTTAAGTTGTCCACAACATCACTTTATTTAATAACATGAAAAGGACACTCATTCATTATTATTAAGTGGGGCCAAAAAGCTTTAATTAATTACATAGCCAAAAAGTAATTATTATTATGAGGGGAAAAAAGAATATTTAACTATAAAGTAATTCTAATTACTTTAAGGTTAGGGTGAAAAGGGGAAAGGGAATTTTATAAAAAGACAAAAGGGCAATCACTATTCATTACGATTGATTCTTCACTTTTACCAATTCCTAACAAAATTTTAGAATTCTTTCATTTCTGCTTGAGGACGAAAACCTTCATTGCAGCCAGATCAGAAGACAAAACCCCTCCAATCCACAAGGGTAATTTTGTACAAGGATTACAATTGAGCAACTCAATAAGTTATTTACAGAAAGTCAAAAAATCAGGGTTTGCAAGGAGCCATCATTTATTTTCAGAGGTTGTGAATCTGTCAAGGAAAATTTTCATAATCAATTTCATAGGGTCTGCCCTAGCTCGACATCATCCTCTTTTACCCTAGCTCTGTTGTCCTTGCCTACAAAAATCAAATCGTAGATTTTGGGGAGCTGGTGCAAAAAAAATAGCAGATTCATATGGAGTTTGTACCACAATGTACTATGTCAAATTGGGCAGAATTGCAACATTTCAAGGCTGTCGTACTATTTTAAACCATTTCACCTAGGGTTTCAAGGATTTTTATGCGTTTCAAGTTGATTCCAGATTAGGGTTTGGTAGAAAATCAGTATTTGGTTTTTTATGCTACGGTACTTTTCCAAAATGGAATAAAAGCTCAAACTTAATCATTGATTATTAATTTGCAGTGTATTGTCATCTTTGTTTTATGAAATTCCAATCTTGATTAAAATTGCAAAAATAAAAAAATATCAGAATTCAGAAATTGTTCAGAAAGGGGCATTTCAATGGTATCAAAGTTTATAGATCTAGACAACCCTTGAATCAAACAAGGACATCATGTGATATTTCAGATTACCCCCAGAAGAAATGAATTTCTTGCATGAAGCCATCAATCCAAGTCAGAGAGATTTTCCAAGAACCATCCAGAGGATAGTGGAAGAATCCATGATAGAGATGATACAAGCCTTGCAGAATATAAATCAAAACAAGGCTACCCAAAGGAGTCCTTCCATGTTTCTTCAAGCAAAGATCTTACAAAGGGACCATTCAAGAGTTGTTGATTAAAATATAAAAGGACAAGGAAAGATACAAACTTGAGGCCACTTGAATTCTTGACCAATATCAACGTATTCCTGATAATCTTAAATCGCAAGTTTCCTTTGATGAATACCTGGAGTTACTAGAAGTGAGATATCCAAATAAAAGAGGTTTGTATAAATACATAAGAAAGTTGAGAAAGACAAAAGGTTATGCCATGCAAGTTGAAGGTAAGGATATTTTATCAAAAAGAAGATATTTAATTGACTTCTGAAATTGACTGTCAGCAAAAAATAAAAATTAATGAAGTCAAAGAGAAACATATATCGCTTGTTATATGCAAAATTGTAAAAGATGTTCCAATAATTTCTAGAAGTATCCACGAAACACCTCTCCAGATCAGTAAAACCCCATTATGCTCCCAAGCAAAGAGGCATGAACTATTTGACAGAAATTTAGAGTTCATAACAATTAAAAAGTCACAAAGAGGTCAAATATCTCAATTGCAAGCCACAGATCAGCAGCTGCAACAGCAAAGCATTCAATATCAACAAGGTTTGGTCCATGCATGGGAACCACAAAAAGGTATGTCAGAACAATCAATTGTTGTTTTTCAAGAATTTAAAGAGGAGTTTTTGGTTAATGTCAAATGTTTGAATCTTCAATATAGTAGAATTGATGCAGATGTCTCTAAGGCATTGAAAGGAGTTCATATAAACATCAAAGTAAAGCCTAAGCAGAGTGGAGTAACTCCAAATGTGGGTATTTGTGCAAAGGGTCATCAATGAGATATGAGGGAAGCAAATTGTGATAGTATACTTCCATCAAATGTCATAAGGAACACACTCATGACAGCTATGAGTCTGATTTTCAGCTTCAATGCTGCTGTCCTCATCATTACCAGCCACCACAGTACTCCATTTACACACATGCAAGTGGATTTGCAAGGATGTCCAAACGTGGGAAGGAGTACATTTCAGTTTGGGACTACTAGTGGGGAGTTTTCAACCCTTGCATGGCTGCCCACAACTTCTACAAAGAATATACTGCTGAATACAACATGGGTTTGACATTTTTGTAGCGGTTACATCATCTCTATATTGCTGGTTTTAATAATTTCAATCATTAACAATTGTAATTCTGCAGATTTGAACGAACTTTGCAAATTTTCAAGGTTGATTTGGGATTCTGGCATTTGCAAAACAATTCGGCATTGCTTGAGGGCAAGCAATCTTGAGAAGGGCGGACTATAATGTCCCCTTTTTCAAATTAGATAAAATCAGAAGACCCGTAGCCTATTCGTTATTTTCCGTAGGCAAAAGGGGTGGAAAATGGGAAATAATTTAATAATAAAATTTTAAGTTGTCCTCAATCTCACTTTATTTAAATTCATGAAAAAGACACTTATTCGTTATTATTAAGTGGGGCCAAAAAGCATTAATTAATTACATAGCTAAAAAATTATTATTATTATGAGAGGGAAAAAATGTACTTAAAAAGTAATTCTAATTACTTTAGGGTTAGGGTGAAATTGGGCAAGTAAGTTTTATAAAAGGACAAAACAGTAATTATTATTCATTATGATTGATTATTCCCTTTTACCAATTCTCGATAAAATTCCAAAATTCTTTCACTTCTGCTTGAGGATGAAAACCTTCATTGTACCCGAATCAGAAGACGAAACCCTTCCAATCCATAAGGGTATTCTATACAAGGATTAAAATTGAGCAAATCAACAAGTTATTTACAGGGAGTCAAAAAATCAGGGTTTGCAGGGAGCCACCATTTATTTTCAAAGGTTGTGAAATTGGTAGGTCAAGGAAAAATTCCAAAATCAATTTCATAGGGTCTGCCCTAGCTAGGCATCGCCCCCTTTTGCCCTGGTTTCGTCGTCCCTGCCTACAAAAATCAGATCATAGCTTTTTGGGGGATGTTGCAAAAAAGATGCAGATCTGTATGGATTCGTACGATGTCTGTACCACAGCCATACTCTGTCAAATTGGGCAAAATCGTATCATTTCAAAGCTGTTGTACTGTTCTGAGCTGTTTCACCTAGGGTTTCAAGGATTTTTATGCATTTCAAGCTAATTTCAAGTTAGGGTTTGGTAAAAAATCAGTATTTGGTTTTCTATGCCATTGTACTTTTTCAGAACGAAATAAAAGCTCAAACTTAATTATTGATTATTAATTTCCAGCAATTGTCATCTTTGTTTTATGAAATTCTAGTCTTGATTAGAATTTGCAAAAATAAAAAGATAAAAATTCAGAAATTGTCCAGAAATGGATATTTCACAAATATTGAAATGCCTCGCAGCATTCATTTTTCTTTAATTTTTTTCCCATCAAAGCCAAGTTATGTGAGGACCATACAAGGTGTCTGATATGATATTTTTTGATGATAAGAGAAGGGACACTCAAATATAATCGACTTCAAGGAGTAAACCTCCAGTAATCAAAAAAATTAAGGAAATGAATTCAACAATAAAATTTATGATGATTTGAAAGAGCTTTGTTCAACCATATTTATACCCATAATTAGGAAGGGACACACCCTTTCATCCTAATTAGGTCCGCCTAACTAAATATTGAGAACTAATAATTGAAAGATGAAGGTTATGCACTCCATTCCATAACCTTAGCACTCATAAGAAGATATAATGATAGGGGAGTAGCATGCCCTTCCCCTTTAGAAAAGCATTGCCCACAATGCATAGCAACTCAAGATGCTTTTGCATGAATTGTTCATCTTCCCATGTTGCATCTTAAGCTAGCAAATTCTTCTAATAGATGAGAAATTTAAGAATGGCTCGGTTTTGAAATTGCTTCACTCTTTTCTTGATGACGACCTCAGGTTCCATAATGAAATGGAAGCTTGGTACTGATTACTTTCTTTAGGCATGAAACATGAAATATAGGATAAATTTTAGAAGGTGAAAATTCTAACTTATAAGCTACAATTCCAGTATAGTGGATAACCTTATAGGTCCTATAATTTTTTGGTGCTAGCTTGATGTTCTTATGTTGTTTATAGGGTTGCAACCGAAGGAATACCCAATATCCTTTCTCAAAATGCATCTCACTTCGGTGTTGATCTGCTTGTTGTTTCATCTTTTCTTGAGCCACAACCAATTTCTCCTTAAGGACTTGAAGCATTTCTTGCTAGTGTTGAATATGATCCTTGACCACATAAGATTTAAGACCCTCTTATTATTAGTATAGATTTGTATCGAATCTTCCCCAAAATACACATTAAAACGTCAACACCATTATCGCTCAATAAGTCTTTTAATTCAATTGGTTAAATAGCATACTTGAGATTCAATAGATCCTCTCTATTCTTTAGGAACCAAAAAAGGACGAACGGACCCTGCAAACTATAGACACTTAAAACTGACCACCAATGGCCTTCGCCTGGACTTCAGACCGATTCCTACCAACCATTGCAAATTAAGCCTAGGAATCACTGAACATCTCAAATTTTCTTGTGCATCATTCGTCAAAGCTTAGAATCACATTGAGACATCCCTAATTGGAGTATCCTATTGTATGCAATCATAACCTCTCACGGATTCATCCCTAATCATCATGTGGCATCACAACAGTCAATTTGGCCTATGGACCTATTAAATGGGGCACGTGAACAAATATCAAATCTTGAAAGAGCTAAATGGCTAATCAGAATTAATTAACAAGCTAAAGCAAATTAAATGCCTAGTTGAATTATCCATGTGCAATTAATGAATAAATAAAAAATGAAATTCAAAAATATGAAATATCCTAGCTTTTCATGATAACCTTTGCAAGTTGTCAAGCCTTTGAAAATATCCTAAAATATCTCATTTTGGAGACCCATGCCTATTCATTACAAATCATTATTATTTGACAACTATTAACTCTTTTGGGGTTATATTTGACTCACTTAGGTTAGGTTTGAACTCATTTCATATTTAAACTCCACCTTAACTCACCTTGGGTTGGGGTTAAATCCATTTGCTATAAATACAATGCCATGCCAAGTGAATTTTAAGCTCTCATAAGCCAAATTTATAATGCAAATTTGGAGAGAGACAAAACCTATTTTGGTGCAAAGGTATCATGCACAAATGACTTCAAAGCTTGGATATTATAGAGTTATAATGCAGGTTTTGTTCCATGAGACTCATAGCAATAATGTTATAATGCCCAAATATTGAGCCAAGCCACATCAAGCAAGCATAAGCCATATCAAGCCACAATGGTGCCTAGGAGAGGGAGAGCTACAAAAACACCATTGTCAAAGACTCTTTGAGCACAAACCGAGCAAGCCACACAATGAATCATTTGAAGCTTTCAAGGAAGGTAAGAGATTGTTTGTCTTTTGCATTTTGGTTGTGCTTTTCATTCGATTTTGTTCATTAAGTTCCCCCTACGATATAGGCTAGAGCTTTTAGCTTGTTAGTGTGTTCATTTCATTGTTTTATGGACTAACACAAGACTGACCTCCTCTCTTTGTCAAATTCCTATGATCACACAAATAAGATGTAGTAGAAAGTGGGGGGTAGCCATAAAAAGCCTTTAATGGAGTCATCTTTGTCGTCGTGTGAAATGACATGCTATACCACCATTTTGCCCATCAAAGACATTTGGACCATTGTAATTGTGTTTCTAAGGCAAAGCAATGTAGATATCCTTCTAGACATTTATTCACAATTTTTGTTTGGCCATCTAATTGCGGATGATAAGAACTATGAGCAAGTTTTGTGCCCAATGTAGCAAATAGTTCAATCCAAAATATTCTAGTGAACATAGGATCACCATCACTCACAATGATTTTGGGAATGCCATGGAATTTATGTACCTTTTCCATTAATACTTCTACCACTATACTAGCTTGAAATGAATGAGAAAGTCTATGAAATGTGCATGCTTAGTGAGTCTATCTACAACCACCAATATCACATCCAAGTTATTTGACTTAGGTAGGCACGTAATGAAGTCTATCGATATTTCCTCCCAGCATTGTGTTGTAATGGTTAATGGTTGTAAGAGCCCTAGAGTTTTAACCGTTTCTCCATTATCTTGTTGACATATCAAACATTCGGCCACAAATTTTCGTACATCCCCCTTAAGGCCTTCCCAAAAAAACCTTCTCTATATGATGATAGGTCTTTAAGAACCTAGAATATCCTCCAATGGGTGAGTCATGCATTTGAGACAGGATGATAGCTTTCCACTCTAATTTTTTGCACAAAAAGAGCTTGTCTTTGTACCATAAGGAGTCTCCCTTCCAAACATACTTATCTAAAGAAGATGGGTACTCTTGAAGTTTTTGTAAGAGTTTCCTTTGGAGTGTCTTATTATCACTCTATTCGCGTTGATTCTACCCATTGAGGTTGTAATAAAGAAGTAGCTCATATTGTTGTTTCCTTTGCTTCTTATCAAGAACGGGCATCAACTACAATATTCTCCTTTCCTTTTTTGTAAATAAATTCAAAGCCATACCCTAGCATCTTTGTGACCCATTTTTGTTGCTCCTCTAAAGGCAATCATTGTTCCCAAAAAAAATTTAGTCTCTCAAGATCTATCTTAACTTTGAAATGCATTCCTATAAAATATTTGTGCCACTGTTGACTGCATGAATGATCAGTAACATTTATTTCTCATATGTGGGCCTTACCAAGTTATTTTCTTTGAGTTGTCGACTCTCAAATGCTAAGGGATGCTCTTCTTGCACTAGTATTGCCCCAATGCCATGTCTAGAAGCATCACATTTTACCACAAATATCTTAGAGAAGTTTGGGGTGGATAGTACAGGGGTGGAAGTAAGAGCTTCTTTCAATTTTTGGAATGCTTGGGTGGCTAAATCTGACCATGAAAATGAATCCTTCTTTAATAATGTTGTTAAGGGTGCTACTATGCTAGCATAGTTTTGAACAAATCTTCTATAGCAGCTTGTTACACCCAAGAATCCTCTTAAACCTTTCATATGTTTAGGTGTTGGCCAATCTTTGATACCTACAATCTTCTTAGGGTCCACTTTAACAACTTCATGTGACACCACATGTCCTAACTTCTAAGTAGTCCACTTCCTTCACCGCAAAGGCACATTTGGATTTCTTTGCATAAAGTTGATTATCTTCCAATCCTTGAAATGTCTTCTCTACATGCTACAATTGATCTTCCCATGTTTTACTGTAGATTAAGATGTCATCAAAGAACACCAACACAAACTTCAAAAGAAAAGGGCAGAACATTGAATTCGTGAGGCTCTGAAAAGTAGATGGAGCATTAATGAGACCAAATGGCATAACTAAGGACTCATAGTAACCTTCATGTTTCTTGTATACAGTCTTATGTACTTCCTCCTCCTTTACTTGAATTTGATGATACCTCAAATGCAAATCTAGCCTAGCAAAGAAAACGCCACCATTTAATTCATCCAATAATTCAACAATGACAAGAATAGGAAACTTATCTCTGAGAATGATCTTATTGAGTTCCCTAAAATCTAGGCACATTCTCCATGACTCGTCCATTTTTTTAACCATAACCATCAGAGATAAATAAGCACTTTTACTGGGGCAAACAATGCCATAATTTCCTTGACCAATTTTTCAATTTCTAACTTTTGTTCATAGGGGTAGCGGTAAGGTATAATGATAGGAGAAATACTTCCTGGACTCAATTCAATTGCATGATCATGATCTTTGACTGCAAGTACACCCTTTGGTTCCTGAAAGACTTGATGATGGTGTTGAATAATCTCTTGAAGATTTGGTAGATCTTAATTTTTTACATCATGTGCTTCCGAGAAATGCAATTGTGCCCTTGTGTCGTAAGATCCTTAAGCAATTTCTCCATCCTATGAAAGTTAATAATTTGGCTTGGTGGTGATTGCATCCTGCTAAGTTTGTATTTTTTTACAGTCATATTGAATACCATCAATAGGTACAAAAAATTGAAAGACATTGTTCCCAATTGTTTAAGCCATTACACTCTCAAAACTACATCTACTCCCTCAATCAGGATGGCAAACATTTCTAAATCTAGCTAATAGTCCCCCACTAAGAGTTTGATATGATGGCATTTACCCCCACAAGAGTGTTTCCCATCGGCAATCGTGACTTGAAAAATGGAAATTAGATACATAAAGCAATTGAGCTCATTAGCTAATTATATTTCAATTAAGTTATGGATACTCCTAGTAACGACCAAAACTATCACCTTCTTTTTAATATAACCAACCACTTTGAGTGTTTGCGGTGCACTTATCCCATTTAATGCATGTAGCAAGATAGTAGGGCTTTCTTCCTCAGAATTTGCATGCTTATATTCTATTGTTGGTTCCTCAATAGCTAATTCTTTGTCATCCAAAACCTTATTCTCAATAACCATTAGTCTGTTCTCACCACAAGCACACTTATGTGTTCTAGACCATTTACTGTCAGAATGCCAACATAGGCCTCTTCTTTTTTTTCAACCTCCAATTGACGAGAGGGCTTGGTAATTTGTCTTGGGTTAAAAGAGTTACATTTCTATCTCTCCATCCAATAGTTTGACCTTGCGTGAATCTATTTGTAGCAGAGTTTCGTTGCTCAATGTGTAGTGTTTGTTGGAAAGCTTTCCTAATTGTACACGGTTCCAACAAACGAACATCAGGTTTAATTCAGTCATTTAGTCCATTGATGTAAAATAGCAAACTCTGATAAGGTGTCACTTTTGGAATCTGAATTGCCAATCTCATATGCTCAACAGTATATTTAACTACAAATCAAGTTTGTTTTAAATTTGTTAATTGGGTGAAATAACTTCCCTTCCATGCCTAGTCATAGTGGGTTGCTCAGTCCTTAGTAAATTCATTCCAACTAAGCACCTACCATTTCTTGTCACTCATCATTCATTGGTACCACTGATAAGATTCAGATTCTAGATGTAATGAGGCTATGTCAACCACTACATTCTCTGGTATATTGTGAACCTTAAAATATTGTTCCATGAGACTTATCAATGAGGTTACATGCATATCAAAAAATTTGCGGATATCCATCTTTGATAGATATAATTTTGACCCGTAGAACACTTGCCCTATGTTTGGTTTGTGGTGCCCTCCAAGGTGCTTCAGTTATATATGAGTGGTTGTAGGAGGCTATTTAATTAGGGGCTTTAGTTCAGACACAGCTACATCTAGGAAATGTACCCAAATAGCCAAACTATCTTTTAGTGATTTTATATAATCGTAAATTGTTACATAATATGTTTTATTAGTAAATTGATTTGAATTAATTGTATTCACATATCAAGATTACCTTTTGTGTTTTTCTGTAACTACTGGCAATACTTTGTCACATTTTGTGGGATCATATTGTTTAATGCAAATTAATTTATTAATAAATCAATTTGAGTTAACTTATCCTACACTTAATTTTAATTTTTAAGTAATGAATTACAATAGAAATAGATAATATAATTATTGTGGATTTGTATTGCAGCCCTTGCGCTCTTGTCGAGAGGAGCTGGGAGAAGGTAACACTTACACGTCTTGTTCCTACTCGCATAAGTATTTTTATGCCATTCAAATGTAAGTATAATGGGTTGATGCAATTTAATTTGATAAATCAAGTTTAATTAAATTGTCATGCAACTTATATCATTATTAGTTTTTTATTACAAGTGCACTACCGTTGAGGCAAGGGCCAAGGGCAAGGAGACAATATTCCTACATGCATTGGTCCTACATCTGCACCGAGATCACCTTTGCAACATAGATCAACTCCACCTCCACCACGTATTCAACCCACAATGAATGCATGGGGGCATCCATGCACCTCTTATGAACATTATCAATACACAGTAGAGCATGCACATGAACTACTCCCAAATTTCGACATAAGTGATTGTTAGATATTTGTTAGCATAAACTTTCATGTTGAAACATTTTGTACTATTATCTGATATAGACACTTTTTGCATAATATTGACAATATAGATAGATTTGTATTAACATTATGTATATATATATTTTAAATAAACAATTCTTTATTAGTATTTCAGAATAATTGTTTGTCTTTAGTTTAAATACCGTGGGTACCCAGCAGTTACATGCATGAAACCTTGAATATTTTTGCAAAACAGTTACACAACCAACTTGCCGCAAGCCAAGTAGCAGGCTCAGACTTGAGGTTTTTGGAGAGTAGTTAATGTGATTACTCGCCAAAACTGCAAGTCTGAACCTACTACTTGTCTCATGGTTTTGAATGACCTTAACAAAAAAATGTCGTTTCACTTCATTCTTTCGCAATTTTCTGCCTACTTTTGCTTTGATTTCGCAATTTTTCTTTTCTATTACGTGATGATAGTGATACAATCTAGATCATACAAGTTTTATAAAAGAGCTCTCAGATTTGAATCATGATTGTGAATTGTGATTTCATTTGTGCTTGCTACGTGAGTCATGATTTCCCTGGTAGCCACAGTTTTGAAAACAAAGTTTCGGGTAGATATATAAGTTGCAATAAGTTTACTTGTCAACTAATATTGAATCAGGAACAGTCAACAAAATTATGAATGGTGGATGGGGTGACCATGAAGGCCTACATGTACAGCTATACCAGTTTCATTAAGTGAAATAAGTCTGTATTTATTTTTATATACATTGGATTATATGTATAGTCAGCATAAGATATTTTTGGAGTCAGTGAAGGTCTAATATTATATTCGTTATATTTGATATAGTAGGCATTGATTATTATAGCTGGTTCTATACTTTCTAGTTCGATATAAGCCTTATAATTTCTAGATGATAATAATATTAAAGTCGTCTTAACATATTTCCTTTAGACGGTTTAATAAATTCAGTTTCTTTACTATATAAGCTATAATCGGTCTATTGCCTATAGTATTGTTCTTTTTTAAATAGTATAGTTCGTGGCACTTCTTTCAAGGCTTAAGCCTTAGGATGGCCTTAAATTCCTAGACCTTAGGGTTTTGTTTGAGCTTTGTAAGGACTTTAAGGGTCCCGGGGGGTAGGGACGGTTCAAAACTAAAAGAAAATATACTTTCTGTATTTATTTTTCATGCTTTTTAACAATGTTTTACATGTTATTTCAGTTTATTTTATGAATTTATATTATTTTCAAGTAGAGATAAAGTTGTCAATTAATTGCCAAGTCCCAAGTACAAGTCAAAAATTTGGGCCGCCGAGTACGAGTTTTTGAACTATGGTTTTATCTTTGTAATATAATAATAATAAATACTTATTAATTGAAGTATTTATTTACAAATGAATAATTTATTATTTATACTATTAATGATTGACCCCTTAAATCTTGTTAAATAAAATATTGATTTTAATTAGTTAATAATTCAATATTTGTTTATTGTAATTTACTATTTATAATTGCCGTTAACTACTATTAATTGGTAATTAATTGAATAAATAGTAAATGGTAGGTTACTTTTTTTGCTATTTTCCGATTAATTTTATGTCCAAAAAATGTTGGTTTTACGTTGCATTAAAACATGAAATGTATGTCATCTTTAAGGCAGTTTTAAGATAGACAAAAATCAAGGCATGTTGTTTACGATGCTATAACGATGGAAAAATGTTGAGTTAACGACATCATTACATTGCATTAACGACAATTTTATGACACTTTTACAATGTCTCAACGACAAATTAAGGATGTATTAACAACATATTTGAGAACAACAATTATGTTGTGTGTGTCTTTCAAGCAACATAAATTTTCCATTCCTCGAAATGATTTTTAGCAACTCATATACAGAAAATTTACAATGCCTTCTAAGTGTCATAGAAGCATAGTAAATAAATATGGCAAAAATTTAATGAAACAAAAAAAATTCAAAAAAATACGTAAATTCGACTAAAAGTAGATTTAAAATCCATCTTAAAGCTGACTTAAAATGTGGGAAATGTAGTGGTATGAGACTTTTGTCAACATAATAGTCGCTTTCATGATAATATAAGGATAAAAAATTCACATTTCAAAGTTTAACATTCATTGTTCATATGACACTTGATTTTCTATGTCAACGTTCAATCTTCATTGTTCAATATTCAATGTCATTGACGTTTTTTAAATTTACAATTTATGTTTATTTACAATGCAGCTCTTTACAATGTTCAGTGATATTTAATTATGCAACTGAAAAGCTATAAGTTTTGTAGTTTTTTTGAATTTTTATGTATTTTTCATTTAATATAGAGAGAGATATGCACACATAAATATAGATATACATAATATTTATTTGACATTCCCTATCTGCCCACCACCGTCCCCAAGTTAAAAAAATTGTTGGCACAAAAATGCATCCCACTGTCTTGGAAATTCGAAACATAACTTTCATCCCAAGTAGATGCTTCTTAGAATTGTACAACATGAGAAAATGCACTACCATCTTATTCACCACTTCAGTTTGTCCATCGATATGAGATTGGAATGCTGTAGACTTACTGATTTTTGTGTCCATCACCAACCAAAGTTCTTTCCAAAAATTGCTCAAGAATCTAATATCTTTGTCAAATAACATGGTTGATAGTAATCCAAGAAGAACATATACATTATGAATGAACAATTAAGTTCTGTTTTGAGCTAAGATAACCTTTTTATATGGTGTAACAACTGTCATCTCTGAGAATCTATCCACTACTATTAATTTCTATAACCCAGCAACAGATTAATTCCACAATAAATTCACAGACATAAATCTGATTTATAACAATTAATACAATTGGGTTAATTAACAACTAATAACAGAGGAAACAAAAAAATAACAATAAGCCAATACAAAAAAAAATAACACAGATATACCCAGGAAACCCCAATGCGGGGAAAAACCTGCAAATGTTGGATCTTCTATTCAGCCTGACAGCGAACTTTTCTTTCGAAAAAATACAATGTATAAGTTTGCTACAGCAATCTTACTTTTATAGAGAGCCTCACTGCTTTACTTAGCGTGCAAGAAAAAGAAGCTTTCCTTGCTTTCTTTGGCTTTTCTATTTTTACACATAAAATCACACTAGGATTTATCTCATCCTTACAAACTCAAAAACATTCTAGAAACTACTGTTGCTGAAAATCCAACTCGAATTGTTTTAAAGCATATCTAATCTTGAGTTGCTTTAAAACAATTCCACATTCCACCTTTCGAGCTACAAAAAATCAACACTCCTTAGCGAGGAAGGTGTTCTACACCACACCCAACTTGTCCCTGAAGAATTCAAACTTGCTCTTCATCAAGGCCTTCATCAGGATATCTACAATTTGTTCATCCGTAGGAATGTAATTGAGCTTCACTATCCCCTTCTCCACACAATCTCTGATGAAGTGATACTTGATCTCAATGTGCTTTGACCTGTCATGAAACACTAGATTCTCAGAGAGTTTGATACAACTCTGATTATCACAATAAATGACTGTAGGATCCAACTCCTGATTAAAGAGTCCAGCTAGAAGTTTCCGAAGCCAGATAGCCTCACATGTAGCCATACTGGCTGCCATATACTCAGCCTCTGCAGAACTCAGTGCAACTGACTTCTGTTTCCTGCTGTACCAAGAGACTACTCCTGATCCCAAACTGAAACTATACCCTAAAGTGCTCTTTCAATCAGCTGTACTGCCTGCCCAATCTGCATCAGTAAACACCTTGAGCTTCACTCCATCCTGCTGAACATACTTCAGCCCATAATCAACTGTGCCTTGGAGATATCTCAAAACATGCTTCGCAGCTATCCAGTGAACACGTTTAGGTTCCACCATAAACTAAGTGAGTTCACTACGAAACAAATGTCTGGCCTGGTGTTGACCAGATACATAAGAGAGCCTATCAACTGTCTGTATAAAGTAGGGTCCAGTGCCTCTGATCTAGAAGCATCAATCTTCTTCCAGTTGGTCACAAGTGGCGTTGACATAAGCTTACAGTTTTCCATCCTGAATCGCTTCAAGATATCAATTAAGTACTTCCCTTGTCCAAGAAAGATTTCTCCCTCTTTCTGCCACAACTCCAAACCCAGAAAGTAGTGCACCAACCCCAAGTCCATCTCAAACTCTCCTGCAAGATCCCGCTTGCAGTGTGCTATGAGCTCCTCTGACCCCGTGAGAAAGAGGTCGTCAACATATAACAATAATATGAGAAGTTTACCCTTCACCTGAACATAGTACAGGTTCGAATCTGTCTCACTCTTGATGAAGCCCACACTCTGCAAGTAATTATCAATACGTGAATACCACGCCCTAGGAGCCTGCTTGAGTCCATACAATGCTCTTTTCAATCTGCATACATGAGAATCCCTCTCATGTGCTTCAAACCCTTCTAGTTGCTCTATGTAAATCTCTTCCTCAATCACCCCGTTGAGGAAGGCCGTCTTTACATCCATCTGATGAATCCTCCAACCCATCTGTGCTGCTATAGAAATGATAGCTCTTATGGATGAGTACCTGGCTACTGGAGCGAAAGTCTCATCATAGTCGACTCCTTCCTTATGTGAAAACCCCTTAGCCACAAACCGAGCTTTGAACTTTTCCTCACTACCATCTGCAGCATGCTTAATCTTATACAGCCATCTCGAGCCCACCACAGACTTATCTTTTGGTCTTGCTACTACCTCCCACACACTGTTCTTCATGATGGAAGAATACTCTTCCACCATGGCATCTCTCCATACTTGGTGCTTGGATGCTTCTTGAAAGCTGGAAGGCTCTACTTCAATTAATTCACTCATAAGTGCCACATAATCTGAATAACGTCTGGGAGCCCTTCTTTGTCAGACTGAATCTTGAGGATCACCTACATATTCTTGAGCCTCTCTTAATGTTTGCTCAGCTGCCCTGTTTCTCTTCTTCTCACTAATAGGAATCTGAGGCTGAGGAATTATTTGTTCCTCCATCTGATCATCCTGCTTGTTCTGCTCTCCAGCTTGCATGACTGAAGTTTTAGGAATTTGTGCTACCTCAACTGTGGATGTTTGTTCCTCCTCATTCATCAAGTTACTTGACTTCTGAAGAGCCCTCTCTTCCTCAAACTTCACATCTCTGCGAACCACTGTTTTCCTGAGAGCAGGAATATAAACACGATAAGCCTTAGAAGTTTTACTGTACCCAACAAGGATACCCTTCTCTGCAGTAGGTTCCAACTTGGTTCTCTTCTCATCAGGAATGTGACAATACACAAGACATCCAAAGATGCGAATGTGCCCCAAATCTGGTTTCTTACCAGTGAACGCCTCTTCTGGAGTCAATTTGCCCAACACTTTGTGCGGGCTCCTATTCTGCAAATACACAGCTGTGTTGCAAGCTTCTGCCCATAAGAACCAAGGCAGATCCTAATCATGAAGCATGGCCTTGGCTGCTCCAATGATAGCTCTATTCTTACATTCAGCAACCCCATTCTGTTGAGGGTTGTACGGAACTATCAACTCTTTCTTGATACCTTCCTAAGCACAACAATCTTTGAAGACATTCGAGGTATACTCGCCTCCATTATCAGACCTTAGTATCTTGATCTTCTTCCCAGTTTGGTTCTCCACGAGAGCCTTAAACTCTTTGAACCTACTGAAGACCTCATCTTTATTCTTCATGAAATATATCCATGTCTTCCTGGAGAAATCATCAATGAAGGTAACATAATACTCATATCTATTTAAGGATGTTGTTGACATAGGTCGACACACATCTGAGTGTACGAGATCCAAAATCCCTTCGGATTTAGTGTCGCTGCTTGGAAAATTGGTTTTGTCATATTTCCCAAGAGCACAACCCTTGCACACCTCATGCTGTTTTGTCTTCATCTTAGGCAGCCCCGTCACTATTTCCTGAAGAATGTTAAGTGCTCCATGGTGAAGGTGAGCCATCCTCCTGTGCCACAATTCTCCTATCCCTTTACAGCTACTAACCAACGCATGTGCTGGCTCAAACTGTAACTGAAATAGGCTGCCATACCTAACACCAATCACTTTTGCAATCTTGGAATCTTTGGGATGAATATAGACTTTTCCCTTCTCAAAGGTCACGATGTAACCCTTGTCTTCCAAGGCAAAAACTGAGATTAAATTCTTTGTCATGCCAGGGACATACAACACATCCTCCAGCAACAAAGGTTTGCCAGACTCCCTCTGAAACTTGACGGTGCCAATACCAGTTGCATGGTACTTGGCATTATCTCCGAGCTCAATATAGAAATCCAGCTTCTTCTCCTCCAACTTGGTGAAACATTCTTTGACTCCCGTCATGTGGCGAGAAGCCCCACTGTCAATATACCATACTCTGTTGGCACTTGAACTTGAGAGACAGGTAATGAGTGAAAACTCATTCTCAAATTTTGAAGCAAACTCGTCCACCTCTGCTGTAACAGCAAATTTCTTCTTTTGCTTGTCCTTATTTTTCTTATTCGGACATTGACTGGCATAGTGACCCATCTGATGGCAGCAAAAACATTTAATCTTGCTCAGATCTTTCTTCTTCCCACTCTTGGAAGAAGAACCTTCCGATTGCTCTTTATTGGACTTCTTCTTACCCTTGCTTGCAAGAGCAAGATTTTCTTCATCTTGACCCTTCTTTGTCTGATCTCCCCGATGAGCACCTTCACGGATTTCCTCCTGAACAAAATCATCCCAAAGTCTTGCCCAATCAGGTAGCCGATCTCTGCCAACAACACACTTGACAAACACTTCCTAGTGTTTTGAAAAACGATTCAAGGCTATACGCACCAACTCATCTTCTGTAATCGTCTCTCCAACAGCAGCAAGCTCATCCCTGACCTGTGTCAGCTTGGACAAGTAAGAGGTCACACTCTCGCCTTTGGACATCTTGGTATTATGCAATTTGTCCTTGAGCATCATCTTACGACTCTGATAGTCACTCTGATAAAGTTTTGTGAGCGAATCTCACATCTCCTTGGCAGTGTCTTTCCCTGATAAATGAGGAATTAAATGATCTCTTACTTCATCCAGGATAATCCTCTGAGCCTTGGCCTCTTTAACTTCATGTGAATCTAAGGCAACAGGATCATTTATTGGTGGAGTCACTTCTGTGCTAGCATAGATCCACAGCCTGTTCTCCTTGAGAACAGATGTAATCCGAACCTTCCACTGCAAGAAGTTAGACACACCTTCGAACCTGTCCTCGTATCGAACGCTAGTTGCCATAGCCACAAAAAGAACTGAGGATGAAAGAACTGATTTTTTTTCTTGAAATCTGCGTTACAAATCTTGGCTTCGTATTCAGAGTTTAGAGCTCTGATACCATGTTAATTTTTATAACCCAGCAACAGATTAATTCCACAATAAATTCACAGACATAAATCTGATTTATAACGATTAATACAACTGGGTTAATTAACAACTAATAACAGCGGAAACAAAAAACTAACAATAAGCCAATACAAAAAAAAAAATAACACAAATATACCTATGAAACCCCAATGCGGGGAAAAACCTACAAATGTTGGATCTTTTATTCAGCCTAACAGCAAACTTTTCTTTCGAAAAAATACAATGTATAAGTTTGCTACAGCAATATTACTTTTATAGAGAGCCTAGCTGCTTTACTTAGCGTGCAAGAAAAAGAAGCTTTCCTTAGCATGCAAGAAAAGGAAGCTTTCCTTGCTTTCTTTGGCTTTTCTATTTTTACACATAAAATCACACTAGGATTTATCTCATCCTTACAAACTCATAAACATTCTAGAAACTATTGTTGCTGAAAATCCAACTCGAATTGTTTTAAAGCATATCTAATCTTGAGTTGCTTTAAAACAATTCCACCTTTCGAGCTACAAAAAATCAACAACTACTACATATAAACACAATCATTACCATGCTTAGTAGTTGTCAAGCCTAAGAGACCCATGGAAATTTATTCCCAATGTCAGTTTGGTACCAACAACGGAGTATACATTTCCTATTTCTTATTGGTCGACTTGGCTATGGCACGCACGGTATAGGATTCAATGTATTTTGCATCATCTAATTTGAGAAAGGATCAAAATAAATATTTATTCAATATTGTCAAGGTCTTTTCGACTCCAAAATATCCTACTACCTTGCCAAAATGAAACTCCCATGTCAACTTTGGATGCTTTGTTAAATAATGTAAAAGAATTAACTGCATATTAGTTAAAGTCTAACTAATAACCTCTGTAACTGCCATAACCATAACTACAATAACAATTTTTGGACTGCATAAATAAGATTGATGCACTGATCACAAAACATCAAGTGCTTTCACAATCATATCTTCATTTGCTAACAGTAGTATCAGGGCCACCACTCGAGGAAGCCATAATGGTACAAGTGATTCACCATTTGAGGAAATCTTGGTTTGCACAGGAGGAAAAGGAGTTCAAAGGTGTTCGTGGAGAGGAGGACGCAGTCCTGAGGGAACAAACACAATCCCGTGGGGAAAACGACACGCAGTCAAAAGGGCACGAATGCGAAAGGCAAGTTTATGCACAAACATTGTGTTGTTTTGAATAGTCATGGAAAGACACAGTCCCATTCAAGTTGAACGCGGGAGGAGACAAGCAAACATGTCGCAAGAAGGGCACGCAAGCAGTCACTACGGAAAGAAGGGACATTTCTACACAGTCGCGAAGGGTTAAACGAAAAATGTCAAAGTCGATGGCAAGATAAAACGCCAACAGACGACTGCAAGGAAGAAAATCGACACTGGGAACAACGTCAATGCCACTGCCAAAGAAAAATGACGCTGTAATGAGGGGCACAAAAAACACAGTCACAAGAAGGGTTTCGTGGAGGTTTCGTGGAGTTTGCAGGGACGTCAAGTCCTAGATGCCAAGCAAGCACAAAAATAGTAGTCCCAAGAAAAGCACAAAAATAGAGGTTGCAAGCAAGCACGAAATAGAGGACTAAATATTCGAAGGACAAGTATGAGTTTGCAATCACGAGGCACAAATTCCCACGAGTTCATAAATTTTTCAGATTTTTTAAAAAGTATCTTTTTCCGAATGGTTGAAAGTTAACTTGAACGAAATTTAAAAAATTTAAAAAAAAATAAATCGTTCAATTTTTTGCGGGATTTTTATTTTATTGGTTAAAAATTATTTTTCGGAGTGAAAAATGGCCAATATTCAAAACCTTGTCCTTCCTAAGGCCCAAAAATTAATTGGGCAAAATTATAATGTATGGAGCCATAAAATCTTGACTATTGTAGAATTCCGTGATTGCGACAAAATAATACTTGACACATAACACCAACAAGCAACGAATTTTGTCGATTATGACAAACGTCATAAAGAAGCCTTTTTGTTATTGAAACTTTTTGTGTCAAATGACATGATTCTGGAGGTCCAGAACGCTACACAAGCAAGTGCACTATGGACCAGTCTCAAGAACAAATACCAAACTTCGGAAAAGAGTTGAGTACTTTATTTGAAAAATCTATTATTTTCCACCAAAATGTCGGAAGGTGGGTGTTTGTTGAGCATTTATTACGAATAAAGATCTCTATGACTAATTGTCAGCGATCAACAAAAAGGTGGATGACGATGATATGGTAGCTCTTGTTCTGAACAACGTGACACCTTCACATGAATCGTTCGTGGAAGCTTTGCACCTGATGACAAAGAGTAACACTCACTTTTGATCAAGAGAGTTCATATTTGCTGCAAAAAGAACACAGGCAGACACACTTCAATGAGTCCAAATCTAGCTAATCAAAAAGTGCATTTGCTGCCCAATCCAAAAGGAAATGGAAAAGACATTCAGAAACATCTTCATCTTCCATGAAATTCAAGTTAAAATGTTATTATTGTCAAAAATTTGGTCATATTAAGAAAGAATGCAAAAAACGACAATATGATCTAAACACATAACAAGGCAAAAGGGCATGCAAATGTGGCAGCAGTTGAAGCTGAATATGAGGAGGAATATGCTCTCATGACATCATGTTCCGGTGAGCAAACTACTAGTTATTGGTTTTTTGATTTCCGGTGCATCATCGCATTTTACATGTCGAAAAGACTGCTATGTAAATTTCACTACAAAAGAAAGTTTTTCAAATTCAGATTCCTTGGGTGATGGTAGATCACATGTTGTAGAAAGGATAGGAGATATCTGCATTGTATTGAATAATGTTGCAAAGTTCATAGTCAAGAATGTTAGGTATGTACCTAAAATGAACAAAAATCTTCTATCAATCAATCAATTAACTGAAAACCCTCACATTACAGTCAATTTCTCGGGAAAAAAATGTATTGTGTCTGATATCAAAAATGATAAAGTCATAGCCCTAGGCATTGGGCAAAATGGCTTGTATAGACTTGTTGATCTTGCCACTGTCAGTTTGAATGCATTAATTGTGGAGGATAATACCAATGTTGTATGGCATGAGAGATTTGGACGTCTCAATCTTCAGTAATTGGCGAAACTCCAAAAATCAAATATGGTTCTTGGATTGCCTACTATCCAAGTTAAGCAAGGTATATATGCAAGTTGTTTGGCTAGTAAACAGAAACGGAAGCCTTTTCCCACTGAAGTTGCCTAGAGAGCAAAGGGGATCCTTAATCTTGTTCATGCAAATCTATGCAAGCCATCTTGAAAGTCATCTACCATTCTTGCTGCAGGGTATTTTTTGTTGTTCGTAGATGATTTTTCTAGAAAAATGTGGGTCTAATTCTTGAAAAAGAAGTCTAATTGTTTTGTTGAGTTTGTAAAATTCAAAGCACTGGTAGAAAATGAGACAAGTCGACGAATCAAAGTCTTAAGATTCGACAATGGGGGAGAATTCACATCAAAGCAATTTCAGAACTATTGCGACAAGGAAGGAATTCATCGACAGCTAACAACCCCATACACTCCTCAGCAGAATGGAGTAGTTGAAAGGCGGAATCGCACGATCAGGGAGATGGATCGATCCATGATGCATAGCAGAGATGTGTTGTATAAATATGGGAGAGAAGCAATAAACATGACAGTCCACATACTGAACAGAAGTCCCTACAAGGCTTTGAAGAACATCACTTCGAAAGAAGCCTGCTCCAACATCAAAACAAAGGTAACACATTTTCGTGTTTTTGGTTATGTTGCATATGCTCTCATTCCTAAGAAACAGAGGAGTAAACTAGATTATTAGTAATATCCCCAAGAAGGAGATCGTTGAATTCAAGGAGAGGCAGTGCCATTTCACGTGAAGAAATTGCTGCCAAGGAGAAATCAATGCCAAGGAGCAGCGCTGCCATTTAATACAACAGTAATTAAACAGATATGAACTGAAATGTCAAGCGGAATTGTTGTCGGAAGTGAACGGAAGTGTCAAACAGAATTATTGCCGAAAGTCAATGGAATTGTCGACGGAAATGTTAACAAAATTGTCAATAGAAATGTTGACGGTCACATCTTTTGGTGAAAAGGTGCCTCTTGGATGGGACGCCTCCTTTGTGACAAGTTTTTAAAGGCTATATAAGGGAGAAGAGATGTGGAAGTATTACAAGCATTCAATCATGTATTGAAATATATAACCATGTACAAGCAGCAGCTTTACATTACTTTTAAAGATGAAACCCCTTAATTGTAGAATCGAATTTCAAGGACGGAAACCCTTGTCATCTCCTTACTCAAGGATGAAACCCCTTGAGGATTTACATTCCATTATTTTGAATCTGAAACTCTGAAGTAAACCATTAATCAATTACATTTTATTATTTAAATTATTATTTAAGTGCAAATCTATATTTACAAAATATTATCTCAAAAGGAACTCCAAAGAATCCAAATTATCTTATAATATTCATATTAGGGATATTACATTATAAATGTGCATGATATATCTTTGTTGGTTATAGCACTCAATCCAAGGCATATAGACTAATAGATGTGTCTACTAACAAGATCATCATTAGTCGGGATGTTGATGTAAAAGAAACATAATCATTCTTTTCTGCAATCAGCAAGTTGTCTTTGCTAATCCAGAGGTTTCTAGCATTGTACTTCCTCTTAGAGATGAGGAACCACATGCTTTGGAGACACCCTCACAATCTTCAATGCAGCAATCTACAGCTAACACTCTGTTAGTGCATCAGCATCATCGACGTGAGTCAACCACTCCTCCATATGATGATCAACAAGTACAAGAATCATTGGTACAGAAGAGACCCAAGTGGTATTACACCACTCTACAAGATGTGCGAGAGGGGGATCTTCCTCAATCTCATACATGGTCTCGACAGCCAGAAAAGTCAGTCGTGAATTCAACTAATGATAAAGAGCTTATGCTTTTCAATATTTCAGAGCCCCAATGATATTTTGATGCACAAGGCAAACTTGAGTGGGAGAAAGCGATGCAATCAGAATATGATGCCTTGATGAGAAACAATACTTAGACATTGGTGGATTTACCTCCAGGGAAGCAACCCATTGGCTGCAAATGGGTGTACAAAGTCAAATGCAAGGTCGGTTGTACTTTGCACAAGTAGAAAGCTCATCTTGTTGCGAAAGGATTTTCACAAGGGGGATAGACTACGAGGAGACTTTTGCTCCTACTGCAAAAAAGTCACATTTCGGTTACTTCTTTCTATCACATCTTAGTTTGGTCGGAAAGTATTTCAAATAGATGTCAAAAGTGCTTTCCTTAATGGTGATCTAGATGATGAAGTATACATGGTGCACCCTAAAGGTTCTCAGGAACATGACCATTTGGTTTGCAAGTTGGTGAAGTCTTTGTATGGGCTGAAGCAGGGTCCTCGAACCTGGTACATCAAGATTGATCAACATCTACGAGATTTTGGATTCAGACAGAGTCCATCTGATCCAAATCTCTATATCAAAAGCACTGATGATCGTATTGTGATACTCATTGTGTATATTGATGACTTTGCCATCACAGATAGTGGAGACACAGTGATTCAGAAAGTCAAATCAGATTTGTGCATTGTTTTTGATATGACTGATTTAGGCCTCCTACACTATTGTTTGGGTGTAGAATTCTGGCAACATGACCACTCCATTTTCATTGCTCAAGTCAAGTATGCCACTACTCTATTGAAGAAGTTTGGAATGATGGATTGTAATTATGCTTCTACATCTATGGAGGTAGGGCTAAAATTGTTAGCTCATGATGATTCATCATTGGTCAATGAATCATTATATAGACAATTGGTAGTAGCTTGATATATCTTACCACCACTCTACCAAATTTACGTTTTGTTGTTAGCTATCTTTCTCGGTTTTTGTCTCAACCGAAGCTAGTACACTGGACAGTAACAAAACATGTTTTGCGATATATCAAAGGTACTCTTGACTTTGACATTCTCTATCAGAGGACAGCAAATTTCAGATTGATTGGTTATACAAACTATGATTGGGGAGGATTAGTTGATACTCGAAAATCTACCACCAAGTATATGTTTTCTTTTGGTTCAGTTGTTGTTTCATGGCAGAGCAAGCTTCAACATTTCGTTGGTCTCTCTTCCACTAAAGCGGAATACAAAGCCACAATCAGTGTCAATTGTGAAGCAGTTTGGCTACATCAGATTCTTGTTGATTTGCAACTTCATATACGCCTAATCCACTATTTTGTGATAATCAAACTATATTGAAGTTAGTAAAAAATCATGTTTTTCATGGTCGCACCAAACACATCGAGATACATCATCACTACATTCAATAGTTGGTTGATTCTAGTGACGTTTCTCTTCACTTTTGTGCTTCTACAGAGCAGCGGGCAGATCTAATGACAACCTCTTGGTTCTATTCTTTTTGTAGAGTTTCGCGACAAACTTGGAGTTGTCTCTAGTTTAGTCATTAAGAAGGGGTGTTAAATAATGTAAAAGACTTAACTGCATATTAGTTAAAGTCTAACTAATAACCTCGGTAACTACCATAACCATAATTGTTGTAACCATTTTTGGATTGCATATATAAGATTGATGCACTTATCACAAAATATCAAGTGCTTTCACAATCATCTCTTCATTTGCTAACATGCTTTACTTCAAAAAATACACACAAGTGTCCTAAGTGACATGAAAGAACATCTTGCAAGTACTACTTAGGAATTGACTTGCCAATGTTCAATGCTTCATATATTTACGCAAAGCCCAATTCTACTTTGTACAATTTTGAGCAAATGTTGGTCTCATGTCCACATGCCTCAAGCATGGAGAGGACTTTGACTGGAGGTCGACTCAAACAATCCACTACTTTGTGTTTTATTTCGTAAGCTTGATGTCCAAACAATGACATAAAGCTCTCAATCATATGTGGGATTTCTTCTTGTTGTGGAAATGAATGTTCCAATGTGGTACGAAATTGGATACCCGAATTAAGTGAGGAATGCTCCAATTGCATACTCAAATGCATCAATCTCTATCTCAAATTGTTATTGAAGATCTAGGGGGAAGTACCGGCACTTAACAAAGTCTTTATTTCAATTCCTCAAACGTTTTTTGTTGTATAGTTGGCCAGGGAAAATCTTTTGCTTTGTGGTTGGCCACCTAAATGTTTCCTTTGTACCACTTGTAGACTGTCATGTTAGAATTGTCATTGTCATCAGCATCTTATTAATTACATGTTTTGTGGCCAACTTTGTTATACTTATTCTCTTGTTGATTTTAGGTAATGTTGTAACGACTCTCTTTAGTTATGTTCAATTGTTGACAATTGTGATTTACAAAAACGTTGAGTTTTGTAATGTGAATATAATCTCGCATGTCAGGGTAAGAGTGATGTGTGAGAGATCCTCCTTGTACCGAACACATGTATTGTGCACCACCAATGATTAAAGTTGGTATCCTCTATGTTCATCTATGGTATGTATTTATTATTGTGCACTTGATATTCATTTGGCAGTGTAGTTTCTGTAGCAAACATTTATGGCATCACTTCCATTGCAAACTCGGGACAAGCTAAAGTCAAGACAAATTGAGATAATTAATGTCATTGATCCCGAACAAATGTGGCGCAAGAAGATACCATGGTCAAGGAGTGGGCCATGCAATAAAACAGTCTACTCAATTCGTGGAACAACAAGAAAGAAGAAAAAGTTGGCAAGAGGCAACCAATTCTAAAAATCCATCAAGAGAAGTATGGAGTCGAAGCAAAAGCCAAGGAAGAAGCGTTAGCAAAAGTCAGAGTCAAAGTAGGAGTCGAAACCAAGAAAGGGTCAAACCAAAACAAGAGAACTCTACACCACTAATGAGTAAGGAGTTGATGTAGATAGCTAGACAATTGCCCCTTCCAGAGGAAGAAAATGCAGACCTTACTGACCAAATATAATCGGTAAGTACTGCAAAAGAGTTCACGAAATCCATTGAAAATTCAATAGAGCCCCCTCTTGAGAGAAGTCATTTTTCCGAGATGAAGTTTAATAATGAGTTCTTCACAAAAGAAATTTCGCATACTAGACAAATATCTGCATGATTGAACATTTTCTAATTGAAGACACAAAGCTAAATTCCCCAAGGCAGCCCAAGAAACAGGATGGATTGAATAACACATAAGGGTAACCATGGTGAGCAATACAATGTACAAAGTGGTCAAGTCGAAGGGAAGGTCGACTATATGGATGTGTCTGATGGTGTTGAGAGAGCAAAGGAATAGCTGACACAATTTCTTGCGGAGGATCATATTCGAAGAGCCACGTCAGAAGCACTCAATGCCCACAACCATGGGCACCCCACCAACTCCATCTCCAAAATAGGAAATGTTGCCAAAATCTTTTGGTGACACATTTGGACATCCAGTACAACATTGAAGAACTTGCCTTGCAATCTAGCCTACCAATGGGAAAACAGATGAGCGTCTCTAGTTGCGGTCTTTCCCAATCACAATTCGAGGAATAGCTGTTGATTGTACATAGACGCACCGACCACTGATAAATCATCATGGGAGAAACTGCAAATATCATTCATGAAAGAATTTAAGCTCCTCAGACATGACAATGAAGGCGGAATTCTATCATACCCAGAAAGGTGAACATGAAAATGTACAAGCCTATGACAGAAGACTCAAAGAATTGTTAGGAAATATCAATAAGGCACCAGCCAATGATCTAAAGAAGCAATGGTTCAGTCAGGGAATTGTGCCCACATTGTGGAAAAATATGGTGGTTCAACCTTTTTATTAATTTGCATATCATACAGTGGTGAATATTGAAACTGAAATAAGACATTTCACACTTAAGGAGCAGTGAAGTAGATGATTCAGAGTCTGCCTGTGATAGTGAACCTCGATTGGTGTGATACTTGGGAAGAGACATGCTCTAAATGATGAGGGAACTAAAGGGACACACTAAGAACAAAGGCAAGGATCTTTGGTGTACTGGCTGCAAGGTATATTAGAAGTGACCCATGAAAAAATAAAACATAAAGGGGAAAGTCAATTAAATAAGAGGATCAATGAAAAATTACAAATTTATCATGGTGAAAAATTATGATCAAAAAATAAAAGGATGAAAAATAAAAAGCAAGTTGGAAGCTTAAAATATGAAAGTCACCAAATTCAAACGTTTTAAAGTTTGATCAAAGTGAAATATAACTTGCCCCTATCATACGAATCTCTTTTGTATAACACTACCAAATTTCAACCATAAAGTAGCACTAAAACACCTATGACAGTCAATCTATTTCTGAAGTGGAAGCCTTAGATGCCCAGCATAGTATTGCTCCAAATACGTACTGCCATTCTACTGCTAATCACATCCCAAAATTGTGTTGTTGCTCCTAGCCTGTCCTATGCCCCTGTACCACTACTATTGACCAGCTCGTACAGTCAATCTTCTATTTCAAGGAGTTGTATACAACTTCCGTATGGCCATTTAACTGTCGTGGTGTTGTACGTCCATTCTCCACTTTTGTATGGCTAAGGCTAATTCCAACTAGCAATATGACCATTCTTCTGGTCATTCCAAATTGTCATGTGATCATCCTTTTCTACTTCTGTATGGTCTGCCGTACGGTCACATGTTTGTGCTGCCAAACATTGAACCCTTATTCCTACCGTTAAACCACCTTGATCAGTCCATTGTTGATTGTATTGAGCCTTATTTTTCTGTGTCAAATGAATTAGATGAAAGGTTTGATAAAGACAAGAAGGCACTGAGGGTTAAATGGAAAGCAAGGAGTCCGATACTTAATTTGAAGAAGTGAGTAAATTAAAGCCAGGGAACATAAGAGATTCTCCTAAAAAAAATTAAAGGTATATTTTTCAACAAAACTTCAGCAAGACGATGGTTTTTCTTGCCTTGCTTGCCACTGATGATTGAAAGTTTAGGAACTACTTTCAGTATGTGGTATCTATTTTCACCAACACATATGACAATGTTTCTAGGATTTGCTTCATAGATTCCATGACACTTGTAAAGATAAGGTTTCCAAAGTAAAACATTTTAGGAACCAACGTAAAAACAATTCAGGTATGTAATGACAAATTTATTAATTCATAAATATGTAAGTTTTGTAAAAAATGTGAGAGATCAGATGTAAGACAACCAAAATTTGAAACTAACTCCAATAATAGAAGCCCTCCTCAACAAATAGCTGGCTATAATACAAATTTATTCAAGTACGGAGGATGAAGACCGAGCTAGATAGTTACAAGAAGGGCAGTCGTTTGTCTTCTGTCCCATGGTATTTCAGGCTGTTGTTTTTGGGCAGTATGTCGAAACAGGTGACCAAGGTTATGCTAGTACTCTCGAGACTCAGTGGTACCACATATTGAGCGTTATGCTGTTTGGTTTCGAACCATTTGTCATTGGAACCATGAAAAAGCCAAATGGTGTATACCGCAAAAAGTTCGGTGAACTCTCAAGTTTGTGCACTACAATCAAACACCCATATCCTCTTGGATCAAGGAAGGATTCTTATGGATCGCTGAGTATGCATCGACCCTCTCATGGTCAAGAATGACGATGTTGTTTCCTCTTTTCGGTCAAGCCTTGCCACAAGTGTGCGAAAATGCTGGTTTCTAATCTTGGCATCCAACTTGATTTTCATTGGCTCCTTGTTTCATTGAGAAGCTTTGATAGAGACTGGAGCTGGCTTCAATCTCCAACTTTGTTTTCCATCAGCTCCCTTCTATTCATTAAGAGACCTTCCTTTCAAATGGTTATTTATACTTAATTGATATGACTTTATCTTTTCTAACATGTCAAGTGTTTGCCCATTTTGGGTGCACATTCTCTAGATTTGCAGTTTCATTATTTTAGTGTTAGATACTTTTTCAGCTGTTGCAGTTCTTTTACATTCCTACTTTTTATTAGGGCTTGATCAATTTCAAAGTCTGACCTACCTACCTTGGTCATTTGGGGACATAAATATATTTTAGATATTTCTCTCTCTAAGCTGATCTCAACCACTAGCAATGTACAGATGCCTATGTACAACATTAAACCCTTTCTATTTACAAGACACAAGGAAAGAATTACACAAACCTGTAAAAATACATATCAATTTCTAATAATGTAATATTATGAAACTGTTTTTTTCAAGTGCTAAACTTTAAATTAAAAAATATATGATTACTATTCTTTTTAGAAGCGTATCTCTGTTACCACATTAATTATATAGATGTTTTAGAAAGGCTGAAAACATTTAGAAAATAGACTCTAGTTCAACCCAATTGTTGCAAGTGATCCAACTAATTATTCATCCAGTGAAACGCATTACCACAATATCTTGCCTACGATAGAGAATAGAAAATTTAGTACAAATTGCAGAAAGGGGGAAGAGGGCCTCCCAATATGACACTTACTAGAGCCAAGTTGAAATCAATGAGAAAACCCCTTTTGATATTTCTAGAGAAGAGAAAGTTTCCTGGTTTAACATCCCTGTGGATTACTCCCTGTCATATTTTGGAAATGCATCTAAGTTAGTAACTATTGCAGCAATTTGCAATTAAGGTAAATGCTCTATCATGTTAAATAGAACTATGGCCACACACCTGCTTGTGCAAAGCAGCAAGTGCTTTGAACATACAAAATCCGTACCATTGAAGCTCTGAGATAATTATTTCTCTTCTAAGAACCTGTTGATAAAATCCAACCAAGAGATCGATTCAATATGGAATAGAGGAATGCAAGATTGGAACACATGCAAATAAATTACAAGCAAACATAGAATACAAAATATCACCTCTGGTTTATCGTGTGCCACGTATTCAAGAATGAGGCAGTCCTGTCCATTGTTTTGCACTACATCTTCAAGTTTTATAATAAAATTGCTTCCACTGTAATTAATAGATCATTGCAAAAATTGAATTTTATTTCTGTTGCATTACTCAAGTAGAGGCCATGTCTATAAATTAAAAACAATTGCAAAGCATGTTGGAAGCAGAAAGATAAAAATACAATCAACTTAGATGTACCCAAATCTCTTTAGCATCAGGAATTCATTTGTAGCACTGGTTTTGGGAGTTTTCTCAAGAGGACCTGCACAAGGGAAATTCTGATGGTGTAAAGGACAGAAGACATGTCACTTGCTGAAGGAAATCTGGAACAAACATGACTAATCAATAGAAGAGTTTCAAGGGAAGCCATGATGCCTACAATTTCCATACATTATCAACCATCTGAGCTATTTATATTATAGCATGATTATTCCTACTAGACATACTGGCAACAAAATAAAAGAGATTATACACCTACATTTTATGGCAAAAATTTGTCCATCTTGCTTCCTTCGAGCCTTGTAAACTGTGCCATAACCACCTACATTCCAATTTACACAATCCTGTGATAATCAGCACCTCAAACGAAGTATGTTGAAATCTTGAAAGAATGACATTTAGAAAATGAATTTTAAAGAAAATAAGCTCACTTGCCTGAACCTTCCTCTTCCTCTACTGTGAAGAACTTGAAAATAGGTACAGGTCTGGATAAAAATTCTGTCTGTTTCTGCAATAAAATATAAAAAATTGGAAATATCCTTGCTATTGCAAATGTAGCTTCTGAATATGGCTAAGCAGTCATTAACGATTCCAAATATACTTGATGAAACTCTCCTATGATCTAATTATTACAAGAGATAAACAGAGTTTTGGATCCTTCCATAACACACTATCCTCATTTATTAATATGCAAATACAAAAATATATGCAAAAACTATAAGAAATAAAAGTGCAAAACATTCATCTCAAACTATGTATACAGCTACAATTTGTCAAAAGCATGAAAAGCACGAACTGCTGTTGATGGAAAGATACAACTATACATACGTAGATGGTTATTTTGAAACCTCGGTATAGGATTTCACAAAACAGGAAATACCTTAGAAGAAATTGTATCTCCAGCAGCTGCACCATTGTGAAACACTGAGCCCTTTGCATGTCCTTTTGTCTTTTGTTTAGAAGAACCTTTTTTGTATTCTTGGCTAAGAACAACTTCTGTCGCTGTCGTGCTCTTGACATAACTGGTATCTAACAGTTTTGGTGGAAAATTATTATTCAAAGTCGAGGCTTCTTTATCCATGCTATTATTCTCATCAATGTACTTGGTAATATTCTCATTATTGCATCTATGAGTATGCTTCTCTTCTGAAATTGTTTGGGCCAACCGAGACTCTACCTGTAAGTCTTTTTCATTAACCAAATTCACATCTTCCCCCATGACATGATGATTTCTGACATTGGCCTCACTCATCTGCATAGACAAATGATCTGGATCTTGTACTGCTATAATAGTAATTTCTGAAACACGATGGTTTAGATCTACATTATTCCGTCTGTCACATCCTGCTGGCCCACCCTCTTTGGCCTCACAAATTTTGTGGGGCTTCACAGCTTCACTGGGAAGGAGAGAATTATTTTGTCCTTCCCTCTCGGAAATAGAATTCAAATTCAAATCTAGTTTGATCCCATCAGATTGCCTTCCATCAACAGCAATATTGTTTTCCTCAAGTTTGGATGTGTCATCTTTATGATAAATAGCATTTTCCAAGTTGAGTTTATTTTGACAATCTGAAGCTAACATGTCGTGACTGTGCGGTGGATGAGTTTCTAGACCATAGTGATCACTTCCATTATGGACTCTGCAATCATCTCTATTTGGCAATTTACATTCCAAGAATGTATTCATAGTTACGCCAATACCATTGTCCTCGTTACCTATGTCCTCAACAATTGCACTGTTCATTCTTTGTGAATGAATAGAATTATTTGTGATAAACTCAACATGTGAACCATCTAGAAAACATTTGGGTATCGAATCATCCCGGATATCAAATGTAATAGCTCTCTGCAAATACAATCCAGCACCAATAAGATAATAACAACAGTATTTTTATCTCACAGCCATCAAAAAGCATACAAATGTTATTGTATTTTGTTCTCTGCTATAAATTTTTATATACTGACTTATGTTTTCATATCAAAGTAATTATACAGTCAACTAAAGTCAATAAAGTTCTCACACTTTGAAAAAGTCAATTGAAACAATCAAAATGCATTGAATCAAAGCTGAGAATTGAATTTGTTGTGTGAAATCACAACCCATTTTTGTCATTAAGTTTTATAATGTAAATGAGTTATTTTGTTATAAAACTCATATTCTATGTACTGTTGGGTTTGAATAACTACCTTGTTCCACAAGATACGTAAGTTCAATGTATATAAACATGTTAGCTTCTAGCTACTAGCTTGCTCCACAAGCTATCAATAAGAATGTTTTAGTTAGAGGTAGTAGGTGGAAACCACTATTTTTATGAAATTATGGGTGGAATTCCACACTGGTTTAGGGTATTGGAAGTTAATTATTTTGGGACGAATAAGGGTTTACCCTTCTCTATGTAATTGATCTTCATATAAATACAATCACATATGATATTTTCACATCTTGTGGAGAAGTCTTTCCTCTATTATTTATCCATTGGATTTGCAGGTGCAAACCACATTTTGGGGTGCAAGTGCCCCCATCAATTTTATCTAATGTGTAGTTGTGCCTCTTGTTTCAACAAGTATGCTACAACTAGTAAATTTTGGGTGTGCGGGTGCCCCCATTATTATTATCTTTTTTGTAGTTGTACCTCTTCCATTTTTGGTACACTTCAGGTGGTATCAAAGCCGGTTTCAGATCTATAGGGCATAAAAACTGTGGATTATTGCAAAGGCCATAACTTTCTCCTAAAGAATCAGATTGCGACGAAGTTTTTATTGTTGGAAAATAGACTCCAAAGCATTTCCAAAAAGTATAATTTCTTCACTTTTGGATCGATATTGAGGGAAATATGGGAGTCGAAAGATGTTGTTCTAAAATCGTTTAGGAAAACTGTAATTTCCGGTTTCTTGATTTCAACAAAATATTACTTTCAATTCAGGCGTCTAATTTGGGGTGCCTTTTTTTTGTTTGAAAGTAGATTCAATAAGCTTTCAAATGGGATGTTTTTTCATTATCTTTTATGAAGTATTCAAAGATAAATAATCTGTGAAAATGGACTCTTTCTATCCTCAAACCCCTAGTCTAGAAAAATTGTTGAAAAAAGATAATAAATATATTTCAAGCAAGGCTAGGCATTTAGTTGTGAAAGGAATTTTAAAAGCATTTGAAAGTGCATTTTATAAACTTTCTATCGATTTAGATGTGATATCAGAATATGAAAGGAAAATAGTTGCATGATTTGGAGGATGTTTGCAATGAGTGGTATGAAGATTTCTTCAAAATGAATAAGGACAACTTATTTGATATTATTTTTCATGGATCCTCTTGCTATGATGAAAAAAATTATGTTGCATCTATTTTTATCATTCTCCTCTTCTCTATAATTTACTCCCCTAGTAATGAGAATATTATTGAGGCCAAGAAGATCTCCAGATTTCTGTTTGGTGAGTCTCATTTTCCTTATGATGAATCTTCTAATGAGGGAAATGCATTTTTGGAAAGAAAAGTTGAGGACCATGTGGTTGTGACTAATCATGAGCAAGTAAAGGAGAAGAATGTTCAACACAAGTCTTCTCCCTTGGAAATGCGAGCAAATAATCATGATTTCTTGGGTTTTCTATAGATGATAAATGATTTTCAACAAGTGTTATTTTCATTATCAAAACTAGCATTGGAAATCTATGCAGAAATAGTTTTAATCGCATGCTTAGTATGGTTGATATTATGTTAATTAAAGAATACATAGATCCATATGATGCCCTTTATTATTTCTATCAATGTGTTTTGAATGATTTCCTCAAGTTCGTTGAAATAGAGCATTGTCAAAGCTTTCATTGAAGTGGTTGCATGTTTTCCTTTCAAAGAAAAGTAAACGAAGAGGAAGAAGAAGAAAATCCATGGGCGAGCTTCAATTTGGCCCTCAAGCTTTGGGGAGGCTAAGGGTAGAAGAAGGTTATGGGGCATGGTGGACCACTTGTGAAGAGTTACTAATGACAAAGGTACTTTATATTTCTAATTTTGAGTTATGTTTTAAGAAAAAGTACTTTATGGATATTTCACTTAAATGGGGCAGTTTTGGGTCTTGGCTTATAAAACTTAAGTTGATTTTTAAATTAACCCTCTTTCTATTTTGAAACGCTACACTTGGAGGAGGTTATTTAAGGAGGAGGTTTCATTTGAAAATTATGTGAATTTGGATATTTGGATTTGATAATCAAATATGTCAAACTTGGTTGTTGGAGGGAGATGCTTGAAGACTGTTACCCTTCAAGTTCTACTAGTTGTTCTATAAATGGTGTCTATCAACACCACCCATTGATTGGAAATCATGTTCAATCCTTTGAAGAATTATTTGAGGTTTTATCTAATACTTGCAGCTTGTGGCAAATTGGCTTGAAGGACTAGGGCGAACCACTTAGGAGGTTTGTGAGGCCACCAAAATTTGGCGATTTGCTTAAGGACTGAAGGTTGCTGATTACTCCTTGGGCAATTTGCTTGGGGGCTTGAAAAACATCTTTCGAAGGCTTATTGTTGGTGGAAACTCTCTCCTAGGGTTTTGAATATTTTTATAAAAAATTTCCTTGGTGGAACGAATTATTCTTGAGGTATGTTGGCAAGTTTTAGAGCTAATCTATGCTTAGAAAATATTCAGTAATTATTTGCTTAATTTTGAAGGTAAAACTAGGGTTTTTAGAACTTCGGGACATCATTTGGTGATCTTTCAATGGTTGGAAAATTCTGATTTTTATTTCAATTGAAAGAGCATATTTTAATCTTCATTTCAAGCTATCATTTGCTCAAAAATTCCAAGCATCTTGCAAGTTATTGAATTTACAAGTTTCAGCTGTATTTTCGCCATATAAATTCAGTTTTTGCCAAATCTAATAGGAAGATTGAATCAATTATATTTTTCCCTATGTTCCTACAAAGTTTCATTATTTTTGGAGGTGTTTTAGAGGCTGAAATCACCATAAAACCCTAGCCGCCTAGGGTTTGGGCAATTTATGTGTGAAAGGTGAAAATTTGCAATAAATTCTAACTTGTCAAGTTGCTGATTTATATTTCAAAATTCAGTTTATGTTGGGGTTTGAAGGATATTACTATTTTTAGCCTTTTTTCCAATTTGGGAACCTTACAGTCTCATTTTCCTTATGATGAATCTTCTAATGAGGGAAATGCATTTTTGGAAAGAAAAGTTGAGGACCATATGATTGTGACTAATCATGAGCAAGTACGGGAGGAGAATGTTCAACACAAGTTTTCTCCCTTGGAAATGTGAGCGAATAATCATGATTTCTTGGGTCTTCTATAGATGATGAATGATTTGCAACAAGTGTTATTTTCATTATCAAAACTAGCATTAGAAATCTATGCAGAAATAGTTTTAATTGCATGCTTAGTATGGTTGATATTATGTTAATTAAAGAATACATAGATCCATATGATGCCCTTTATTATTTCTATCAATGTGTTTTGAATGATTTCCTCGAGTTCATTGAAATAGGACATTGTCAAAGCTTCCATTCAAGTATTTGCATGTTTTCCTCTCAAAGAAAAGGAAACGAAAAGGAAGAAGAAGAAACAATGCTTGGGCGAGCTTCGAATTGGTCCTCAAGATTTGGGGACAAAGCTTCCCAAGCTTTAGCTCATGTTGTGTGTAACAATTTTATAGTTATGTTTTATAATGTAAACGAGTTATTTTGTTGTAGTCATATTCTATGTATTGTTGGGTTTGAATAAGTATCTTTCTCCACAACATAAGTTCATTGTATCTAAACATGGTAGGCTCTAGCTAGTAGATTACTCCACAAGCTACCTCTAAGAATGTTCTAGTAAGTGCTAGTTGGTGGAAACCACTCTTTTTGTGAAACGATAGGTGGAATACCACTACGATTTAGGGTATTGAAAGTTACTAATTTTGTTATAAATACAGATATACCCTTCTCTATGCAATCAATCTTTATATCAATACAATCATATGTGCTATTTTCACATCTTGCATAGAAGTCTTTCCTCCATTATTTATCCATTGGATTTGTAGGTGCAATCCACATTTTGGGTGTGTAGGTGCCCCCATCAATTTTGTCTATTGTATAGTAGCATTGCTTGTCTTTATAGGCACACTACAAGCAGTACATTTTGGATGTGCAGGTGCCCACATTATTATTAGCTCTTATGTAGTTGCACCTCTTTTTTTTTATACGCTTGTGATGTTCCATTTTCATATAACTTTAATAATTAATAAAATTGCCCGAATAATGATTTTAATCATTCAAAATTATAAGACAATTAACTATTAAAATAGAACTATCTTGGATAATTATTCGAATTATCGGAAAAGTGGTTTTAGCCATTTAAAACATTAAGGCAATTTTAATGATTATTCTAAAAGGCTTTATAACTAATAAATTGCTTGAAAAGTAATTTTTATCACTTTAATTATTAGATCAATTTAATTAATTATTTAATTTGTCAAAAAATAATTTTAATTGCTAATTTATTAAGGCAAGTTATTTAATTATTTCAAAAAAGGCCTAAAGTGAAATTAAAAGGAATGTCGGTTTGAGAGCTAAAGCAAGAAAAGAAAAAGTACAAATACACAATGAAGATCACAATTGAAGATATGCTAAAATTTTGATAATTGTTCTTCATGCATGAAGAAACTATTGGGATGTATGTCCAATAGAAGTTTGTTACCTTTGATGTTGATCAATCTAAAAAAGTGTCTTTTGACACCACCTTTGCTAAGGAGATCTTGTTTTTGCCCTAGAAGTAGAATGATTTGCTTTGGACAGTTTGTGTGGATTTTTGTGAGGGTTTCGTAGTTCTTTTCTTGCATATTAACCTTGCTAAATATTTATCTTATTTTTGCAAGTGGAGCAAACCACCTTAGAAGCTTGGATCTAAGGTTTGGAGACCTTTTTTGGTCTATTTTATGCAAATTAAATATTCTAATTTTATTTGCTAATTTTTTGTATGTTGATGTGAAGAATTAAAGTAGTTCGTGAAGGGTTTAAAGAAAAAAATTAAATAATAATTTTCAGAATTATTATTTAATTATTTTGATAGGTTTTGAAGACTTTTCTACTTGCAGAAGGCAAGATTTCACTCTCTTAATTTTCTACATATTTTTCCTACACTAAGCAAGTGGGGCAATTGGCTTAGGGGATCAATTTTGGCCATTTCTATGCCTAAAAAGAATCGTTGTATTTTTCTGGTATTTTTTGGACACTTGTGGCAATTTTTGGCAAGGGTTTGAAGAGGAAAAACATTCAAAACAGCAGCTATAAATTTGGAAATAAATAAAAAAAATTGCCATCAAAAAGTGGTGTTTGAGCTTCAAAAATTAGGTAGAAAGGTATTTGTTTTGTGCAATTAAATTTCTGATTATTCTCTACAAATTTTCAGTTATTTTGGAACAAGTTATTGGCTGGAATTCATCCATAAAACCTTACTATTTTGACGTCTAGGGTTTCTAGGGCTTAACAAGGGTTTTGTGAGCTTATTTTGCAAACTAGGGTTTGTTGATTGCATTTTCAAAATTATGGATTTAGGAGAAAACCCCTTTTGCATTAAAACATCCCATTTAAGGAAATTACAACGCTTCAAAATGTCTCGCCCTATAAACTTTCTTAAACAAAAAGTCAAAGTGACAAATCCTGGTCACAATTCTCCAAAAAGTCAATGAAGGGGCAAGTCCTCACTCTTTGACTTGGTCAATATAGCAAATTTCAATAATAATATCAAAACACCCAAAAAAATCAATTTTGCCACCAAAATCAACACTATTGTGGATCTTGCTAATGGTGTTGTTGATGTCAATGCACTAGAACAATCCTCTTCTCTACCTTGAGATCTATATTGAGGACTTGGAAAAATAAAATTGGACCGATTGATGGGTCAACTACCTCTCCGATTGACCTATTAATACACATTTAATGCAAGTAAAAATAGGATGATATAATGCAAGTTGGTGTAGTCAGCTCTAATTTAAGTGAATAATTGGAAACTTGAGCAAGTAGGCCTGGCAACTTAAGTATGCCATTGAAGAGAGAGAAACTATGTGATTTATATCAAGTTTGACTAGCTTTGATTTGTTGATATCATTAAAGTTGGAAATTACAAAAATTGGTCTGATTGTGACATTATAGATGATTATGTGACTTCAAATAATGTCATTCTCTTCCTATAAGTTCTAACTTAGATATCTTCCCAGTTTGTGTCTTAAGACTATCCTCCATTGTCTTAAAAAAGCAACTAATAGTTTCAAAGTGAAGTTAGGGCTTGGTCTAGTCTGAAATATGCCAAGTGTATACTTCATGCTTATACTATTTGCAGATGTATAGGTGGTAATATCAAGTTGAATGGTATGACTGAGGTCTTTAAAATCATTAAGGATGTGATTAAGAAGGGCTCATTTTCTCAGGGTCTAAATATTGCCATATGAGCCCTACTTAGCTAGGAACAACTTATATCTAGTTGCAACAAAATGAAGGTCAACATCTAAACTCAATTAAAGGCAGAGAGAATAACAATGTGTTGCCAATTATAAGATTTGGCCTTGATGGATATCCAAGGGATCACGTATAGAGATATCAACACCTTTTGATAGAGAATAGTTTTCAATGTAGTAAAATGAAATATAAGTACTTAAGTGAATTAAAACACCGTCATGAGCACCCTAACTCTAATGGGGATGTGCAATCTTATAAGTCGTATTGTTGTGAGTAAGAAAATAGCTATTATACTAAACTAAGCCACACTCTTCTTAAAATTGTGGAGTTTTGTCAACCAAACATCAGTTATTCTTCCCACACCGCCTGCCTCTCTTTCATCTATAACTTTGGTGTTTTTTGTTTGCTAAAAACAATCTTTTGTTGTCTATCAAAGTTTTATGAAAAATATATTTTGTTTGAATTTTTTCTTGCATGCAAAACTCAAGCAAAAGAAGTTACACACGTACATTTTTTCTAGCAAGGGACAATAAATAAACACCTTCTTTTCATGGGTTCCCTTCCAATTGACTCGAACTTGTGGAGCCAAGAGCTAGACGTGGTTGAGACACTCGCTATTCAATCAATGTAGCATAGAAATATTTGTTTTCTCGCTAACTCTCTACGAAAAATGCATTCCTATGCAACAACTTAGAAACACCTCTCTGAACCCATTGGAACTATGCACTACTTGTCGATGTCTCTATTCTATCTTGTAGCTCTTAACTAGAAAGTTTATAAGAGTATAAATCAATGCCAACCAACCTAGTGTTAAGATGTCATTATGCATTACAGAGTGCCATGCAAGGGACATGTGATGGGGATAATTTTTGGGGAATGTAACTGTATAAGGGGATTAAGCAATAGTTGTGCTCATAAAAACATTGAGTGGTAATGGGACAAAGTCAAGAGTAGGAATGAAAATCACAGTGTTATGCAGCAACATGGCACCTAGATTTTGGTAGCGTCCTGAACATTTTAGGGACTTCGGGACTTGGAGGGTAGATCCATAATTTTTAAATTTTTTCACGCTTCTATTTTTTAACAGAACCCCCTAGAAAAAAAAGTTGTTATTTTTATAAAAACATTGAACCCTAATGTCGAAAGTACCTTGAAAAAGATTAAATAAAGTTTCGACCCCTAAATTTCATTGAATAAAGTTTAAATATTTAAATATTAAATTTTGTAAATTATTTTAATAGTTGTCCCCTTAGCATCCCCCTATCATCCCTCTGTCATCCCCAAAATCTAGGAAATTTTTGGTTATCCTAGAAACCCCATACCCCTATCCCCAAGACTTTGATACATGAGGAAAATAGCAATGGGGAGGATGTTTATAGGTCCCCAATGAGTTTTTTTGGTTTTATTGTTAAATTAAACTAACAAAATAAATACTATGAGACTATGATAGAACAATAAAAAAGTATGAGCATGCATGAAAACCAAACGAATGGATGATTTTGAATATAGCCACAACAATAATTGATTCTTTTTATTTTTGTCAATCACAAAGACTAACAAAAGTTTAAGAATGAAAAGGCTACAACATTTTTTCACTATAAAAATGTAAACTGACACAAATGCTGAAAAAAATGTAAGGGGTGAATGACTCCACTAGACAAAAGCCCTGTCTAAGACATTAAAAATTAACATACTAGCATAAAGACGCAGTATTTCATTGCATTGAATAATAAAGAGTGTTGTGTCTGGGTACATAATAAATAGGCTTCTATCAAATGGGTTGTCTTGTAAACCACATCGTAGCTTATGGGAAAGCCACCTTGTAGAAAATGATGACAACAATAAACCTCAAAGTCTATTGTTAGTAGAATATGTCATAGTCAGCTAGCAACAAATCTTAACCATTTTTTACCCTTACATGGTAACAGTAATATTCAGTAAGTGACAAAAAGAGACAGCAACCACAATATTAATTGCAGGATAAATTCAAACACAAAATCCACATTAAAAAAACAATCAATCATCTCGTAATATCGTTTTTATGCAATGAGCTGCGTGTTAATGTCAAAACAATCTTTATGGCCCATATTCCATAAGTAGCAGTACACAAGAACCCATCTCCCATGTGCTTCAACGGTCCAACTAGCACTCATTGCATCATGTTGATGCTCACAGGGGTGAAGCACCAAGACTTCCAAAGACGTCACCTATCCTAGTATTATTGCAGCTCAAGCACATTTAACCACAGAGTTTCCCCCACAATTAGACCCTATTAACTTGCTACCCCCTTTACATAACCTTCAACAAGTATTGTGTACCATTAAACATTCATTGTTGAGCACCCTAGCTCTTTCATTTTTATGCATTTGATTTTTCCAAAGTGTGTCACTACATGACAATATCTATTGCAAATCAATTGTGTGATACTATTGGGTCAATCTTCATGTCCTATCTTTCAAGAGTAGTGATTCACAAGAACCCAATTCTCATGAGCTTGAAAGGTCCATTTGGCACTCGTTGCATCTAGGTGATGCTCACAACGGTGAAGCACAAGGTCTTCCCAAGAGAACATCCATCCCAATACAATTGTCGCTCAAGTGTGCTTAACCATGGAGTTTCCCTACAGTTAGGCCGAACTAGCTTGTCATCTTCATGATATTTTTTTCTGTGTACTGATTGACAAGAACCCATCTCTCATGAGCTTTAATGCATTTTTCACTCATTGCATCTAGGTGATGATCATAGGGGTAAAGCACAAGGATTTCCAACGAAGTCACCTATCCCAATACTATAGCAGCTCAAGCATGCTCAAGCATGGAGTAACCCCATAGTCAAGTGCAACAAGCTTGCTACCCCATTTTCAAACACTTCAGCAAGTATTGTGTCTTTAAAACCATTCATGTGGAGCTCCCTAGCTCTTTATTTTTTATGCATCTGGTGTTTCCACAATGCATCATCATGTAGGATCATTTTTTTGGGAAACAATTGTTTCTTAATATCAAGTCAACCTTCATGACCCATCTTGCACAAGTAGTGGTTCACAAGATCCCATCTCTCATGAACTTGAACAATCCACTTGCCACTCATTTTACCTAGGGGAGGCTTACAAGGATAAAGCACCAAAATTTCCAAGGAGGTCCCCCATCCCAGTACTATTCTAGCTCAAGCACCCTTAACCATGGAGTTTTCCCCACAATTAGGCTCGATTAGCTTGTGATCCCATTTGCAAAACCTTTTCCAAGTACAACACCTTGTAAAACATTCATTATGCATCTCCCTGGCTCTCTCCCTTTTATGCATTTGATGTTTATGCAATGTTCATTATTTAATATCATTTTTTGGGAAACAATTTCATGTTAATATCAAATCAATCTTCAAGACTTGTCCTTCATGAGTAGGGATTCTCAAGAACCCGTCTCTCATGAGCTTGAATAGTCCCTTGGTGCTCATTGCATCTAGATTCATTTATAAATGAAGAGAAAAACAATACTGATAAGCCTATGCAAGAGAAGCAATGCTATCAAAATCTTAAATATAGAAAAAAAGAAAATGGCAATCACAATATACACGAGATTTAACATATGAAAACCCTTTCATGAAAAAAACCCATCAAAACAACACTCACGTCGTCACAAGGTGTACATTCTATAAGAGGTGTAAATCACACAAAGTATACAATACATATCCAACATTCTCCCACTTGTTGAATGCTTTGCATGTGGGGCCACGCATACATAAAATCAACTACTAAGGGCAGTTATACCCATTTATTTCCTATACCAAGAAAACTTTTTCGGTGCTGATAGACTTTGTCAATGAGTCACCAACATACTTCAAGATACCAACCTTCTTCAACAAAACTTTGTTGTCTTCAACCATGTCTCTAACAAAATGATATTGCATATCAATATGCTTTGTTCATGGATGATATGTGGGATTCTCTATCAGACAAATTGCACTCTAATTGTCACAATCTATCCTTTCAAATTTTTGTGAGAAGCCATCACTTGAACACAACCTTTGTAAACACATAGTTTCCTTACATTCATGAGTGGCTACCATGTACTCATCCAACTAATCACTCCACTAAATAAGTTAAACAATAAGAACTTGTAGATCTTCGACAATGTATCTCTAACGCATTCTGCATCAACAAAACCTTGCACATCTCCTACTTCGTTAACACATTTTGTATTTTTAATAATTGACGCATTAAAATACTTAATCTATTATTTCAAACTTTAATGCAATTGTTTCAATGATTTTGTAAATTATTGCTAATCTGAGAGATAAATTATGTCAAAGGATAAATTATTTTTTTTAACTTAGAGAAATTATCGAAAGTGCCATGCAACTATTTGAATGCCCTCTTTACAATAATCCAAAGTTCCTTCCCTGGGTTAGATATTGTAATGTCCCCTTTTCAAGATTAGAATAATATTATTATTTACAATAAAAAGTTTTCCTAAATACTTAAAATAATAACATTTTAAGGGACTTTATGTCGGACACCCCTTTCTATTTTTGGTTATGACTTAAAAGGGGCTTTTGGAGCATGGGTTAACTTAACCCTTAATGAAGATAAGACATTATCTTTTTAAAACTACTCTAACTTTCCCTCCAAGTGGAGCACCCCTTTTTGGGAAGGGTTTAATGAAAAAGAAAAGTATAAGAAAGGAAATGGTGATCATTTAAAAGGTTACCATGTTTTTGAATAAAATTTAAGAGTTTGAGCATGCTTGCTTAACTTTCTACCTTGTAAGACAAAACCCTTCTTTGGTAATCAGGGTTTGGGGATGAAAACCCTCATCTTCAGCTGGGTGGCCTCATTCAGAGGTCATTTTTGGGCAGATTTGGGCAAATTTGTGGATTCCTAGGGCATCATTGGTGGAGAACATCAGTTGGCAGGGGTTTTGTGGTGGAGTGAAGTTGTTGAAGGCACTTGTTGAGGGTGGCAAATCATTTTGACAGCCCTTGTAGGGCGGCAAACCACCTGGAGAGCTTTTCCAAGGGTGGCGACCCACCTTGGGAGGCTAATTTGCATGTTTTTGGGGCAAATTTCTGATATTTGGTATTTTGATTCATCAAACAATTTGTTGGTATTTATTTGTGAATTTTTCAGCCTAGGTTTGCATGATAAAAATCAGATTTGAATAGGTTTTTGGCGGCTGTAATTATTTTGAATTTTTGATGAATATTTGATTGGAAATATTGATATTTGTGTCTAAGATGTTCATTTACAGAATTCCGTAGTTTATGGCTAGGGTTTGAGATTTTAAAATTCAGAATTTACATAAGTTGTGTTAGGGTTTGTCATATTATTTCTAGGGTTTGTTGAAAAATCCAAATATTTCTAATTCTGCCCTAAAAGGGATATTACAAATATATATCTATTCAAAATTCCCACTGCATTGGCAATGTCTAGTCGAGTACAAACCATGGCATACATTAGACTTCCAATAACACTTGCATAAGGAATGTGAGACATGTTCCCAATTTTCACTTGTTTCTAAGGATATTGTTCTGCAAATAACTTTAAACCAATGGGAATAGTAAAATTGATAGGTTTGTAGTCATGCCTTCTAAACCTATAAAATATCATCTCAACATATTTCCTTTAATTTAACTAGATTTTCTTGTTTAAACGATCCCTTTTAATTTCCATGCCCAAAATAAAATTTGCACCAACAAGATGTATCATATTAAAACTAAGATGACAATTGAGATTTAAAACTTGATCATTTCCTTGGGAACTCTTTATTGGTGGAGGTAGAAAGGGCAGGGGAGAGGGGCGATACGGGTTCCTCTCCTAGCGCCGGGTTCCTATCCTAGCATTGGGTTCCCGGACCGGACCAGAATAGTCAATCCTACTCGCCCAACGTCCTCCCCCTAGATATATTCCTTTTGAGCGCCCAATATAGAATAGAACGATAGAGTGCAATATTAGTTGTAGGCCTCTAATTAACCATATATCATCAACATATAATACTAGAATAAAAAACATGTTTGTATATACATAGTGATGAGCTTTGCTTTGTGCAAATCCATGTCCCAACACATAAGTATCAAACTCTTGATATCATATCCTTGGTGATTGCTTCAGGCCATAAAGAGACTTCAACTTGCAAACCACATCCTTCTTTCCTTTAACTATAAAACTTTATGGTTGTTTCATAAAGATTTATTCTTCAAGATCCCATGTAAGAATGATATCTTGACACCCATATGTTCTACTTCAATATCAAAAGTAATAGTGACAGCACTAGCAAAAAGAAATCTAAAAGATGTTAACTTAGCAACAAGTGATAAAATCTTGCCAAAATCAATTCCATCCACTCGATAATATCCCTTTGCTACCAAGTGAGTTTTGTACTTCTCAATTTTAGCTTCTACATTGAACTTCTTGAAAACCATTTGGAACCAACAAGTTTTCTGCAACCAAGCAATTTGACCAAATCCCATGTCATATTTTTGTCCAATGCCTCAATTTTTTCATCCATAGCCTCCTTCCGAAATTTACTTTCTTTTGAATCAAGTACCTCCACAACAATTTTAGATTCCTTATCAGTAATAAATAAAATATATAAAACATAGGCAAAACAAAAATCAGGTCTATACCTTTTTGGTTGCCTTATTTCTCAAACCGGTCTCCTCAAGACTGGGGTTTAAGGTTATTCCTCATCTGGTGTATCTTCTTCTTTTGGTTCATAGATACAAATTCTACAATTTCCACACAATATGCACCTTTTATGGTTCTTCCTTTGGTTGTTCTTCTTGCTTTGTAGCCTTTTAACTTCTCTATAGATTACATAACGACTATAGATAGTCTTCTTTGCTTCCGGCCTCTAAAGCTTGTGATCTTTTATACCACCACTATACCCAATAAGGATACACTTCTCTACTTTATAATCTAGCTTATTTTTTTTCCCTTTGGAACGTGCACATAATCATCATAGCGAAAAACCCTCAAATGTCGAAAAGAGGGTTTCTTACCAATCCATGCCTATTATAAGGTTTTATCAACAAGGGTTGATGTAGGTTATTGATTGATTAGATAACATGTAGTCATTACTACTTCTACCCAAAATTTATTTTCTAACCCTGCATCACTGAGCATACTCGTTGCTTTTTCCATCAACATCTTGTTCATTCTCTCTACAACTCCATTTCGTTGTGTATCTTAAAGTGTCTTTTGCCTTGCTATTCCACATTTGCTTACAAAATTTCTCAAATTCATTTGAGCAAAACTCTCCACCATTATCTATTCTCAACACCTTTATTTATTCCATGTTTAGTTTTCTACAAGAGCCTTAAATTCCTTGAATTTATTAAAAAGCTATGATTTATTCTAGAGGAAATATACCCATGTTTTCCTCAAGAATTGATTTATATAAGAAAAATAAAACAAATATTTTCCAAGTGATATAACTATCATAGGTCCAAACACATCACTAGGTATCGACTGCAAAATCCTATCTTCTCTTGTACCACTGCAGGGAAACTTTACTCGATTTTGTTTACCATATACACAATGGTCAAAAAAAAAAAAATCTAAGGGGCAATCAATAATTCCTTCGGCCATACCTTTAGTGTGCAAGGCTCGAATGCTTATCTCTCCAATATGTCCCATTCTTTGATGCCAAAGCATTGTCTTTTTGCTAGGCAACATAGGGGTTTTGTCTATTTCATTGCTAACGTCAAGAACAACAAAATTGTTAGATCCATCACTAACAACGCTTGCCTCAAGCTTGAATAGTGTTCCAGTGCAAACTCTTCTTTCTAACACCGTTGCTCCTTGAACCATACTACAACTTTCTTTGTTAAATATAACATGCACACCTGCATCACTCATTGAACCCATCCATCGTTAAACATTACACTGCATCTTCCAAGTTCTATGATTTCATATGACGAGTATTCTTAAGACATCACCTCCATTATATTTTGCATATTTGCAAAACCACTCCATATGGTGAGTCATATGAAGAGAAGCACCCAAGTTGATCAACCGTGCATCATGACATGGGCGTATACTTGAAGTTGCCAAATATACATCTCTTGATTCTTCAATAGAGGTCTTCGTTTCTATGGAAGAGGAATCATTAGGTGCCTTACCTTTTTCAACCTTTTTGAATCTACATCGCTTCTTCAAATGTCCAATTTTATCGTAGTTCCAACATTTCTTCATAGGTCTTCTTGGAGATTTAGTTTTACCTCTAGACTTCAATTGTTTATCCCTTGACCTATTTTTATTTCTTTCTTAAGGACAACCTCTCACAAACAAAGCATCCTTTGTTTAATGATCCTCCATGGATTTTTGCCATGTTTCTTCTAATAACAAAGATGTGACTACATCTGCAAGTTTTAAAATAGTTGTGGTACTACTAATGGCCATAACAAGATTATTCCATGCATCTGGAAAAGTACATAAAAAATTCATACATTTATCTTCTTCATCCATTATAATCTCCAAAGAGAGTAAATGACTTACCATAGTGTTAAAAGTATTTAGAGTATTTGCGACTACATCTGCAAGTTTTAAAGTAGTTGTGGTATTTTGCATGAGGATTCATTACTTCTAGGGCTGGGACAACTTCAACCTTGGATGCTTAACACCCCACATGTAAAGCTTGCTCTTTCCCTTACTTGGAGAATTCTATTTTTTCTCATTTTCCTCCATTCGTCTTTCCCTTTTTGCTTTCTTTGCTGCTCATGAACTTGTTGGACAAGTTCTTGTTGCCTCAACTTTTATGATTTGTGAAACTCAGAAATTTCAACACTTGGCTGCCCCAAAGTGCTTGATTTTATCTCATTGATGTCTCCTATTTGCAGCCCCCTTCACTGCAAGTGTGCCAACTCCTCAAAGTAAAGCTCCATATCAACCCTATCATACCTCCCAATGAGCCTCATGTTGAATTCCTTATAGTTGTCTACGAAGTGATGCCCTTGGGTCATCAACCCCTGGTGCTACCAATCATGGGCAGCCCCGTCTAAATGTTTTGTGATGAATCTTAAGGCCTCCTCTATCTCCATGGGACGAAGTGTAAAGTATGTACCTAACTTATCAATCCATGCCCTAGCTGAAATATTTGTAGAACCATCGAAAGTGAGAAAAGCAATCTTCCCCAAGGCAACATGCAACCCCTGTTCAACCTGAGAACTGCCCCTACCTCTTTTCCATGACACAAAGTCATTAAGGTTCATCTCTTTCCTGAAAGGGGTGCGTAAGTCATATACTCCTCATAAATTTCCATCAAATCAATCCGAATAGAAAGCTATTGCTTTCTTTCATGAGCTTGAGAGGATTTCTCAAACCTTGTATTGTCCATATCTCCCATGTCACTGTTTGCCATGTAACCCTTCAAACCCCACAATTGGCCAAGATATTGGCTCTAATACCACTTTAATATCCCTTTTAGAGCTAAAAACTAAACAAAGGGGTTATCCAACAAACCCTACTTAAACATGCATTTATTCTGAATTTATCAAAACCCTAGCAGAATGAAATTAATTACAGATTGTTGTAGGTGCCCAAATATGCCACAAAATATCATCCAATTGCTCCAAAAAAAATATAGAGAATTATCCAAATTACAGCCAATGAAATTCAGTCAAACACCTAATTTTTTGCAATGTTTATTGGCTAGAAATTATTATAAAAATTCTAGAAATTAGTGTGGTTGTTCCACACCCCAGGAAAAGCCCAAAGAGTCCCCAAAAGACCTTCACCCAACCCTAGGAAGGGTTTGTTGCACCTTAGGATGGATCGTTGCACTTTTTGGAGGTTTGTTGCCCTAAAAACAGCTCTGAATCAATTCACTCAGCCTCCAACGTTAGTTGCCACACTTGTAGAAGACAAGATGGTGTTCAAAACACCCTTATATGCCAAATCTGCTCAATACAACATCTTGATGAAGTTGCCCTAGGTCTGAAATCAAGGGTTTCCATCCTTGGTTCCAAACAACCTTAAAAGATTTCGTCTTCAAGGAAAAGTCCAGTTTTTTGCGCTTAAGACTTGAAGAATTCATTTATCAAAAATAGCATAACCTTTTCCCACAATCCTTCACTTGCCTTTATACTCTCCCCCAAAGGTGTGCCTCCCAATTTGAGGGAAGACCTTTTTCAAATTATTAAAAAAACACTCCTTATAATCCACTTAAGTGGCTTGGGTGCCCATGACCCTTAAAAGACCACAACTTAAGTGAATTTTATAACAATGAAGTACTTTTTAACATGTTCTTACGAAATCCGAAGTGTTTCCCTTCTTCTTTCTTTTTCCTGTAGCCCTTTGGAAACAAATCAGGGCTAAGGGTCTTCAATGGCTCCACGATCAAAAGGGGGACGTAACATATTCCATAGCTGAAATCCTAACCATTAAATTTGTCCCTCAATCCTTTAGCTTATCGTCGTCTTCTTTCACACATAAGATTATCCTACCCAAAGCTCCCACTAAAGAACGGGAAAACAATAACAATGAACCATAGCTCTAAAACCAAATTAACAGAAAAGCAATAATGATAAACCTATTAAGGAGAAGCAATGCTAGCAAAATCTTAAATATAGTAGAAAATAAAATGGCACACTCAATATACACAATAGATTTAACATGGGAAAACCCCTTCCATGAAAAAAAACACTAACAAAATGACACTCATTTATTGTATTAACTCAACTCTTCACAATACAAGTATTTCTTTGTAGTTTGTTTTACCTTAATCCATGTGTATGTATATATAGACACAACCACTAACTTATGTTATCAAGTATGCACAAACCCAAACCAATTATCCAAGGCAAAAAATCTTGGGCATATGTAGCTAGTATCTAAGGCAAAACATATTCTTTTTTTTGTTTTCACTAAAAAAAGTCAAACATGGACCTAAAAAACAATTAAATACAAAATAAAGTATAGAGAAACCCTAAAATCAACTCTAACATTCATTTCATCAAAAGCAAACAATAACAACACCACATTTACCTCATTGCATTCTTACCTCTCATTGCACATTTGCTCTCTCAACTTCATCTTTTCAAATGCTTAGGGCTGAAACTCCTTCCTTTTGTTGATCCTACACCATCACAACTACCCATTTGGTGTCAAGGAGTTTAAGGAGCTTGCTACAAAGAGGATTATTGATTTAGGGTAATTTTTTTGTGGTTTTTTTTTTTTTGTTTTTTCCCTAATTCTTTAGTTTGTAATTTGTTTTCCATTTGTTTTGTTGTCGTTTTAAAACATTCTTTCAACAAATGCCAAATAGGTTTCCTTTGTCCATGGGCCTTAAATTTTAATAACAATAATTTTTGAGCTATAGAGATTTCCTAGAATGTTTGGCTTTACAAGTGCTTATTCCATGGGCCAAGGAACAACCTTCAAAACAAATCCTTCCTCGCCCCTTTGGAAGTATGTGACAATGTTAAAACATGTGCCACATGGAGGGGGTTACATTTGGATTTGCTCAAAGTGTAAGATCAAATATAAGATCTCATATAGTCAGGTGAAAGCCCATATGTGCATGATTTATAACCAAGGAATCAAAGCTTGTGTTGGGCCAAGCCCAAAAGGAAAGGCCTTGCCACCTACAAAGAATCTTGCATACATCAAAGAGCAAGAAGAAATGGATATGATAGTTGCCCTGGAATCAAAGCATCCTTTGGTAAAGAAAAGATCTAAATCAATCAAGCTACCTATTGCTCAATCTAATGTTAATGTCGTGACCGCATCACACCCTTGTTTGTCTACATCCCCCACAGTGGCAGAGGAAGAAGATTCACCTTTTAGCCACAAGATAACAAAAGATGCAAGCCAATCGAAAAGGGAATCCTATAATGAATCTAAGGACATAATAGAGTAACACATTCCACATTGTGTTTACGCATGTGGGCTGTCATTTAATGTTGTTAGATCACTATATTGGCGGGATATAGTGAAATCTATCAAAAAAGCTCCTAAAGTATTTACTAACACAGACTATGAAATTGTGGATACCACCTTGTTGACAAAAGAAAGAAACATGTTGAAGATTCATTGCAGCCCATTAGGAATTCATGGGTCAAAACAGAGGTATCCATCGAAAGATACGGAGAATAAGCCATTGATTAATACAGTCGCAATGTGCCCTAAAGTGGCAATGTTTTAAGGGTCGTTGATTGTGTGGGGTAGGTGAAAGATGCACAATATAATTGTTGGTATCCTCGTAGAATCCAATAAGTCAGTGAAGCCTCAAAACAGTGTCCAAGTTATAATGGACTACAAAAAATTGCAAAGCTATGGGCATGTTGATTGAGGCAAAGCTATGGTCACGTATTTTGGACCCCTTGTGATGTTCATTCCCTAAACCTTATCTTGCAAAAATCAAGCACCGAAATTGATAGGACCAAACAAGTCTATGACGAGGTGAGCAAGATCCAAATGTTCATAAGCAACAATCACATGTCCCAATGCATCTTAAGGATTCTCGAAGTTGCAATTGTTGAAGGTAACTATCATTTTTATTTTTATTTTTATTTGGCGTTCATGTATAATTTTAATTTAATTTTATAAGTTTATAATTTGAAGAATTTTTGTTCTTGAACATTTTTTTTAGTTTTATTTGTTTTAATCTCTTATTAGGTTGTTAAGACATTGTTTGCCTCACACACATTCGTCTTGAGATGACTTATCATGGTGTGTGAGGCATTGAGCAGCATCGTTATCAACCACCTTTGGGGTGTATGGAGACAATCAAACACTAAGAGGACCACAAAGGTGAAAGGGTTAATCCTCGATGATAGGTAGTGGTATCGTGTGGAGTATTTGCTTAGTTTTCCCTAGCCCATCATGAGTATGCTAAGATTTGTTGGTAGTTGAGATTTATGATGGAATTGACTCAATGATTAAAAAAATTAAGTTCATCATAAATACCAAAGAGCAAGATCCTATGGAGAGCTTTTTCAAGGGAGTGCAGTCGCATCTCACTAATAGGTGGAACAAAATGACCACCCCATTACATTTTTTTTTTTTCTTGACTCCAAAATACTTCAACACAGAGATCATTTCTTTGCCCAAAAGGATCCCAGCATATAGGGATGTTGAGGTAAATGAAGGGTATAAGACAACATTCTCTTGACTCTTCCCCAATCCAGAAGTGTAAAATACAATTATGGGAGAGTTTGGGAGTTTTATAGCCTCCACGGGTCACTCCCTTTGCACTCTTCATGACAAGTACAAGAAATACTATCATATGTGGTGGTACCTCCATGGATAAGCTTCCATCCACCTCCAACCACTTGCAATTAAAATTCTATGACAAGATTTTAAATTTTTTTAACTCTTTCTTTTTGACATTTTGTTTTAATTTTTAAGTTTTTGCTTTTATATATTTTAAATCTTCAATTAATTAAATTGACTTTGTGTCTTGCCTCAATAGGTTTTGAGTTCCTCTTCAACTAAAGAGAACTGGGGTACATACTCCTTTATCCACTTAGTTAAGCACAACAAGCTAGCAACAAAAAAGGCAAAAGATTATGTCTATGTGCATTCCAACCTGCACCTTCTAACACAAAAGAATGATGCATACAAGCAAGAGGCAAAAAAGTGTTGGGATGTAAACCCAAAGACTCTTGACTTGGATGCTTACATTGCCCCCTTGCATTGCTTGACACGGACCTAGAGGGTCCTTCACACAACCTGCATAGTGGAGCTAGTGGGAGTGGCACTTCTACTATTTGTGGTTCTAATGAACCAAATGATGATGCTCTCGATGAAGACATTGAAGACCAATATGAATATAATAAATAAGCTGATTTGTCTTGATTTTTGTGTATACATTGTAAAATTTGCAATATGTACTTGTTTTAAGTTTGACCATTGAATTTCACAACATTTGGCATTGAATTAAGAGAATTATCAGTATGTTTTGTGATTGTTTATCTTATTTTGTTTACTGTGCATATTATGTGGTTAGTTAGACAAATAAGCAAAACTAACCACATAATATGCATAGTAAACAAGATAAGATAAACAACCACAAAACATACCCAAGCCAAAAAATTGTCGTACTAGCATACATGAACCCTGTACTCATACAAGTACAAGGATCAGCTACTTAGCCACTAAGCAGTATTACAATACAATGGGTATAAAACCACGTGCTAAGAAACCATCCACACAATACCATTGTTATAAAATCATAAGTCATAAACCATGGGCCAAAACCACCCATACAAATCCAAAACCACCAATAAGGACCCCAAAACATTCTCATTGTGGCAAGGTGTACAGTTTATAAGGGGTGTAAATCATGCAAAGTATACCACACATAGCCAACGAAAAATAACCATCTTTATGTTGCACTAGAACAGCGGAACTAATATCACTACACCATTCTCATCTCATATACACCATCAAGAATTACTTCCCATATAGCCCAAACACAAGGTCCATGCTTGGGATAGGCTTACAAACATTTTTGTTATTTAAGGACACGGGAACAAGTACACAACATCCTCATGTCATGTCCCCGAGATGCCGATCCCAAGGATTTGTCATTGCAAAGTTGTGGGGACTGTCCCTGAGATGTACCTCATTTGGGGACAAAATATGAGGATGGTGAATCATCCCCGAGACGGCTAAAGGATATATAGACTCTTGGGGACAATTGGGAACCCCCAGCAGCATCCAAATCACTCACATGAATATTTTATTTTATTTTTAAATTATATTAGAAAGAAAAAACCAGCCCAACATAGGCATAGTACTGAGTTCATCATGTTAACACTATCTCTTTACTAGTTTTATATTTTTTAAAGGTTCTTGTAGCTATCGGGCTAGAGAACAATTTGAATTTACATCTAGTTATTGAAATTAATTGTAGTTTTAGTTTTGGGCAAAATATTCTCGTTTCTTAATGAATGGCGAGTCCTTCACATCTGAATATATAATCAACCAAAAACCTTATATTGCATCAAGAAGCAGCAATTTATAAATCTAAATAGATAAGCTCTTCTTGAGATTAGAAAAATCCCCCAAGAACAAGTTGGTTACATTGCTCTTCAAATCAAGAGGCTTCAAAAGAAGCATCCATGGAGCTGCAACGATGGGCAACAATAGCATTGCTTAATTTATTTCAGACATTAGAATGTTTAATGGTGCATCATAATGTAAAAATATATAAAATTCTGCACATTTTTTTTTTGAATTTTCATTATATTTTTAACTTGTCATCTCCTAAAAAAATCATCCCCTTAGTCCTCGTAATCCCTATCAAAGAAACTATATGTAACATATTATATGATAGTTCCACTATATTTTATTATTTTTTCATATGGAAGCTTCTCATATCATCACCCATTTAGGAAGGGGGGTGGATACCAGTCCCGAAAACACATTTCCTTGTGGCCTGCTCTACAGAGCTTGGTAAAACCTTTGACATATGTTCAACTTGTGCCATACTTCCTTTATTTCATATTAAATAAACAAGCCCTAGAGCATATGCATTAAGTGGCATTCTATGTTGTTTGGGTACGGGTACGGGGACGTCTTGGGTACGCGGGTACGTCATTTTTCAAAAACCTTGATTTGGATACATCGTGGGTATGTCTATGTATATGTGTATATATATATATATATATATATATTACTCATTTTTTTAGTAAAACACTTGAAACTACATAGTGTGAAAATATTTCTCTATAAATGATAAAACACTTAAAAATATATAATATTCATTCATTCATTACTTCAAAGACAAGTACATTCAAATCTAGAATAAAACATCTCGATTGTCCACAAAATCATGAATGCCACTCCCATTATTTTTCAACTTTATCATTTACTGACACTTTCTCTCACAAGGGCTCATCGGTGCATTGAATCTCACAAGTGCATGCCTTAAGGGGTGCACAGGGAATGGGGTGGGATCGGCTTGTGGCACTTTGCCAGAGATATTCTCATACTATTCTATCGCGCATACATCCCTTCATGCAGCCTTCATACCTCCTATGATGTCTCCTTGAAATCTTGAAACCCTAAAACCCTGGAATTTGACTAACTCTGACATATGACAGGATCCTCCAAAACCTAGAATTTGCATTATAGCTCCTAGCAGTGCGAAACCCCTCTCAAACATCCTGAAAGTACATAAATAAAATATAACTTAAAGTATAAGTTTACATTTAGATATGGATGTAAACTTATACTTAAATGTTCATTTTATTTCTATACGGTTGGGTTCGGACTGGATTTACATTTAGGGTTGCTTAGTTTTTAGGGTTTTTTTTTTAAGGTTTTTTTGAGGTTTTTTTTTTTTAAATTCGCCATTTTCTGCCAAAATCCCTCAAGTACGTGCCGGAAACGTCCCGGGTACTCCCGGAGGCGCCCACCAGCGTGCCGGACATTTCCGGCACGCCGACAGGCGCCTCCGGGAGTACCCGAGACGTCCCCGTGCCGGAGGCGTCTCCGAACAGGAGGCGTCGGGCCGGGGGGTGTATCCCTGCAACACAAGTGGCATTTAATTCAGAATCAACTTCAGCAAATAATATTAGCATTAGAAATCATATAATACAAACCATTTGGAAAGCCAATGTCCACTCCTCGGCCCCTTTTCTAGACAACTGCCTAAAGACAATAAGATACCCCCCAACCACGTGCATTAGGTGACAGCTTGCAGCTTCTTAAGTAACATATCCTGGCTCTCTTATATTCTTGAGATGATACTATGTACAAATACAATACTATACTTCACCACTCAACACACATTTTATGCTCAAAATTATAATTCATGACTAATGGCAATCGGCTTATCATTAATTACTAATAAATTTACGTCATATGACAGGCATATTCTCGATATTCTTTTGCAATGCATACTTTTCTATCTACGTAACCACACATCCAAAAAAATCTTGTGCAATGCACCTTTCTAGGTACATAAACACAACCTACCAAAAACAAATTTATTTCATGCTATACGGGTTTTTTTTTAAGGAAATAAAAAACCTATGAACTAAACCACATAATAAACAGCAAACAACAAATTTAAGCTGTCATACCAAATATCTACGATAGAAGTGTGTCCCTATATTTTAATTTAGAAGAAGCAGATGATGCATTACACCTTCAGGAAAGAAGAAGAAAACTATATTAGTATCCACCAACAAGCGAAGTTCATCAATAGGACTGTAAAGTACAACCTGTTAAGAGACCACCAGCAGAGGGGTGTCAATAAAACATCTGCCGCCCCGTTCCTCCCTCCCCCTCCTCCCAAAAAAATAAGAGCAGGCAGCAGAAATAAAAAAATATCCTAGACTTTACCTATACAGCATAAAATCAAAAGCCAGAAAAAACTGAGAGATTACAACAGAATGCAATCATAGCCACAAAAACCAGCTCAGAGGGTACAAGAGAACTATTAGTCAATAGTATCTATAGCTACAGGAGAGGTCATGGGATCATCTTACATTAAATAATCTCCATTGTCACCAAAGGACAAGCCCACACTGAGAGGGGTTAGTGAAGCAATCCTCGGAATATACAAGCAAATATCAAACAGCTGTACAGCCACCAATGATCCCCACCTTAAGTGACAAAGAGAGTAAGTGGTTATGCTCTTTGACTTACAAGTCTAGTTCACCATTAGCGACCTTTTCTCAAAAGACTGAATATTGTGCTAACGTACAATTGTGATACAAAACACTCAACACAACATAGCAGCAACGTTATTCAGTGATTTCCCTCCTAAGAAGTCTATGGTTGATGGTTTCACCAAGGAAAATAGCCATATTTAATGTGTTACTTTAAAAACAATATTTTAACACAGGAAACCTTTAAACATAGCTTAGAGACCAAATTGTATTGAAAGATAATCATTTGTAAATCACTGGCAAAAAATAGTCAGATGCAACGACCCCAGACTCCTGATTGTTAAGACTCACTTCTTTTAGGCTTTATTTGGTTTAATTCTATGGGGCTAGATAATCTCCTTCAGGAATTTAAGATACAATTTTTTTTCCTGGAAGCTGGATATACATTGATTATCTGCCTCTCTTAGAGCAAGATTCAAATTCTCCCATAGAGGACTTGAGACCATAAGGATTTGACAGCTGTGTTTGACCTGTTGAATGAATGTCTCATGGTGTACGAAGGAGAATAAAACTTTCTGTTAAATTTAAGATACCAAAGACTTAAAATTGCTTTGTTCTAATAAGTGTTCCCTGTACCTATTGGCCATTAAAAAAAAATACTTCAGTACATAAATTTGTCATACTTTGGCTTCTGATGGAGACCCGAAATAAAGCCCATAACACTTGTTTAGAAAAAACAGCGTCTTTCTGATTGACAGCTGTAAATCAAATGGCACCGGTACTAGAGGATAAAGAAACATTGCTTCTCAACTTGATGTCATGTTAACACAATATGAAGTGATCGCTATAATTGCGGTTGGACTCAAACCCCTTGCCAACATCTTAGTACTATGATAACTAAACTAAAATGCTTTTAGACAGAAGGGACATATTGTACAAGCCAAGATATAAATAATCACAAAAAATATTGCTCAGAAAAACAGGAATGGTACCTTGGGAAGACGAATGGCGGATTGGCTTGCACTAGTATCATCCAAGGTCAGTTGATAATGACATCCATTGCCATTATCCATGTCCATTTTATCTTGATTCACACCATCGGCAACATCTGGGCTCACAGATTTACAAAAAAAAAATAAGCTAGACAATGTTATTCCAGGAATTTGAATTTGCATATTATTATTGAAAACTGAAATTTGAATTTGCATGTTATTATCCCAACTAACATTTGAATTTGCATATTGTTATCCAGACTGAAATAAAAAGATACAATAATTATATACCTGGTTCAACAGGAGGATCAGAGAAGAATTGTTCAGTTGGAGGAAAAGGTTCGATGCTTTTGAAGATTTCAGGAAATATAGATCTTGCCACTTTGAGTGGTTTAGGTGGGCTTCTGGAACCAATGTTTGTCAAAAGGAGGTCTTTTCTGAGCCTCTTTCTTGAATATTTGAAAGAAAGGTCGACTGCTTTGGCATGATCAATTCCTATCAGTGAGTGATCTTTGCTAGTGGAAGAAACCGTGTGTAACATATTAATATCTGTGCATGTACCTGCAACACCAATTGCATTGGTGTTCAATTTAGACAAGCATGCTGTAGTGTCATGGCATGAAGACTTTCTATGTGCAACAGATGTTGAATCTCTGTTGAAATCGATGCCACAGAAATGGGAATTTATCGGATTGTTGTCTTCAATTGCATGAGAGTTGCCCTTCAAAGAGTGTGACTGCAAAGCTGAGTACAGGCGAGCACCTTTACTGCATGTTCTTGAAGGTGAAGAGCTAGAAACAGGAGTGTCTGGTACAACAAGGTCTAAGGGATCAGCAAACCTACGAGAAGCATCATAGATAAGAGAGGTTGAAATTTCAGAAAAGGAGACCAAATGACCTTCAATCATACGTATCGGTGATTGTGGAATACAGCATAGGGCCTCCACTTCTACTGGACTTATACTGAACAATGTACACCTTTCAGAAATCTCTTTAGGCAAGCTTGGGCAGCCTATTCTAATAAGTATTGTCAAAATGTACCATGATCTATCTTCTAACTCTGTGTCCTTATTTCCAATCTCCTTATTCCCATTCAACCATATATTATCGGGACTATTTTCCATCTAGATGACTTGAACATCCATCAATTCATAAATTTTTTGTCCAGAAAATAAAGAAATTAAGAAAACAGGCATCAATTCAGGTTACAAAATGAAATCCTCCCTGAATCGTATTTCCCTCAATATCCACATTAAAGTGATCACTTTGTAAGAATCTGAAGTTTACTGTTGTTCTTAACTCAATATGATGAAGAGTGTGCTAACAATTTTAAAGCTCTTCTCTTGAAGGCTTCATCTTCCATAAACACAAGAAGACAATTAAAGCTCCATCAAGAAACAGCCTGCAGATCAAAAAACTGAAACTGTCAATTTTTCAAATTCGCTCATCTTTTATGACATATATGCTGAAATTGCTAATCTAACACCAAATCTGCAGGTGATGAAACGATCCATTAAATAGCACAAAATACTTCAATCACAAATAAATGCATTGAAATTGAGAAAAAAAGAAATCAGTCATAAAAAAAATGAGCAAATAAATCAAGAATAAATGTTAAAAAAGCATACACTTTTCATCATATGGCACTGTCAGGCAAAACAATTTAAGTTATATCCATACCACATATTTCATGAGAATGAAAAATCAAAAATCATAAGAAATGGTATCGCAAATTTGACAACTAGAAAGAAACCCTTTGAATTTTGTAGAGTAGGGAGTGCGCACCTGCAACATGCAGTAGCATCCCAATAGCAGTATGCATGAGCATACAATGAAATAATTTCTTCTAATAAAAAGGATAGAGCAACAAAAAGATCCCAAGAACAATTGTGACCATTCGTCAGTGTTTTTGCCTTGCAAATGTAAACTTGGTCGACCAATGATTTGTTGAAGAATCAAAAAGTCAGAATTACTCTGCCCAAAGAAATATAGATATCCCTCGCAATTAACAAACGACCTCGGGCTAAAACTGAATGGATATTACATAAAATGGTAGGGACCAGCGGCAGAAAATATAAGAGAAATGTCCGCATACCATTGAAATGCTGCAAACTGCCTAGATTCAACTTTAATGAGAACCTTTGGGATGTTATCAATAAAGATGTAAATAAGGGATATATTCTCAAAAGTAAAACAAGAAGGTTATGCATGGAGAACAGAAGAATCGTTTGAATTTATCTTGCATTGAAAACAATTTGATTATTACTAGCCACAGACATTGTGGACCGTCCCGCCAGCTACTTGCACCCAAAGGCAAATACAAGGCCAAAAGATTAAGCACCTGCTTGTTGTTAATTTATTTTGTCAAGGGACAAGAGGGGAATTCGCAACACTATGTGGGACAAAGTCTCTGCTCTATTATGAGGGTAACCTCCCCTTATTCAACCCATCTACAAAAGGTAAAAAGAACTATACAACCTGTAAATATTCACTACAATCATTTGGGGTTTTCAGCATTTGAAAATACTAAGAAACAAACAACATGAAAATAAAAGAAATGCATTCATAGGTAAGTAAACTAAGTGCTTAAATGAATTGCATGAAGAAGACAATATGATTATCATTGTTCACCACCACAAAATGTTCATAAATGCATGTAATAAAGAAGAGGATTCACTAACTCATTAGATAATGAGAATGAAAATTTACTTAAAATGAACTAAATTTAAAGCTCCATATTCAATATCTCTTCCAGAACACAATTTCTAAACGTGCATTATGATCTTCCAATCAAAATTCACATGTTTGGGGGTGAAACGTGAGCTAATGGCGCTTTGGAAGTCTTTTGCTCTGCTAGGGTTTGCTTATGCCTTGCATCAAGAGTCATGGTCTTTTCATCGTTGGCCCTCTCTGTCATACCGTGTCCCCGCGAGATATTAGCATTTATTGAGATTTAATAGCATCACCCTCTGGGCGAGCTATTTGATGGCCTCCCCACCTTCCCCTCTAGTGGTTGAAGCCGTGATGGACGAAGGAGCGCTCTGCAATGGCACCGCCGAACAAACAACTGAGGAAATTTGTCCCGAAAGTATATCACGAGGTAAAGATTCTCCTCCTAATGTTGTTCTTACTCAACCTGCTTTTAATTTTGCTTGTCAATGGCTAGAGCAATTTCACCTGATAGGTTACTTTGCTGGTTGCATTCCTTCTGAAAGCATGCTCAAATCTTGGGTTCAGACTGCTTGGGCGGCTCATGCCATTAAGCTTGAGAGCATCCAGAACATGACCAAAGGCTTTTTTCTGTTAAAATTTGTTGACCCCACCCATGGAGGTGTTTATTGAACAAGTCGACCACTTGGTAGTTCCCAAACTCCCTCCTAATGCTATCCCCTTGGACTAGAGACTTTGTAGTCTCAAAGTAGGGTGCTCGAAAAGTCCCTGTCTGGGTTGAGTTCCGTGTTTGCCCCTGCTATGCTAGCCCTTCTTGGACCAAACAATCGGCTCTATAGGCCAGATTATTACTCATGAGTCCCAGAGATTCAATTTGGCCCGACCGCAAAGGAGGGTCTGTGTGGAAGTTGATCTTTTTAAAGACCTCAAGGAATTATTCGAAATTCAAGTCGATGACTCCCGGTATTCGCAGAGAATTTTGTATATCAACTTACCCAATACTTGTTTCCGTTGCCAAGCCACAAACCACAAGATTAAGGACTGTCCTCTGTATCTCCTCCACAACAAGACACCCACCAAGGCAGCAGCTATTGCTACTAAGAATACCCAAGATGGATGGCAAACCATTGGGGGGAAGAGGAACAATCGCAACAAGGGGCCTGCTCAGACCGGTCATGGGATAATCAACAAGCCTTCCTCAAGTGCCTTGCAACATACTCCCTATCAAGGTACCAGCACCTACGGAGGTAGCATCGTCTCAACCTCAATTTCAAAGCACGCCCCTGGCAATGAATGTGTTTTCCAATTCTCAAGTATCAATAGACGTCTTTCTAGATGATCTAGATTTCCCGTCACATATCACACGGACCGAAACTAGCAAGTGCTCACACAAACCCTCACAAAGCTATCCAAATCGCTCTTGAAGCCCCAATTGCCAGGTTTTGTCCGAGGATTCAGAGTTTGTGATAGAATTTGCTCAATAGCCAAATTTTCTTCTCTCAAACTCTGAGCATTTCTTGACGAATCAATACGAAGCCCTTGAAGGGCTCAATGCAGAGGATATGTCTCTCGACACCTGTAATCTATGAATTGTTTTTCATGGAATGTTCGGGGCCTAACAAACTCAATCCACAAATATGTTGTTCAAGATTGTACAAGTTTGCAAACATGGACATTCTCTGCCTTCAGGAAGTGAAGGTGGTGGGTTTCCTTCTCTCGGTTGTTGCCAGTCATTTGCCCTGATAGTTTAGTGCTTTCTAGCAATCACGAGGCAAGTCGTGGTGTCATTATAACATTCATTGCACCCAAGTGGCAGCCTCATTTTGCGACATCTGGCAAGGACCGCACCCACCATGTCATATGGGCCCTTTTCAATATTGAGAATCGCTCATTTGGCATTATTAATGTTTGTGCCTCGAATGAAGCTCATGAGCAATCAACTTTATGGCGATGGATTGTTGATTATCTGCTTGACACCCCCTAGGCTATATGCAGGGACTCTAATATGGTAGAACAATCAACTGACAAGATTGGGACTCTACCAATCCATTGGGCCGCCGGCAAAAGGGAGGCATGGTTATATATGTGAAATAAATTTGGCTTTCAAGACCCTAATTTGGGGTGGCCCCCCACTCCAAAAGTTTGGTACACTTGGACCAATCTTTGAGGTGGGTCCAATCAGGGGCTTAAACAGCTTGATCGTGTTATGATTTCTACTCAATTGTATTTCTCCTTTGATAACACATTTACTCCACTGGTGGAAGCCTTGCCGGAATTTGTTCTCTACGACCACTTTTCGATCAAATACCGTATTAATTGGCATTTCAACAAGCCTAAACTCCATAAGACACAATTCTTTATAAATATGGCCCTCAGGGATCATGGGCCCACCATGGCACACATCAAGCAGGTTTGGAATCTAGTTCCTAGGCCTACTTAGTAGCAAGGGTGGCCCCAATGGTGGGTGGATGCTCTCAATCAGACGACTATATCTTTGCATATCTATGGGCGCCAATTAGCCAAGATTCGACGCAGATCCTACTCTGCCACCGTTTCAGAGCTAAGTCAGGCTATGACCTCCCTAGAGCAACACCCATTCAGTGAAGCTCTCCAACTACAAGTGGCCGGATTACACCATAAAATCCAAATTGTTGATCAATACAATGCTCATGGTGCTCAACTTCGAGCTCATATGCATTAGCTTAAAGTTGGCAATCAGGTCTCTAAGGAATTCTTCCACATGTTCAAGGCCAAGTCCACCTCCCAACAGATGCAAGCCATTCAAGATAATGGACAAAGATAAACGGAGATGCCTAAGATTGTGAGGGCTTTCGCCAAACATTATCAGCAAGTGTTTTCATCTCAACCTCCATCCATGGAAAGCCAACAAGCCTTGAACCAATGCCTCTCAGTGGTTCCCACTAAAGTCACCGCCACCTAGAGGGTCGCCTATGACAAACTACTTTCTATGGAGGATCTATTTGAAGTTGTGATGCAAATGGCTAATGACAAAGCCCTGGGATGTGATGGCTTCCCTTGCGAGTTTTACAAAAAAATGTGGGATACTGTTGGGGCTGACCTTTACCTGGTCTACCTCGAAGCCTTCCACTCAGACATTGGGCTCAACCATCAACAAAAGGCATATCAAATTCATCCTGAAGGCTAGTGACCCTGAGCTCATTTGTAATTGGCATCCTATCACTTTGCTTAACGTCTCTTACAAAATCATTACCAAGGCTTTGGCTCTCCAACTTAGACATATGTTGCCTTCGATCATCCAACCTAAGCAGACGGGCTTTAATCAAGGTTGTTATGTTCCAAATAATGTTATTGCAGTGTAGGAAGGCATGGAATGGGCCCGTTGGTCACACCAAAAGGCTTTGTTCATTAAAGTTGATTTTAAAAAATGCCTATGATTGCATTGAGTGGCCATTCATCCTAGCTATGTTACAGGATGTTACAAGCTTTGGGTTTTAGTCCCACTCTCGTTCAATCTATTTGCATGTTGTTTTTTGATGCCTTGGCTTTCGTCTCCAATAATGGAGTCCACTTGGAACCTTTCGGCCTCTTCAGATCCATTAGAAAAGGCTACCCCTTGCCCTCAACCCTATATATTCTTGTCGTGAAAGGCTTTGGTTATCTTTTGGCCAATGCTCAATCGCAAGGCCTTGTGTGTGGCATATCCCTTCCTTCGAAATAACCCCAACAACTTCTCAATGGGCACTTCGTTGATGACGCCTTCCTTACGATGATCGAGGAAGAGGAAGTTGTGGCCAATGTTATGCGCTGCCTGAAGGTCTTATGTCTTGCCTCCGGATCCGCCATTCAATGGTGTAAAACATTGTGTTACAAGCAGTCCTTTCCTCCTCAGCCTACGTGGATGGCACAATATAATTGGCACTAGCTACAACACGATGAGATTTTTAAATTTCTAGGAATTCCCTCTACCTTCCAAGTCTCTCCCTCTCGATTGTGGCAGTACGTGGTGGACCGTGTTGAGAAAAAACTCTTGTATTAGATCACCAAGCCACTTTCCTTGGTTGGAAAATTCCAAATCGACTCCAAAGTACTTGTTGCCACCCATGTGTACTACTCTTCTTGCTAGGTTCCCACCAAACAGGTTGCCTACAAGCTCAAAATGTTGTTGCAGGGTTTCATTTGGGCCAATCCCTCCACCAATAAGAGCTTTCACAGAGTTGCCTAGGATTATTGTTGTTTGCCTCGTGAGGCTAGAGGTATGGGCCTCATTGATATCTCTCAAGAAGCCCCTGCCCTGTGCACTAAATGGATTATCTGCACAGTGGAAGGCAAAGAAGCCCAGAAGACACTTATTTGAAATTGCATCGCTCAAGAGTCCCCCTACAGCCGCACGGCTTGAAAAGGTCTTGGTTTTTTCATGTATGCTTTATTAAAATTGTGCACCCTTTTTAAAAAGGAGTTCAACCTTTGTAAACCATGTATGAATTTTTAAAAATGTCCCCTTTTTTACCCCCAACTTTTTGCATCCACCTAATTTCAATATAAGAATGATAGTTTACTGAATGCAAAAAGGAGAAAACACTTAGTTTCCCATATAGAGGGTTTTGAAGATCCTAGAACGAAAATCTATGATCCTATGTCATGCGATATAAAAAGTTTAATTCCTAAAGATACCAAATTCTCATCCTTCATCTAGTATTAGTCTGTAACCTAACTAATTATAAGTTTTAAATCACCATGAACCAAAAAATGTTGTATATTCCACTGTATTTCTTGGTAAAGCCTTGTGATGAGTGCTTCATACTCAGCCATATTATTAGTACATGGAAAACCAATGTGAAAGGACTTAGGAAGAATATCCCCTTGTGGTATGATAAATAATATGCTGGTGTCTGATCCATGTGATGTGAAGGAACCATCAAAGTAAATTATCCATGAAAATATATATTCTAATGGAAGGAGACATCTTTTTTGAGGAGATGGTGAAAGGGTTGGCAATAATCTGACAATTGGGAGATGAAGTGATGGATTGACTGAAGCTTGCCTTGTAGGTTGTGGAGTTGTTTGATATTAGTAGGTGGATGCATTTCTAGTATTGTTTGAACCTTAGCAGGGTTGACTTCTTATCACCCCAGTCAAAGTGGTGGGCACCTTTGTCATTAAGAGTATCTGGAAAGCCTGGGAAAAAATCAAACCTTGGTTGTTATGGAACAGTTCAAGCTTCAGGATGGCCTTTCCATCAACCAACAATATCTATGGTGGTCACCTATCATCAACATGCATGCAGTGCCTCTTGCAGAAGTGCCTTGGATTCATGCGCTTAGGTTTTACTCCAAAGGAATATGCAATGTGCAAGACCTTTTCTGTAAAGACTCTCAATTTTGGATCCCCTGGAATGCTTTCCAGGCCAAATTCAAACTTTCTCCGACTAACAAAGAATCTTATGACGAGATTGTGGCAACAGTGCCTATGTAGTTTCTGCACAAGATCTCCGTCAACTCTGCCCGTCCTTGGTGGAAGGACTGGAAATGGTATAAAGAGACTCCTTTTCAGAATTATACGGCCAAAAAAGGTTATGATTGGCTCTCTCCACACTTGCCTATGGTGAAAAAACTCAACCAGAGGTGTAGCATCCATTCCTCCCCTGCTATCTGGGGAAAGCGCTTCAACACTATCTGGTCGACTTGTGCTAAACCCAAAATTGTGCATTTCACTTGGAGTTTAATTTATCAAGGCCTGTCGATTGGCAAAAGGCTTGTCTATTTGGGAATTTCTCTTTCCAAATGTCCTTCTTAGGGCCACATTGAAACCATAATGCACCTTTTCTAGTATTGCCCGAAGGCCCAACGTGCCTGGACTTGGATCCAAGACATTTTCCAGCCCCTCTGCTCAATTCCCTTCAGTTGGTTCCATATTCTTTTTGGAGATAATCCTAGTATGCCTCCCCAATTTACCCAAAACTGGCATGCTTTCATAATGGAAATTTTTTTTGACTATGTAAAGAGCGTAATTTAGTGTTATTTTCTAATAATTTTGTTGACTCTTTGTTTGCTACTTATGACAAAGCTACCAATGTTTCTAATGTGATTTTACAAATACAAGTTGCAAACAAACTAAGTGGCTATGGTACTTGACTACCTACAGCAACTCCTCCATCACTGAGGTGAGATGCCTTGCACCGTTGCTCGCGTGCCGCCTTCCCCACCTAGAGACACCCAACTCGAGGTTAGGGTGATGCTCCTAGGGGTGGCTCGCACCATAGTCGGCCTCGTCACCATTCTCGGGCTTCTCGTTCTTCGCAACGGTCACTCTCTACCTTCGGCTCATTAGGGTGGCTAGGGATTTCCTCCTGTGGATCAATGTTATGGCTAGGGCGCTCCGCCTCAAGCACCTCTGCACGGTCAAGGGAGGGGCTCTCCGCTTTCAGTTGCCCAGCACCAGGGGAATTTCTAGTCTGGCAACTCCCAGGATGGTTCTCTCTAGCCATTTGATAAAAAATTTATGCGGCTTAGTTTAGCCATTTCGCCCCCGCATGCTACTAAAAAGATAATGTTGAACAAGACGACACTGATGCTGGATGGGACCCCGTAGATGACGAACAAGACCTTCCCGACGCCGGGTGGGGTCCTCCTAACAATGACCCACCCTCTGTTGGTTTATTTGCTATTGTTGCTTAAGTTGCCCTTTTTTTATGTATTAGAGCTTTTTATAGGCTTGGCCTAGTTTGTTCGTTGTTGTTGTGGCCTTGGGCCTTTTTGATTCCTAGGCTTGGCCTAGTGTGATGTTGTTGGCGTGTCCTCTACCTCCTTTTTTTTTGTGGATAGTCTTGTATATGTTTTATTTATAATAAAATTATAAGCTCTATTTCATCAAAAAAAAAAAACATTATAAAACCAAAATTGTAGGCAATCAAAACTCCCCTCTTATTGTACCACATCTATTTATAATATCCTTTCAAGTTTTGAATCGGCTACAAACATCCTAACCACACCACAACCAACTTTTGAAAATACATATTGATATATTACAAAATGAAAATGTTTTTAAAATAAACCAAACATGGACCCCACTTTATGAAGTGACCATCTTAGATGATAAGTCAATCTTAGGAGACTGGCCCCATCTTCCATAGTCAATACTATCAGCTTCTCCTTTTCTAATTCCTTGCTCAATCGGTCAAACCTCTACTTCTCCACAGCATCTTTGACATATCAATGTTTGAAATATCAACGTATCTCAATTGAATATTTCAAGCATATAAAAGCTTCGCATGTTTAGCCACAAGTATCCTTTTTTTTGTCGTGATTCTAAAAGGTTGATCCAATTGTGCACCTTTATCAATCCATCAATTAAAATCTTTATTAAATTTGGGAGACTTAACTTTATCTCCTTTCATGATACTCGTGAATTCTTTTTTCATCAACTTCGATGATCTGAATTGACCTTTATCATCAAATGGACAATGGTGGCTCTTCTCAATCAATTCTTCAAACAGTTTATCCAAATTTTCATTCTTGATTTCTTCAAATAAGTCAACTTCGTATTGCAATATCTCAACACAAAAAACAACAGATTTGTACCATTCATAAGACAAATCCTCGCTTCTTTGACCACTCCCTCAAAAACTGGTACCTCAACATTCAAGTCTGACATTTCTTTCAAATCTAGAATCAGACCATCCCACATGACAATTTCCTTTTTGAATTTATGACCCGTATCTTTGCTCTTCTCATGTTCATGAGAAAACCTACGAAACTTCTTCAAAACTTCATCAATTCCAGTCAAGCTATGCACAATCAATTCTTCAATCCATGACTTTGTAGCTCATCTAAATCTCACCACTTTACTAACCAGTGGGGTAACATCCTTCTCAACATTCATTTCAGAAATTTGTTGGATAGATTGTTGAGGTTGTGTGTTGACTGTGTTGAGGAGCTGTTGAATATAAACTCCAAGCATTTTAACTTGAACCTTCAAACTAGATTTTGATTTTCCATCTTTCTCCAATTTAATCACAGTGGATTCTATTAGTCTTTAACTGTTGAATATAACCTTGAGGATTGGGCTTGTCGAGATCAACACGTTGTATTTCATAGTCTAATGCCAACATATCCTCTTTATTCTTCTCAACCGAAGGGGTAGCTACTTACCGTATATATTTGTCCACACTCATCCATACGGATTGCACTCTACATTCTCATTTTCTTCGATTGTTTCAATTTGATCAAGGATGAAATAGTGTTACAATAAAGAGCTACAACCTTTTAAAAACCACTTTCATCGACTACCCATTTGTTTTACCTATTGTGGAGGAGTAGGGGAGGGGTGTTGGGTCACAGTAGACAAGTTGCTAGGAGAGGATTGGGGTGAATGAAGAGGAGTTTGGGTGATGGATGACTGGAGGATGGTGTTTGAGATATGAGGAGTACTTTGAGAGTCGACAACAACATCCTTTTGTACCAAAACAACTTGGTCAACATTTCCCAAAGAAGTCAAGGACCTTATGACTCGTAAGAATTCTTGTTGTGACACTTCATAATCTAACAGTTATTGTTGTGTGGTGATGTTGATTAAAACATCGAGGTCATATGTACCATCATCTAAAAAGATACCTTTGCCACCAAGGGGATGAGGACTTACATCTTGTGTAAGCTTAGAATACTTTTGAGGTGGGAGGGAAGAAGCAAATTTGATCCTTTAGCTCTTATTAAATCTCCACTACAAGGTGTGTCAACCTTTTTCCTCTTATGAGGATCAACTTCATCGCCACCCAACCCATCAATATTACTATAAGTGTTTGGGGAAATCTGTGAAGCAACACCAGCCCTGTGTCTCATGGAGCTTGGCCGACTCAAGGAAGAACAAGTCTAATGTTGATCAATATGAGTCCCAACAATTGTCTTCTTGGTGCACTTTTCTATACTCCTTTTCAACAAAACAATGGTTTTGTAGATTACACCTTTAGTCCTAAATGTAGAAGTCTTTTTAGATCTTGACTGTGCTACCAAAGGCAATGGTTCCAAGTAAATCTTCCTTTGCATATTAACGGGAGATTCAATATCATCTTTAACATCAATTACCAGAGCAATAACAAGCTCTTTGATTTGTTCAAGAGACATACAACAATCGTTCCTCCTCCTTACTTAAGTTTTGTCATCACAATTGGCCCAATAGTCTTCAAAATATGGGACATGCCTACCAATACAACTTCAACTTTGTCATGGAGATCATATGATAGCCTCTTCTCAACTATTCTGAAATTGTAGAATCCAATTTCATTCTCCAGATTCTTTGAACAAGTAGTGTTTTTACAAGTATATTGGCCAATTTAAACATATAAATGAGCTCCCATCATATGCCTCCCTGGAGCCAACATTTGATGAACACTAGCTAGCCACCTTGTGTACCCAATGAGAAGCACCTTATCACTTGCAGATTTCAAGAGCATGAGGACAGCCATTGAACCCAAAGACTCGAATGTAAGTGCAATCTTAGAATTCAATATACCAATCATCCCATTGGCCGATCACTTGTATACCATCTACAGAAATTATTTTGGAAAAGTCTTCCTCAATGTACCAAACTACATGAAAGATAAAAGCATCATTAACTCGCTAGAAATGTTTTACTCCCTCTTGTTGTTCCAACTGAGGGTAATGCTTATAAGTTGAAGTTACAGGCAAATCCCAACAAATACCCTCTTCGTGGCCAATGCATAAACTAGGATAGAGGTCATGAAAAATTTACCAATTGATTTGACTTCACAGAGTTGTTTATGCACACAATTACTCACCACAAGAGCCCAATCAACAACTTGTTTTCCCACCAAAATAATGGAGATAAATTTGTACATCCATGTGTAAAATTGTCTAGCCCCTAAGCTTCTTGCAACCCAATCAAAGATATGACCATATCGCACACAGAGTGCAAGAAATCAATCCAAAGAAAAATCTTTAGCATCTTCTATACATTCTAACAAGGGTGTTTTAACCAAAGTTGGTTAATGGTGCTCATACATTTCTTGATATTTTGATCCCAAAACTCTTTTGATTCTCCAATGGCCAGAGCAACAACTTCATGTGAGGGAATTCTCAATAAATCTTTGATGTATCCCATACCCAAATGGGCAATCACTTCTCCATCAAAATTTCTTATTGCCCACTTCTAATGATAGTATCCCTTTGGACACGCCATCACTAACTAAAGACTTTCAATGTTGGTCAAGTATTTGCCCACTTGAATCAATACACTTTCCCACAAGCAAAAATATGAGATGCTCTCTTACCTTTGGCCAAGTTGTTCTCTCAAGTCCTCCAAATCGACATGAGCAAATGTCTAAAATATGCTCAAGCTTGGAATCGTGGAGATCAAGTCCTTTGAATTTATAACTCATGGGTGATAGAGAAGACTTAGTTCTCATAAAGAATGAGAACAAGAATGGAGTGAAAATCTAGATTCACCCACAAGAAATGGATGGAGAAGTCGTAGAGTAAAAAAGCAAGGTTGAGACAGAGAAATAGAGACGAATGGAATGAAAACTAGAAGGCAGAGTGCTTAAATTCTTTCCTTGGCAATTGCAAGGGTTTAATTAAGAGTATTTATGATGTGGACCTTGCATGACGACGTTCTTGATCAAATATTTTAATATTTTGACTTTTTAATGTATTTGGATGAAAAAGGCAAGGTTGGCAGGATTCCATTACCATTTGGGTAAGAACTATAAATGTGCATGGGAGGCCATTGTGTCTACTAGGTCTAGCAAATTGCATCAAGTTATTAAAAGGAGTGAAGGGTACAGAAGATGGGGAAAGGCTTTACTAAAGGGAATGGTGGTATGGAGAGTTTGTGACCTTCACTTGACCCATCAAAAAATGAATGAATCTTCGTTTTTTTCGAATATGGGTGGAGGGAGCGAGATTTGAGTGTGGTGAAGGATTTCAGGAAAGATGAAAACAAAAGTCCATTGAGTCTATTGAGTCGGCTCGATCAACCAAAAGGAGAACAAATTATTTTTCTTTGTAACTAAGCAGGTAAAGCGGATCTTGGAGAGTTTTGGAGACGAGGAAACAAAGTGATGCAAGTCCACCAAGTATTCCCAACCTGCCAAGTCCGCCAAATAACCAAAGGAAAAATGATTAAGTCCCAAAACTAGAAAATGACAAAAATGGAACATGACAAGCCTATCAACCTAAACAATTTTTATGACACAAATGACATAAAAACTCAATGATAATTTTTTATGAAATTTTGATTATACACCCAAAATTTATGAAACAAGTTCTGGTGTAACACACATATCACTACAAGTTAGTAACCAAAACAAAAATGGATCTGGAAGAGTGATCTGTAGTTTCCTAGTTTCTTACTCACTGGAAATCAAATGTAGATCTTAAACACAGTTTTATGCTATTACTTGAATTAACTTCAAATGTTAATGGATTAGAATGAATATTAGAGTACTAGAATGTGAATTTGTTACTGAAAATAAACATGAACAATAATAACTGAAAAGTAAACCACACATAATGCGAGAAACCCCAATGTGGGGAAAACTGGCTTGGTAATTTCAACCGATCACCATCCCCTTTTGCTTCAACAATTGGACCTTTACAGAAAGCTCATATGGAGCATGAAATCAACACTACACTGCAAATTATTCTCTCACCTCTTTTCTGCCCTCTTCTCCCTTTTGTTGCTTATTGGCATATTACAAAGAGCACACATAGAGTTTGAATCAACACTGAATTGTTAATTGTTTCTCTCAACTCTCTACCACAACAATTGAGTTCATCACTTCTACATCCATTCATTCATAAATTTTCACACATACATTCATGTTTTAACTCATGGGCCATGCCTCTTACTTATACAAGGGTTGAAGGTGTCATTTCAATAAAGGACACCCAACCATCGAGACAACATTTTGCGATCGTTATTGATATGTGTTATCACATTCAAGGAAGACCACCATGATCATTTATGCAATTGCCACTATCACATGTGCAACTACCACTATCAAATGCATGAGCATCCTTGTAAAGACAACTTGATCCTGCATGTTGAAGAGCAATTTGGGAGTCCTTGAGGTCAAGCAGGCAAGTGACCTTGACATGGCTTATGCACCCTAAACTCTATTTGAGGGCAAGTAGGCACTTGACCTTGCAGAGGTCAATGGGGTGCTTGACCATGTCATGGCTCAAATGACCTAGACGCTATTTAAGGTCAAGTAAGCACTTGACCTTCCTGCTCAAGCAAACACTTGAACATGTCAATGCTCAAGCAACGTAAATCTTATTTGAGGTCAAGTGAGCACTTATTACTTGACAGTTCCTCCAACTTCAAAATTTTGTTGAATTCGTGGTTGTTTGTTGAGTGTGTTTATTTTCCGATCCTGCATGGATCCAAGAGTGAAGACAGTCACCAAACCAAGTCGTACAAATGAGCATCCCTTAACATTCATCATGGCAAGGCATCTTTGATTGGGAGCTCCAACCAAATTCATTTCCATTACCAACCTTATCAACATTACATGAAAATATAAATTAAATGTGATTTTCACGAAGTAAAAAATATTGTCTTATCATTTTTGTTAGATTCAATATTTATTTTAATGTTTCTACCCCCTTACTAGTTGTTGACGATTCTCATGGGACTATTTGCTAAGCACTTGACACCATCACTAACAAGATTGCCTATAATTTGCCACCATTTGTTGTTGGACAAATGACTTAAGGTCTTAATGGTCATATTGCCACTATCCTTGGCAAGACTGTTTACTTAGACTATTCATTGCCAATACCACAATCCCTTACTGAATTATTGGCTTGTAAGATGCCGCCGTACCCTACAAGACTATTGGCTATCCAAATTTTGTCACCATCCCTTATGGAATTCTTAGCCCTATTGGCCAAAATTTATGTCCTTGTTGTTTTTGATTATTTTATTGACTTGCCCAATGGGCAACAACATGATTTTTGCAACATTGAATAAATCAACATTGGAGAGGTGATTTTCCTCTATGTTTGTGAGTGGCAGCTCCCTCGTTCCTAGGATATGGATTTTTGGGGTTTTCTGAGTACTTTTAACCTATGGAAGAAGAATGGAGAAGGATGGAGATGAAGGTAAGAAACACACAATCGAATAAACACAAAAGATTGCCTAAATATCTCAAATTTAAATAAATGAATGGAAATTCTTCCTCTCACATGAAAACGGAAATAAGAATAGATAATTTAATGGAAACAAAAGGCTTGTCTAGAAGCACAAAGTCTCCTCAAAAATCAAATTGCATGCACTTAGTACAAATCCCATCCACAAGGGTTTCAACACAAAGTTTATAAAAACTGTGAATTGCACAAAACCATGAAAAGTGCAGAATTTTAATGGCTTCTCTATCAACAAACAACAATAAAAATTTCACAAACAAAGAGCATTACAAACCCACAAGGCCAAAGAATGATCTCACCCGTTTGCTTCTATTTGATAAATCAAATCCGGAATAGCACATAGAACACACAAAGTTGCAGTCAACCCTTCCCCAAGAGCTAAAAGAATTTGTACAATGGCTATCTCTCCTATTTAAAACACACAGTAGAATGGAACTAACCTTTCGTATACTTGTGACTGCCATTTCAAAGATTGCTCTTCTAATTTTACATTCACCTTTCACTTTTTAATAGTGACTTAAATTACAAACAAATCATACACTGACTTAGCATAGAAGCACCAAAGTATAACGGACACACCTCCCTTTTACAAATACAACACCAAGAGAGCTCGTCAAGCTTTTTCAAAAATGGCTAAGTGTGGAATTTTAATTTTTTTGACAAACTTGGTCTTTGAGACGAGATTTACATGTTGGGACCAAAATTTTGGGATTTTGACCATCAAATTTTGGTTATAACAAGCCCAAAACATAAAACAGCAATAGATATCTTTCATTGTAGTCAACTAGGAAAGTACAACTGTCAAATTTTAACATTTAGCAATGAAATCTAGTCATTAAAAAGTCAATGGAATCAACATACCTTCAAAAATCAATAGAAATTGCCAATTTTACCTTGGGTTGACATTGGACACTTGGTCAAACACCAACCTATCCGTGGTCAACACAACTGTAAAACGTCAACACTAAAGCAAAAAGTAAACATTGCAATAGTGTCTCTATAGGAGCCTCCTATGATGATTTGGTCACTAATGTATTTTGTAGAATGCTTTATGATTGATTTAGATTTGTATGAGCGTGATAGGACTCATGGTTTTTGCACTTTTGATTGAAAATGCTTTACTTCTTAATGACATTTATTACAATGAGAATACCATCTACAATTGTGTCTTATTATGGAGTATGCACACCTTGTTTAGGCATTGATTGCTTTTGGCTCTTGTTGGTTGAGCTTTTGGGGAACATTTGTGACCTCATCTTTGAGATGGTTCCAAGTCTGAAGAGCTTCATCTGAAAGTGTGGTTTGAGAGGGAATGTTGGAGAAACAATCAGGTGGTAGGGTCAAATGAACAACCAACAACCACCCAACCAATCAAATAACACAGAAAAAAGCAAAACATGCACATACTCATAATGGCAATTATGGCATTCTTCATTAACTTCTCAGAAGACTTCATTACATCCAATATTTGATAGAAATAAATAACATGCACTCTTTTGAACTCCACTCTTCAAACTCAATCTACAAACACACACACACTCTACTCCTATCTTGACTTATGGGCTTTCTAACAATCAATCTTGCAAGCTAAGTTCACTCCTTGCAAGCTTCCCTCTCTTTTTCCAGCGTCATTGTTCTTTACTCCTAAAGCCCAACAAGCCATCCAATATCCCCTATCTTACATTAGATCTGAATTTATTGTTTGTATCCATTACAAGAGGGAAGAATAATCCGGAACAGAAGATGAAGTGGTTCAGCTTCTGACTGTTACAAGAAAAAAACCTTTCATGAGAGAAGACGAGATTAATCATCTTCTAAACAAGCAAGTTTACACATCCACCATTTATTTCAAAAGCATTTCTGATTAATTTTGCATTGCATGCATTTTCTTCTTAATCATCTATATCTTCTTTTGCATCGCCTTCATCTTGGTTGTTAATATAAGACATCATCCAACACCCACAAGTTGCTCCAATTACTTTGAATTCTTTATAACTTTGATTGACTTTAAAGCCTTGTGGTGCTTTCCTAGCCATTGATCAAGACTTCATCAAACAGTTCCCAAGCCTTTGCGTTACTTTAAAGTCCTAAAAATCCTTTACATTCACTAATCCATGTGAAGTTCTTTTCCCCCATTGATCCAAATCAATCCTCAAGTCTTTAAGAGCCCAAAATAGACATATACTTAAAATCCTCAAAAGGCTTCCTCTACAATCCACCTGTTGAGATTTCCACCACCGTTCGAAATCCATGTGTTGCCCCAATATGTCTCAATTGAGGTTGTCCTTGTCATACATATAAAATAGCCAGATGCAACTCCACCCACCACCAACTACAATTCAAGAATGTGTTCAACTCACCTTAAGTACTCATGGGTCCTTTTGCGGAAGGACCGGAGCGTACCTCAAGCAAACGCATGTTTTTAGCCTTTTTTTTGGTTTTACTTTAACAATGATGGTGTACAACATGGGAGTATTTGTGGTTATTTTAGCAAGGTTGTATGTGGGTTTCTTCTTTTTCACTCGTGGAAGAGATATGACGCTACCATTGAGATGTCTCAACTCCCACCACATCTGTATGATCGATCTGCTTTTGCATTTGTACATTTTCACCCCCTTTTTGCTTTGCCCATGAGATTTGCACCTTCGACCTCAAATTTTGTATTTGTTCTACTAAGAAGTTGAAGTGTGTGTTGTTTTCAAATTGGTGTTTGAAATCATATTTACCTATGCAATGACATTTTCTTTGTTTTACATTTGTACCGTTATTGCAATGCATTTTCACTAGAGTCCTGGACTTTGTTAAAAAACCAAACTAGATAAAAGTTTTATTTGGAATGCATTGATTTTGAGATAGGGGTACTAAGGAGTAGTAGTATTCAATATTATGTATTTGAATGATTTGGTTCCTTTGGGTTTTTAAGGAATATCTCGCCCATTTCTTTGTTAGTAAGAATTGATAGAATTGATGTATTTCATTTTTATCATCAAGCTTGTGTAAGGTAATGTGGTTTACCATATTTTTAATTTTGATTTAATAAATAAAATTTATAACATAGTTACACAGGGACATTTATCCCAATCCTACAACCATCCAAGATGCCTAGGATGTCAAGACGAGGAATTAAATGTCCCCTAGAAGTCCCCGAATTTTGAAAAACAAGGGGGACGCCCATGAAGCATCCCCCTTTTAAGGAATGTTTTGGGGACTTCTTGATGTCCCCAAAAAAAAATCTTTTTTTTTTTTTTTAATTTATTTATATTTTAAATATTTAAATAATAGTACAAATATCTTAAATTTATTTATCTGAAAAAACTTACATTCTCCACGAATTTCCTACTAATTGGTGACAGATGGTCTCAATCTAGCTGCACCACTGCATTGAGCTCAAAAAAATCTTAGGGTTATTTGGGTTTGCCAATTGTCATATATAAATACATAGGGTTTATACCTCATTTTCACACCATACACTTGTCTATTATTCCTTATATTATAGCTTATATTTGGGTACTTATTGGTACCATAATCTCTATGTCAAACCTTCTGCTTTGTGCTTGTGTGAAGTTGATTGTAGGATAGCAAAACTTGTTTCTAAATTCTGTCAACTTTTTCATTAGTGGAATTTTTTTCTTCCTTACAACTTCTTTATACAAAGTTCTTTCATTTTCAATAGTCTTTATCAATCTCCATGTCTTTGAGAGTAATGGCTTATTGCTCCACCTCAAGCGAATTGAAAGGTTCTTCATTAACAGTTGTGTTCTCCATATCCCTGATAGTAATATCTTGACCACCTTAGGGAAATTCAAACATTGATCATCAAGATCTGCATCACCCTCCAAGGTTTGGAAAGGATTATCACTCACAATGTTAAGAGCAATTTTTAAAACCTCACATAGATAAATCAGTGCAGCAAGTTTTTGTGCTCTGAAATTTGAGCAATTAACTTATAAGAAGCATTGTTACTTCTCACCATTTCACCACCCACAATTAGCAACTCATAATTACAAATTCACGATGTATCCACAGTAACATCATCAATAGCAGGAGCAAAAAGCTTTTAAATCTGATTATCTCTTGATCATTAGCTCCATCAAAGAGTTTTGCTTGACTATAAAACTACCACCATGCTCACATCTCCAAAGCCAAGACTCTTTGTCAACATCAAACCCTATCAACCCATCAATGTAATTAATCCAACTATGAACATTAAATTCTCAATTATTCTCTAGTAAAGAAGTGAAAAAATTATAACATTCATAAGGATACAAAAAAGGCTTGCCAATCAATGTTGAGACCCAAACGACCTAGCAAAGACTCTCTCAACTCATCCCACAAGGATTGCAACTCCAGCAAGAACATTGTCAATAATAACTCCTAACACACCAATCCTTTGTGTAAATTTCATGGTTGTTGGGAAAATTTCTGCAAAAAAATCTGCATGTACAGCATTAAAAAGAGCCCAAAATCTCCATTACAAATTTTCTAAACAATGATGAGTACTAAGAGCCTTTTATTGTTTGGCTTAGCCAGCCCTTTTTGCTTCAAAAACCTTCATAATTTCCAGTCCATGCAATCATGAAATCTATGGGCCATTTGGTTCCCTATAAATTTAATAAGATTTGATAGCTTTTATTGCACATCAGTCAAAGGATTTTAATTTCTCTTGCTAGTCCTCTTTTTTTTTGCCTTGGAAAATCTTAGGTAAGGCTTTGGGTTGCCTTTTAAGGCAAAGTGGAATATGCTTGGAGAAAATTCTTAAGATTTATAAACATAGATCAAAATGTACACCATAATTGTTATACCATAACCCCGTCATAATTTCTCCAGAGTATTTAAGGGCCACCTTATTAGGGGGGGCTTTGGACATGGATCACACTACTAAGAGTGTATCTCATTACCACTAAAACACAACCACGTGGACTTTATTCCTACTTTGACTCGTAGAAGATATCTTGAATTTCTGACGAACTCAATCTTCATAATTACTAAGAGCGAGGTATCCTTGAAGGCAGAACAGTGAAAACCAATGAAAAATGGAAACCATAAGGCATGAAGGAGAAGCATGTGGTGGTTGGGGCCAATGGCAATCTGCAGTTGCGACCATTCTTCCCTCTCTTCCTTGACTTACACAAGTTTGTATGGCACCAAGATTTTGGCAACCAGTGGTACAATGAAAAAGGATTCTAGTTCCCTTGTTTCCTAAAAGGATGTTGTTCGCCCTAAGGCTCTTCTAGCAATGGCTCCACCCTCAATTTTTCCAAGTCCGTACATTGTGGAAAAATTAGATAAGATTCCAGCAGTGAAGATCTCTCTTCCTAAGGTAACCGAGTTAATTTCAGCATTTAAGATTATGCAATTTTTTGTAGGTTTAATGGGTTTTGGCCTCGGTCAAAAGAACTACATAATTGGGTCTATTCTACTTGGACCAGAGATTATGTGATCCAGTTATGCTCTAAGGGATTCTTCATGGTTCAATTTCTTTCTCTTAACGATTATCAAAGAATTGTTGAGGAGCCTTGGTTTTGGGGTAGAGTTGGGCTCTTGATTACCCCTTGGTTTCTATATTTTGATTCTACCACTATGGTGGTGTCCAAATTGCGAGTTTGAGTTCAGCTTTCAAACCTTCTTCTTCCCTTTTGGCACCCTTCAATGTGTGACGCTATTGGAAATACACTAGGAAGATTCGTCAAGATGGATGGTGAGAGGTCTAAACACGGACTTTTCACCTATGCTCGTATCTATGTGTAGGTGGATCTTAGCAAAGGCCTCCTAGATAGAATACAATTGAAACATATCAATTTCCATTGAATTCAAACCTTGGATTACAAAAATACTGCCTTTAGATGTCGTTTTTGCCATCAAACCAACCATCTTTAGTGAGCATGTCCTCAAGCAAGTAAACCGTAAAAAAAGTCCAGCCCGTTAAATCTAAAAGCCGGCAGTAGTATGAGAATCCTCTTTCAAGAGATGAAGAAGAGGAAGTCTTCGCTGATATGAAGACATCTGAGGTCAAAGAAGATTCTCGAGATGAAACAACGAATAATGCTGAAACTGAGGCTATGGAAGTGAAATGTACAAATAATGTTGCAAGGGGAGGAATCAAAAGATCGCATGAATCTGAATCTTCTTAGTCTGATAAGGATCAAACCCTGTTGTAACCCCAGTGACAAATGGTTATTGCTGGTCTTTCTCCAGAGCTCTGGATAGAGATTAAAAAGAATAAAGGCAAGAAAGAACAAACTGAAGATGTGGGGAAAAGATGAATTATCATTGTGGATGGTTGGCCAAGGTTTGTTGAGAATTGACCTTGCCTGTTATTTTATGTTTTTCGCTGTCCTTCTACGTGGACTGTGAGCCATGCTTATCAACCAGCTGCTCTATATTCCCTAGACTGGGCCTAGTGTGTCGTTGTGGCATGCTCTCTTGACAGCAACTCTTTTTATGAATAGTGTTATACATATGATAATATAAGCTCTATTTCATCAAATACACTAAGAGTGTATCCCAAACACAACCATGTGAACTTTGCCATTCCTACTTTAACTCAGAAGACATTTTAAGTTTCCAACAAACTCAGGCAATTCTGCTCCCCAGCTGCGTAAAAATAAGATTTCGTTTGGTTCCTCAAATCCCAGAGATGTGATTACAATCCGAGGACCAAACCCTACATATACCCGTTGACCTAATTCGGATGAATGTAACTTAGGGCAACATTTTCTACTAAATCCTATTGTTGCGGCTAAATGCATACTCATGAAACAAGTTTAAGCAGGCAGAAATTACTATTGCTGACCGATTACACTTGTTTTATCTGCTATTTGCAAGGAAAAAATTCCAAGGGTTAATTTTTATAGCAAATCGTTAAAATAAAATATAAAATGAGGGCTAGTTAAACTGACCTCCGCCTCGAAGCTCCAGCCTGCGATCTGCATGTGAAGTCTTGGCCTGCAAATGGACTAGAACAGGTACAAAAATGGTTCCATTCATGCAAAATTTGCTGGGAAAAAAAGGTTATTTTCCTTCTTTTTTCTATTGTGCTGTACAGAGAAACCAGAGCTACTAGGTTGCGGTTCAAGTCTGAGTGTAAAGTTTGAAAATTCGCATTGAGCGTGCCATAAAGGGGCGTTAGCCCAGATTTGAAGAGGTCCGTTCAAGTTGGACGGGAAAGTCGAGTGAAGGCGGTGAATTTAAACTTTTCAATTTAAGGCGGGTAACGATTGCAAGATATAGGGCCAAAGTGGAAGGAAGCATATACGAGAGCCCCTAATGTTAATTGTTCTTTTCTATTGATTTAATTCCAGCATGGAATGCGCCCCGTGCCCGTCCCCCTCCCCGACTTGAAATGAAATGAAATATTTTAATAATTTTCACGAGATTGAGGAGTTTATGGGATTAAGCGGTGTAACATAATTGTTTTGTATTAATATAATTTCTTCACACAATAGTCATTCTATTAATATTGTAAAAAATTTAATCTCTTATTGATGCTAACTCTTCTACTACATATTTTGATTAGAAAATTTGTTATATAGTCTTTCCTCTTCAAACAATTTAATTAAGTTGTTAATCTTTAAGTTATCTTTGTACTTGATACGGATATCATTATAGGCTACATATTCGATAATGAAGTATCATTTTGTCTCCACGAGTCCCTTGTCACAAAATAAACATCTTCTCATTTTACATTCTTTTTTGGGTATTGTCCCCTATCAGTTTCACACGTGAGTTGATGTGAGCTAGTCCTTAGTTGTACAATCAATATTTTTACTTTCCATTTGATTTTTGTCCCTACGTACGCCTTTTTTTCAGGCTCCCGTGTGGGATTAAAGTCTTTGATATAGTGTACTTTATTTTGTCCTATATGTTTTGTCCACATCGTTGTTGTGAATTTTTCTCACATACTTTTTTATTTCCTCATTTGCGTTTGGGCATTCTTGCATGTTGATGTCTCATTTACTCACCCATTTGTTGTTTCATTTCATCCACATATCTTTTGTCCCGCTTAGCTCTACTTCTATTATCATTTTGGCCCATCAATGATTCTTTGTATTTTGCATCTTTTTTAAATAACCTAGTATTTGAGTCATTGTTGATGCCTCCAATAGAAATGACATAATTTTAATTACGTCCATAAGATCTAATGGTTTATAGGACTATCCATTACACCAATTACTTCAATTGTTTAGAGATTTTTAAAATCCGTTGTATTTTTAAGAACGTTGTTCTGTCTTTTCTTGATTTGAATTAACATCTCCCCCAACCATTTTATTATTTTTTTTCTCAAATAATTTTACCATGGAAAATACTTTTAAAGTTTCCACATACTTAGCTTGTATGTATGTGTACTGAGGACATTCAAATATGAAGTGGTCCTCCATTTTGACTTCCCATGTGCTGCAAAAAAAGCAAGCCCTCTCTTCTTATTGTTCTTTATAAATTGTTCATCTTCATGTCTCGCATATGACCCTATGACAATCGATCCTCAATTAAACCATGAGGATCTTTTCCTCCATTATATACTTTTTCACTATGCTCATAAGTTAGATTGAACACTGGAATATTGCAGTGTCTTTATATATGATATTTAGAAAATAATTATGGTCCCAATCATGGTTTAAATTTGACAATGATATGAACATTTTTCAATTTTTACGCTATAAAATATGACCAAATTTTTTCAAATACCATATTCAACAATAAGGAAAAAAATGAGTAGACCGTCAAAATTTATAAACATATATGTTTAGATTATAATAAATATATATTTAATATTTTAATGTTTACTTCTTTAAAAATGAATTGTGATATTTTTTTATGGGCATGGTTGACAATCAAATTTAAACTCTAGTTCTAGTCTTAGTCCCTGAACTGCTAATACACCAATCATGTGTATCCCATTGTAGGTCCCCTAATTACCTTTGGAATTTAAATATAGGTTATTCCAATATGAATACATCAACTTAATCATTACACCACAACTTCAAACACAAAAATAGATAAATTAGTATTAATTACCTACAATATACCTCCTAATATAATCTGTCCACTTTAGAATATAAAATTGAAGCACCTAAACCACAGAAAAAGATGCTCAAGTGGGCCACTTAGACATTAAACAATGTCAAACCCCATGAAGTTGAGAAAGTAGGCATTAGAAGCGCACATGCAATCGCATCACAATCAAACAAGTTTTTTGAAAAAATTCAAGATAAAATTGAAAAAGTTCACCTTGAATGACTATCTAGAAGAAGAAATCAATGTTGTATTTGATTCAGAACCAACATCTTTCAAATAAGTAGAGAATCTTGAACCTTGAAGATAAGTATTGAAAGACAAGTACAACACATTGGTCAAAAATAGGACTTGGAAATTGGTTGATCCTCTATATGGCTGCAAACATATTGTGTCAGGATCTTGCTCCACCAATAGAGCACATATGATTACTTCTTGTATTAGCAACTAAACACGGAATTTAACCAGAATCAATAAGTAACTAGAAATATGAAACAACACAGGAATATGAGAGACAATACACAATTGTATAAATAATCACTCAGAAGAAAATACAATAAGAAAGATGCCACTACTTCCTCCACCTCAAAGGCTCGCCACACCTCAAGACCTTCTTCCCTCTCTCTGTTGGTCCCAATAATCAACTCCAATACAGAATTGATGTTCACCTCTCCAACCAGTCAGTAACACGCTGTCAGTATGTCAAGTACACAACCATACTCCAAGTACATCTCCTACTCTCTGCTGCTACCTGCAAATCACTAGACCTTACTCACCATTGTAGATCTCCAAAAGAAGCCATGCTCACCTGCTGACTAAGATCATACAAACACGAAGAACCCTTCTAATTCTCCAAACTAGTACCCACCTTGGTACTGTGGCACGAGGAGGAACACACCATTGCTCTCCTCTCTCAAAAGGAGCTTATTGCTCTCTTACTCTCTAGCTACAATTTTACAATACAACCCATGAGTCCATATATAGATCTCATGCTTACAATAATTAGACTATCTTAATTACAATAATTAGATGCGCAACTCAAGACTACGACTAGCCTTTAACATGCAAACTAACAGTCCAAAAATAGACTCTCCGAAATCAACATGCAAACTGCATGTTCACGTATAGGCTACCGACGTCGGCTCCTCCATGACCGATGTCGGTCGACAGATGACCGACGTCGGTTGCTTCTTCAATGTTGTTTGACCGACGTTGGCTGATCAGACCGACGTCGGTTGCCCTGCAACTCTCCGCAAGCTCCGTGACTTCTCCTGTTTGCATCCTAGTGAAGCTTTTAGCTCCACAACCTAACAATCTCCCACTTGGAGATAAACAGCTGCACCTGTACTTGTACCTATACACCATCTAAATTATTCCCTAGCTTGTATCCCTCTTCAAGATCAATCTTGAAGACTAACCACCACACATCCCGTGATGCTACACCTGTCATCCAAGTAACCTGCCACATCCGAACCTACATATCCATGTAGTGAAGACCTTGACCCTGCATAACAAGAAACCTTGTTGTTGATCCCTCTCAGATACCTGAGAATCCACTGAACTGTCCTCCAATACTCCTTCCCCGAATTGGCTCCATACTTTCTGACAACTCCCACTGCTTGCAAAAACTCAGGTCTACACTAGACCTCATGTGATTTCGAACCCTGTTCTAAGCTAAGCTTGAACTGTCTAGCCCTTGGTGTGCTTTCTGATTCTGCATCCTGCATCATGAACCCCGCCAACATCGTCTTCACACCAGCTCCCACTGGAGATAAAATCTCTATGTCTCTTATGCCAAAGAATTTTGCTGCTCCAAATTCTTCACGACAGACCTCTGAATTTACCTTACCCTTAGCTCAGCAAATCCCTGTATGTACAAACCTGCTAGCAAATCACCCACATACAGTAACTGGATAATGTTGCAATCATCATCCACCTGGTAAGACAAACACAATAGTTACACTGACATTGACTAAAGCCATGCTTAGTCATCCACCTGTCAAACCTGTACCATTGTCCTGCAGCTTCCTCAAGACCATATACCTTGGCCTTCCGTCTCACGTATCCATCCACTCTCTTCTTTAACTTGGGAATCCATTCCGTCTCTCAGTGCTTACTTCCAGCTGACAACTCTACCAACAAATACCTGTTTGATTCTTCTCCAAGGACTCACACTCCTCATCCATGCCAAGCTCCCACTGTATCTAGATTCTACCTGCATTGCCTCTTCATGTCTTCCTAGTTCTTGACCATCAATAAGCAATCTAAAGAAGGTGAACAACGAATATGAGGTTCACTTACCCTTTTTGACCTCGATATGAGCGTTTGAGACCTATTGACAGCTTGTTGTCTGCCCAATATCCATTCTAGTGACTGACCTCGGCCATCTCCCAGTCTGCTCTCGATCGATTTCAGTTCCCTGCACTAACCCTGACTGCTGACGTCATTTCCCCGGCAGACGTTGGTGTCCCTCCTGCCGATGTCGGTTCCTTCATGACTGACGTCGGTCTTCCTTCTGTCGACATCAGTTATTGTTTGACCGACGTTGATACCTGTGTTCGCCTGTGAGTGATAACTTTTTACCCACGAGCTCTCCATGGATCAAAATCCTGATCAAATCAACCCTGCTCTGCTCAGAGTAATTCAGTTTCCTCACCTGATCTCTGTCCATCATCTCCTCCATAAACACTAAGGCTTTCCAGTTCTTTAGCTTGCCAAAAACATATGTCTTCCACTTAAGAACATGCATTCCCCTCCTACATATGTGACCAAGTCTACAAAGCCACATCTCTGTAACAAAAGGTGAATCAATAATATAAGTAGATAGATAAAGGATACCTACTTTCTTACCACCATCTAATTCAAGTGCATCCGTTGTGAGAGTTACAGTGCATCTCTCATCACCCAAATTTCCTAAAAAAATTAGACTCATCTCCAAGACTGGTACCTGCATGACTTCCTTCACCACCTGTGTGTTATCCGTCTGCAATTTCAGCTTCACTTTCCTTTTGTCAATAATCTGACAAGGCTCTCCAACCCCTAAATAAATCTCTCCAAAGTCTCTAAAGACATACCCATGAAAAGATGCTCTATTTTGGGCTGCATGGAAAGAGGCAAAAGAATCTGTAAATAAAGATTCTACTTTATCTAGAGCAACCTGTGCAACGACCCCTGCAACATCTGCTTTTACACGCTGATCTTCTACCGACCAACAATCTCCTTTTACCTGCTCTTTCTTTCCATCAATCAGACCATTCATGCTATTCAGTTTCTCCATTCGTAGCTTACTTTCTTCTGCCATTGCTATACTCCCACTCAATCTGAAACCTCTTTGAGTGACCTGTAATCAAAAATACTACCAGATCTGAAACCACTTGTTAGTCAACCCAATCAAAAGCTCTGATACCACTTGTTGGTATCAGCTCTTGAACCTACAGCCAGGGTCTGATACCACTTGTCAAGATCTTGCTCCACCAATAGAGCACATATGATTACTTCTTGTATTAGCAACTAAACACAGAATTTAACCAGAATCAATAAGTAACTAGAAATATGAAACAACACAAGAATATGAGAGACAATACACAATTGTATTAATAATCACTCAGAAGAAAATACAATAAGGAAGATGCCACTTCTTCCTCCACCTCAAAGGCTCGCCACACCTCAAGACCTTCTTCCCTCTCTCTCTTGGTCCCAACAATCAACTCCAATACAGAATTGATGTTCACCTCTCCAACCAGTCAGTAACACGCTGCCAATACGTCAAGTACACAACCGTACTCCAAGTAGATCTCTTGCTCTCTGCTGCTACCTGCAAATCACGAGACCTTACTCACCATTGTAGATCTCCAAAAGAAGCCATGCTCACCTGCTGACTAAGATCATACAAACATGAAGAACCCTTCTGATTCTCCAAACTAGTACCCACCTTGGTACTGTGGCACTAGGAGGAACACACCATTACTCTTCTCTCTCTTAAGGAGCTTATTGCTCTCTTACTCTCTAGCTACAATTTTACAATACAGCCCATGAGTCTATATATAGATCTCATGCTTACAATAATTAGACTATCTTAATTACAATAATTAGATGCGCAACTCAAGACTACGACTAGCCTTTAACATGCAAACTAACAGTCCAAAAATAGACTCTCTGAATCAACATGCAAACTGCATGTTCACATACAGGGTGCCGACGTCGGCTCCTCCATGACCGATGTCGGCCGACAGATGATTGATGCCGGTTGCTTCTTCACTATTGTTTGACCGACGTCGGCTGATCAGACTAACTTCGGTTGCCCTACAACTCATTCTGCAACTCTTCGCAACCTCCACAAGCTCCGTGACATCTCCTGTTTGCATCTTGGTGAAGCTTTTAGCTCCACAACCTAACATATTGGATACAAGTGAGTCTATCATAATAAATACATGGCTGATGACTCACTCAACAAGCACAAAACAAGTCTTGTCACAAAGGGATATGCTCAAAAGGAAGGAATTGACTACAATGAAACTTTTGCACCTACAACAAAATGGGATACCAATATAACCGTGTTGGCTCTGGTAGCTCACAATGGATGGAAAGTTCACCAAATGGATGTCAAAATTACATTTTTGAATGTTGACCTCAAAAAAATAATGTGCATGACACAACCCAAAGGTTTTGCAGTAAATTATCAATATCACAAGGTGTATAAACTTAAAAAATCACTATATAGTTTGAAATAATGCCTTCGAGCATGCTATGATAAACTTGTTGAGCACCTCATGAACATGAACTTCAAACATTTTAAGTTTGAGATGTAATTATTTTCAATAAAATAGTTGTATTTACGATGGTATATGTTGTTGATTCACTCATCACAAGGAACTATAAATGGTACACTGCAAAACTCAAATCAGAGTTGATGAAAAGCTTTGAAATGCCTAATTTGGGTCATCTTCATTACTATTTTGGATACTAAAGTAATTCAAAAACTAATGTATATCTTCCTCACACATCCAAAGAACATTAGTGACATTCTAAACAAGTTCAGAATGGAAGATTGTAAGCCTCTCAGCACGCCCATGGAATAGAATATAAAATTAACATCATAAGATACAATAGATTTGCTCAATGCCACTAAATATATACAACTCATTAGAATTTTGATTTTGCGACCATAATTAGACTAGATGTATCATTTGTTGTTAGTGTTATTTCAATATTCATGTAACAACCCAAAGACAATCATTGGGTGGCAACAAAAAGAGTCCTTAGATATCTCAAAAAAACACAAAATTTTGGACCTAAATATTCTAGAGTATGAGTCTTCAAACTTATCAAATGTTCATATCCTAACGGTAAGAACCCCTTAAGTTATACTTAGAATAATGCAGTAAAGTTTTTTTTTTAAACTAATTACTTAACATTCATTCACTCAAACCACATATATACTAAATAACTTAGAACAATAATCATTCCAAATTCTAATACTAAAAGCAATATAATATATTACAATACAATAAAAGTAAATACATTAGGACTCAGCCACAGTTGGTCTACTAATACAACAATTATTGTTCAAGTGCACATAATAAACTACAATTACATTTCCATTAGGCATTCAAGTTTAATTAATAAATAGATACCAATCCCTCCCTAGCTTGAGTTGAACCAACTCATGTATTTCTGATAATCTCAATTGTAGCCTCCAAGTAAGTAGTACTGTTGTGGAGAGGGAGAGCATCATTCGAGTGCTTTTCCACCCCAACCATAGACTAATGATCTCCCGAACAAATCCCATCAGGGAATGGCCTTTCCTTCATGAATGAGTAGATAGTGATAGTGCAAAAAATCAGAGAACAAGTCAGTACCCAAGTGTTGTCTAATTTTTAAAACTAAACATGCAGTACATCATAGAAAACCCATTCTATTGCAAGGTATATCACTAACATGTAAATCATACACACCAAAAGATAACGTCTCACTCTACATTATTTATCCACAAGATTTATACTATTTACATCCTCCTTGAAATCATATCACATTACATGTTAAACATAGGAGTAAGCAAATTGTTTATTTATTCCATCAACGTATAAATGAAACTTACATTATTCTCTATCCCTATCTAAAAGTAATGCCTACAGTTTATACCACCCAAATAAAATTCTCATTAAACTGTAGATTCTCGACTACTATAATAAGATCCAAACAACTACACCCTATGATATCCCATATTATCATAGTCTAGTGTTCTATGACACAACTACTAATTTTCTCACAATTAACCATACTAAGTAGTCATAAATACATGAAAATATAATTTTTTAGTCAAGCAAATATATATAACAAAACAAGTCATACAAACACATAAAAGTCTGGCCTAATATTCGTTAACACACTCAAAGTTGTATGTACACATACATAATGTCCTACTAATTATTACAAAATGTATTGTTTAAGTAATAACCAACACATACATTTAATCAGTCAATGTAAGTGAGAGTCTAGATATAAATCTATAGTATGTATCAACTGGGCATAAACTTTGAAGCAAAAGTATTTTATGATATCATATACTATCATAGCTCATTGTGCATGAATACCCTACTCAAACTTGAATAATCAATTTTACATTATAATTATTAAACAAGCACATATAAGATTATACCATCTGGATATACTCTAGTCTATACTAAATAATTATAATCAGATGAAAACATAATCTCTATGCACACATCATGATGCACTATTTTATTCTATAAATGTCTAATCACTTGCGCATAAAATATTCTCATAAATCTATTGCACATAATTTTTTATCTTTACATGACGTTACAAATTTAATCATGTCAACATGTTTGCATAACACTACTATGCTTACAAAAATACTACTTGGTCTCTACGAATGTTTCAAACAAAGCCATAATATATATTTAGATCATATAATTATATCAATCCAAGATATAGTATTAATCAAACTGGAGTATGATAACATTCCACATATTAGGCTATCTTTGTTATTATTTTCATAAATGTAAATTGATATACCACAAACTATAAAACTCAATTTAATTAATCTGACATAAATTAGAACATCAAAATAAGGTTACGAAATAATCATCTCATAATCTCAGCTTTATGTTGCATAATCATAATCTTTATTAATAATGTGTCAAAAGTGCCTGAATAAGATCCTCTATAATAATATTTGTTCATAAGGAGGAAATTATCCTATATTATAGCGTATCTCATATCTAGGTACATATTACGATGCCTATTTCTCATGACATAGATTATTTATTTTAGATTTATCCAACAACCTAGACACATTAAATTTGGGTACATTGGCCAAATAATATGTGGATAAACGGTCTACCTTGTTGCATATTAATACCACTCTACCTTTTTATAACTATAACCACAGGGGTTACTAAGATGATAAATGTAAAATACATAACTGTGTGGCAACACCATATAATCATTTCATTACATTTCCTAGTCTCTATAGTTACGCTTAAACATTAAGAAGGAATGTACTCAATCTTAGTTTCTTACTAAAGTCAAACCCTGTACATACCACTGATTTTACACAACCCATTTTATATCTTGGTATTTTTTACATATCATAACAAAATGAATCCCCCCGAATATTAATAATAAATAATCAACAACCATTCACGATTTTCTTACGGATCCCATGATAATCATGCTCACTAATTAAAATGCAACTCAAGTTGGCAATGCAACTTGAAAAATTGAGGGAAAATAAAGTTCCAACGAACATTCAATCTTGCATTAAAAAAAATACTTTCTTTTATTTAAATGACTCAATGATTTCAAATATACATCATTTCATTTAAATATACTTAGTGTTTCATTAAATATACACTGTGTGTCATTAAATACACTCAATGATTTTATAATATACTCTATGATTTCTATTATAAACTCACACAACGATTTCCAATTACATACTTCACGTTTCATTTAGAGGTTATGTGTTTCAAAACTACTATGACCTAGCGTTTCAATACTATGACTACGTAGTTTACAAGAAATACATATTCAACATTATATAATTTTGAATGATGCACAAATATGAATAAAAAATAACTTAAATCAATATTAAAGATTTTTTTTATTGTTATGAATTCTATTTTAAATATATTTACGTTCCTTAAACCCATTGGCTTCTCTTTCTGTATTTGCGATTAATTCATTGTTAAACCATTTTTTTATGGTATAGAAATTTCTTACAGTCTGGCAGATTTCAATGCATAGTTTTATTTTTTCTTTTAGTCTGAACTATGAATAAAATAAACTCTCTTGCCATACAACCACAACATTCCACTAAAGTGCATGGATTTTCCATCATACCTCCTACCACTTCATAAAGTCAATTGTGCTTTAGTAAATTATATATTTTGAATTTCTGGTTGTTCTAACATCTTCAATACTATTTATTTTCTCCAAAATTTGACTTTTGGAACAATATTTATAATAACCAAAATTGTGACTTGATTTTTTAAAAATAATACTTAATTAATGTGACACAAAATTTTACTTGCAAAATATTTCAAAGGCACAGTAATCATAGCAATCAAGACACCTTAGTTTTCACCATGCACCATCAGAGATGCTTAATTGTACATTGTTTTCAAGTATCAAACTAGACACTTGGATTTAACCAAAATGCACTCTTAAGTTATGAATCGTTGCCCACATACATGTTAATATGCAGTCTAATTTAGAGTTGGCCAAAGTTTTTAGATGTTGCCTTGTATATACTTTAAACTCATACTATTTACTTAGACACTTCTTGTGTATACTTTTAAAATATAGTCTACTACATTAGGTATTGTCTATGTATGTGGAACACATACCTAATATTCTTCCAATAGATAAATAAAAATGATGCTTTCTTTATAAATATACAAGACAATACACAGTCATATAATATTCTAACAACTTGTTATGTTGCTAAAAGAGATTTTGGTTTAACAAATATAATCGAAATTCATATTATTTAGCTCAGAACATTAATTACAGAACCTATCTTGCAAAATACTTACTAGTATTATGAATATGCTTTCCTTCTTGCTATTTATAATTCTCTCCCACAATCCTCTGCTTCTTTTCTCCCCGTGTCTCTCCTCTTCCTTTTGATTTTTATCATGATTTATTTATAAATTAATTCCCTTCAATTTTGTTGCACCTCTTCTCTTTGCATGTTAAATTTTTTAGTTTGCTTCCCCATGCATAGCATCCCACTCTCCTTTTGATTTCACTTTTATGCAGTTAACTCACCTTTAACTATCTTAATTAATATTAAATCATATAATCTATGTAGTGAATATCATTACACCATAGTTCTCCCAAGTTAGCTTAAACATAAGTTTAGTTGACCAATAGAATAATAATATCTATTTTCTAACTTCTATATAATTTCATGGATGCATTTTCAATATTAATTTTAGATTATCTTAACTCAAGATTAGTACTCTAAGTTAATTCAAATTCTATGAAAGCAATTATAACAAGGATAATTTAATAGATATTAAGTCATTACTTGCTTTTTATTTCAAAACAACTTTATCTAGAATAATTAATATTTATATAATAATTAAATATCTATTTTTTTATTTTTATTTTTAAATCAAGATAATTAAATTAAAAGAATCTAATGCATATCAAGAACTAGATCTTCATATAAATATAATCATATACAAATTTTTCTAACCGCGTACTAACATCTAAAACATGCTACGCATATATTTTTTTAAATCTAATGTGTGTGTAGAATCACTGGCAATTTTCTCTATCATCCCCCAATCATCCCATCTTACCTACCCTCTTCAATGATGCTCTCCATCGTCAAGCTTTATGGGTATGATCAATCCTACATCCACCTCACAATAAGTAGGTAGTTAGTTTGAGTCATCATAAATATTAACCAATGATGTAAAATTAACAAATACATATCCATAATGTACAAAATAATATAATACAACTCTCACATCATCTATACTAATAAATAATATCATTATTTTATTACAATATATGTCCAAAAGCTCAAATCAAAGCATTAATAATCAACTAATAACTATATTAATCTACAAAATCAGAGGTTATAAATTATAGGGTGAAATTGAGATGTAACATCCTCCCCCTTAAAATTAGTCATTATCCCGATGACACTTATTCAATCCATAATTCTGAATAACAAACAAAGTTTAATAGAATAAACACATAGTATCTAGTATCAAATCATGCTAACAAATACAAAATTTTATCTGAAAAACTCATATTAGTTCTCTTAATTAACACTATTCTTAGAGTATTGGTTCCACAAGACCCTGCTCCGTGACATTTTTTATCATAAAAATAAACAAATTAATATCACTTACACTTGATTGGTTCTATCATGACCATTGTAGAGTCTACAACTACAAGACAAACCCATAATAGCTTGGTAAAAGTTTCATTGACTTCTCCAAAAATATATGAGATCATCACAAAAGTCAAAATAAATGACTAGATAGAGTTCCACAAAATCTTCCAATCTCTCTGCACATCTCTCTAACCTAGAGATTCTATTTTTTATAACAAAAAAAAGTATTTAGAGAAATTGGCAATAATGATGTATATATGTTAATACTATCACTACTCTGCATAGCTTCGAATAAATATAACACGTTAATATTATCACTACTCTATGGAGTTCTTGACAAGTACGACTATGAATAGGAACTAAAAATTTTACATTTTCAATGTATACAAAATCATGGAATACCCATCCACAATATACATGCATATGATTACACGATTGAATTTGACAAGTCCATCTATCCAATTTTGAATTCGATAAGTCTGTTTATTGAATTCAAACTCAATAACAACTAATTTAATGTAAGACTAAGTAGGATATCATAAAATCACTTAGAACTCATATTCATAATTCACCACTCTTCTCTTAGGTCTCCACAACTTGACGATCTCCACAATGTGTATAAGGTTCAATGAAACAAGAACTTATACTAACAAATCATAGAAAGTAACACTATATGCTCAATTATTCTAGATGTACTAACATACATATAATAAAAATCATACAATCATCTCGAGATTGTATTAATTTCATAGTAGCTAAACATAACAATATCATATTTCACAACTTAATCTATAATATTATATTCATAGTTAAGTGAAAATAATGTCAAAATTAACATAACATACAAATTATAAGGATTATAATGTCCATACAATTTTATAAAAAAACAAGCAAAACAATGTCTCCTTGTTTGCATGATTAGCACACAACAAGTTAAAAGTTTATCTCAACCCTTTTAGACTACCAGGATGTTCTGCACATTTTATACCTTACTTATTCCCAAAAAAAGGTGCATCTAAAACTCTTCAAAACAATAGGCTTTAATAGAGAATAATATTAGTCTAAACAAATTATATAATAATTATAATTAACTAAAATTTATATAAATTAAATGTTAGCCACTCCTCGTGGTCAAGTACCTAAGTTTGATAAAATAATGACTCTAAAAAGTCACAAGTGAAAATTAAATAACTAACATCTTATAAACAAAACCTACTACATACCCTCGTATGGTAGAAGAAAAAACCGCAACCCAAGTTGCCAAATTACTACCTACTTACCAAAATTTGAATGAGTGGTATCATAAACTGCAACCATAAAGAAAATATTAACCACAAGGATGCATCACTCCATCCAATCCTACCACTTATCTCAACAAGAAGTAGAAAACACTATCTCATGAACTCAGGGGAATAGGATCAAAACAATATTATAGAAACAAATTTTCACTTAAGAAAACACTAAATCAAAATCTTTTGAATATGAATCTTCTCGATAGCTTAAAATGATGTAAAAAGAGAGTGAGAGCATAATAACTCACCTTTGAGATAACAAAGAGAGATGACACTTCTTCTCAAATCTATATAAATATAAGGATGCTAGTCCACAACCTCTTAACACAAAAAAATTCACAATCAAGACATCTAAATTTAACTACAGGAAAATTTTCACCATACTAGGTGGCACCACTCTATAATGGTCTTATAGGATTTCCTGCTCCTAGGATTTGTGTAAGTAAAACATAAAACTAATGCATAAATACGCAAGTGAGAAGCACTCAATGCTTTTAAAACACTCACAACACAAAACATAAATGGTGAAGGTGATTTATTTATTGAGAAAGATGTAATCATACTTGAGGTGTTCAATTTAGAAGATCAAAAATATGGTAAGGAATTCTTGTTCACAACTCATGAACTATGTTATGCACTTACCTATCCCAACACTTTAAATAACCATCACCAACAAGACACTCGATAAACTAACCCTTTAATAGCTCTAAAGGGGTACGAATGCTATTAAGGTACACACTCAATATACCATATATATATTCACATTTCTCCTCTCTAATAAATAGAAAGGTATGAAAATGTTAATAGACTCATTAGGTCTTAAAGTTCAAACCTTAACTCTGATACCACATGTAATAACCCCTCAAGTTATACTTAGAATGATAATTTTTTTCAAACTAATTACTTAAGATTCATCACTCGAAACACAAATATACTAAATAACTTACAACAATAATCATTTCAAATTCTAATATTGAATGCAATATAATAAATTACAATGTAAGAAAATTAAATACATCAGAACTCAATGATAGCTTATCTACTAATACAGTAATTATTGATCAAGTATATATAATAAAATATAATTACATTTTCATTAGGCATTTAGCCTCAATTAATAAATAGATACCAAGCCCTCTAGGATTTGAGTTGAATTAACTTGTGTTTCTCTGATAACTTCAAGTGTAGCTTTCAAGTAAGTAGTACTGTTATGGGGAGGGAGAGCATCATCTGAGCACTTTTCCACACTAACCATGGACCGATAATTCTCCGCACTAATCCTATCAGGAAAAGACCCTCCTTTCATAGATGAGTAGGTAGTGACGGTACATAAAATCAAAGAACAAGTCAATACCCAAGTTTTGTATGATTTCTAAAATTAAATGTGTAGTGTATCATAGAAAACCCATTCTATTACAAGATATCATACTAGCATGTAAACCATACACGCCAAAAGATAATATCTCACTATACATTATTTATCCATAAGATTTATACTATTTATATCTTCTTAGCAATCATATCACATCACATGCTAAACATATGAGTAAGTAAAGTGTACATTTATTCCATCAATACAATAATGAATCTTACATTATTATCTATCTCTAACCAGAAATAATACTTACAGTGTATACCACCTGGATAAAATTTACATTAAACTATAGATTATGAGCTACTACAATAACATCCAAACAACCACACCCCATGATATCTCATATTATAATAATCTAGTGTTGTAAGGCATAGCTATTAGTTTTGTCATAATTAGTCATATTAAGTAATCATAAATACATAAAAACATAAACTTTTAGTCGAGCAAGTATATATAATAAAGTAAAGAAAGTCATACAAACACATAAAAATCTAATCTAATATTTGTTTACAAACTCAAGGTTGTATTTATGCATACATAATGTGTTACTAATTGTTATAAAATGTATTATTCAAGTAATAACCAATACATAAATTTAATTAAATAATGTAGGTGAGAGTATAAATATATAAATATAGTATGTATCATCTGGACATATACTTTTAGGCTGAAGTATTTTATGATATCTCATATTATCGTCGCTCATTTTGCATGAGCACCCTACTCAAACATGAACAATCAATCTTGCACTAGAATTATTAAACAATAAAGTACAAAATTATACCCCCTATGTATACCCTAGTTTATACTCTATAATTATAATCAAATAAAACATACTCTTTAGGCACATATTATGATGCACTAGTTTATTTTATAAATGTCTAATCACTTGCACTTAATATACTCTCACAAATATACTATATACAAGTTTTCATCTTTATATGATGTTATAGAATTTGATTCTATCGACATATTCATAACACTACTATGCTTACATAAATACTAAATGGCCTCTACAAACATTCTAAGCAAAGCCATAATATACATTTAAATCATATGATTATATCAATCTAAGATATAGTATTAATCAAATAGAAGTATGGTAACATTCCAAAAAAAAAGCTATCTTTGTTGTTGTTTTCACAAATGTAAAGCAATATACCAAAAACTATAAAACTCAATTTATTAATCTGACACAGATTAGAAGATCAAAATAAGATTGTGAAACAATCATCTTATAATCTTAACCTTATGTTGCATTATCATAATCTTTATTAATGTGTCAAAATTGCATGAATAAGATCTTTTATAATAATTATTATTCATGAGGAAATTATCTTATATTACAAGGTATCTCGTATCTAGGCACACATTACGATGCCTATTTTCATGAGATAGACTATTTATTTCATATTTACCTAGCAACCTAGATACATTGAATCTGGGCATATTGGTCAAATAAAATGTGGGTGAATGATCTACCTTATTGCATATTAATGCCATTATTAATATCACTCTACCTTTTTATAACTATACCTACAAGTGTTACTAAGATGATAAATGCAAAATACACAATTACATGGCAACACCATATAATTATTTCATTACATTTTCTAGTCTCTATATTTACGTTCAAAAATTAAGAAGGAATGCACTCAATCTAAGTTTCTTGCTAAGGTCGAACCCTATACATACCACTGAGTTTACACAACTTATTTTATATCCTGGTATTTTGTACAAAGCATAACAAAATGAATCCCTCGGGATATTAATAATAAATAATCAACAACCATTCAAGATTTTCTTATGGATCTCTTGATAATCACACTCATTAATTAAAATGCAACTCAAGTTGGCAACACAACTCAAAAATCTGAGGCAAAATAAATTTCCACTAAAAATTTGATCTTGCATTAAAAAAACATATTTTCTTTTATTTAAATGACTTCAAATATATACAACATTTCATTTAAATATGCTCTATTTCATTAAATATGTGTTAGGTTTCATTAAATATACTCAACATTTTTATTATATACTCTGCAGTTTCTATTATATAATCAGTAGTTTTCAATATATACACAATGACTTCCAATTGCATACTCCATGTTCCATTTAAAGGTTTTACATTTCAAAACTACTATGACCTAGCATTTCAATACTATGACTACATAGTTTACAAGGAATACACATTCAACATTATATAAATTTGAATGATGCACAAATATGAATAAATAATAACTTAAATCAATATTAAAGATTATTATTTTTATTGTTATTAATTTTATTTTAAATAATATTTACGTTCTTTAAACCCATTGGCTTCTCTTTTTGTATCGACCATTAATTTATTGTCAAACCATTTTTTATGCTATAGAAAATCTTTATAGTTTGGGAGATTCTAATGCATAGTTTTGTTTTGTTTTTTAATTCTGAACTATGAATAAAATAAATTTTCTTGCTATAGATTCACACCATTCCACTAAAGTGCTTGGATTTTCTATCATATCTCCTACCACTTCTTTAAGTCAATTGTGCTTTAGTAAATTATATCATTTGAATTTTTGGTTGTTCTGACATCTTCAATACTATTTATTTTCTCTAAATTTGACTCTTGGAACAATATTTGTAATAACCAAAATTATGACTTGATTTTTTTAAAAATAATACTTAACTAATGTGACATGAATTTTTTCTTGGAAAAGATTTTTAAGGCACAGTGAATCACAACAATCACGATGCCTTAGTTTTAGCCATGCACCATCAGGGATGGCTTAATGGTATGCTCTTTTCAAGTATTAAACTAGTCACTTAGATTTAACGAAGATGTTGTCTTATGTTATGAATCTATTACACCCTTGATTTTTGACGTGTCTAGGGATATGTGTGGCCGACTTGTGGCTTTCTTACCTCTTTTATATTATTATTACATTTTTCTATGTTCTTAGTTAGGTCAGCCTATAAAATAACTATGGTTAAGTAGACTATATAAAGGAGGTAGTGGTTAGTCTTTGATCATAATATTAAATATTATGCTCTTATTACATTATTGTAAATGTTTCCCCCTTGAAGTGGCTTTGCTATATTATTCAATATTTTGTTTTGCTATCAAGTATTATTGTGTGATCTCTTATCTTTAATTATTATGTGTGATATATAATTATTTTGTGTGAACATCTAAATAATTTGTTTACAAGTGGTATCAGAGCTTTGATTTGAGCAAGTTTTATATGGTATTTTTTTCAAATCCAACGAGGCATGACTTCTGCGAGCGGAAGGAATGAAAAAACATAACTTGTAATCTAGTAATAATTAATTTTTCTATCAGCATAGTATTGTTCAAAATATTTTTTTGAAAAAAAGTATGAAAAAAAATTCTCTTTGCACATTTACAGTCATTGGATTCATCTCAGTGAGATGATCACAACGTTATATTATGTTAGTATTTTTTGTTATGCTAATTTTTTTCACCTTACTGTGCAAAAGTAGTCATTAGATTAATCTTGGTAAGGTGATTGCAATGGTACCATCTCTTGGTATACCTTTTTTAGGGTGAAAACTCTCATAGGGTATGTGCATGGCAGGTCCTAGTACTTAAGAAAAAAAAAGGGGGCAAAAGACTCCTAAGACTCCTTTTAGGGATGACATGGAATCTAGAACTTCAAATCTGATGATTTATCAACTTCAAGTTAACATAAAGGGCTTGATGTAGTAGGATGATTTTACTACAGTTTAAATTGATGTTTCAAGGATCATGATCATACCTTTTTAGTTCCATCATTTCCTCAACCCACCAAATTGTCACCTCCACAAGTTGAGGAGAATCGAGCCAAAGGGTTGTGTTATGGGTGCGATAGAAAATGGACAAAAGGACATCATTGTGCTGAAAAGAAGTTATTTTACATCGAGGGTGCCGATGAGGATGTAGATGATGAGGAGGCAATTGGTGAGGATGTATAAGGACCTGAAGAGGAATCTGAAGACTCTCAACCTACTATTTTTTATCATGCCCTTTCAGGTATTAGAACTCTCCAAACTCTTAAGGAGGTGGGTTTCCTTTTAAAATAGAAGGTTTTTTTGATTGATTCTAGAAGTACACACAACTTCATCAATAATAAGTTGGTTGCTCGTTTGAACTATTTCATTTATCCTACTATAAAATTTTAGGTCATGATTGTAGATGGTGGTACTGTCAGTAGTTTAAAAACATGTCATAGTATTAAACTGACCATGGGAGATTGCATGTTAGATTCTCCTATGCTTACTATTCCCATGGGTGGAGCTGACATTATTATGGGAGTAGTATAGCTCACCGCTTTGGGAACTATTGAGATGAATTTCAAATAATTATTCATGCACTTTCATTATGAGGGAAAGACATTTGAACTAAGGGGATTAAGGGTTAAATCTTAACAACTTGTTAGCTCTTAACAAATGACAGATTCTCTGAAAAGGTACTGAAGGATTTATGGCTCGCTTATTTTCTATTGAAGTCCAGTCAACTCGGCCATTTACATCTCCTGATTTGCAACAAGTGATTGACACCCATTCTTTTTTTAGTGACATCCCAAAAGGACTTCCACCCAATCGCATGCATGATCATGCCATCAAACATATTTTTGGTAGTACACCACCCAACATTAGCCATACAGGTATACTACACCTAAAAAATTAAAATTGAAAAGATGGTACATGAGATGTTAGACACAAGAATAATTCATCATAGCCAAAATGAATATTTTTTACAAGTTGTCATGGTGAGAAAGAAATATGACACTTGAGGATGTGCCCCGATTATAGAGAGATCGACAAGTACACTATAAAAGATAATATTTATATTCCTATCATTAATGATTTGCTAGATGAATTAAATGGTGCTCTTTATTTTACCAAGTTAGAGCTATATTTTGGGTATCATGAAATCCAGATCCAAGGTGAAGACATACCCAAAACAATTTTCAAAACTCATTAGGGCCATTATGAGTTTATGGTTGTCTTTTGGTCTAACAAATGCACTATCTACCTTTCAAAGTTTGATGAATACTATTTTTAGGCCATTTTTGAGAAAATTTATTCTGGTGATTTTTAATCATAACGTCATTTATAGTAAAAATTGGGAAGACCATTTTTAACATGTGAAATAGGCACCCTCAATACTAGAACATCATTAGGTGTATGCCAAACCTTCCAAATGTACTTTTGAAGCTCGTGACGTTGAGTATTTAGGTCATATGGCTTCACGTGAAGGAGCACAAGTGGATCCTAAAAAAATCCAAGTAATGGTGGACTAGTCAATTCCTAAGACACTGAAGCAACTAAGGGAATTTTTTAGGCTAATGGGTTACTATCACAGGTTTGTCAAAAATTATGGTAGCATTATAGCCCCAATCACCTCTCTTTTTAATAAAGACTCCTTCTAGTGGACTGATATACTTACCAAGGCATTTAAATAATTGAAACTGAGTATGTGCATCACTCTAGTGTTGGCCACTCCTATATTTTCTAAGACATATGGTTAAATATGATGCATCTGGATATGGTATGGGTGTTGTGCCCATGCAAAAAGGTAGACTATTTTCATATGAAAGTCGTAAACTAAAAGGGTAAAAATTGGCTTGAGCCCATCTATGAGAAAGAAATAATGGGCATTATGCATGCAATCAAATAATAGAGACCTTATTTGATGGGTCACCACTTTCAGGAAAAGATTGATCATGACAGTCTTAAACTTTTTTGAAATAATGGTTGTCATCAAAAGAATAATTTAAGTGGGTAACTAAGATGATAGGCTGTGATTTTGAAATAGTCTACAAGAAAGACAAGTAAAATGTGGTGGAAAATGCACTATCGAAGAGGGATGAATTAGTTGAGGCATCTCTATGTGTCATGACCATTTAACAGGCAGATTGGTTAGAGGAATCACGATTAGAATATGAAAATGACAATGCTACCCATGATTTGATTCAAAATATTCAATAGGGTTTGGGTGGATTTAAAATATTCACAAGGAAGGGTAATGCATTATGGCATAAAGACATATTATACCTATGTAATAATTCTCTTCTCAAATGAAAAATCCCATAGGAACTTCATACAACTCCACTTGGGGGTCATTTAGAAATTTTGAAAACCTATCATAGAATCAAGCAGGTTTTTTTTTATGTACTCAAGGGAGATGTCTAGAATATGTGGCTAAATGAATGATCTGACAACAAAATAAAGGTAAAACCATTTTGCAGGGTTTACCCATCCCTAGCCAGCATTGGGAAGAGGTGTCTATGGATTTCATTATAGGGTTATTGAGATTTGATGGTCAAAATGTTATCATAGTTATCGTGGATCATCTCAGTAAGTATGTCCATTTTTATTCTTTATCACAACCCTTTGTTGCTAGATAGTAGCTTCTACTTTTCTTAATATAGTTTAGAAACTGCATGATACACATAAGATCATTGTCAGTGATAGAGATCCCATTTTCACTAGTAATTTTTGAAATGAATTATTTGCATGTTTAAGCACCAAATTGGCTCATAGCTCATCCTATCATTCTCAAATAAATGTACAAACTAAGGTAGTCAATTAATGTCTGTAAGGATATCTCCATTATTTTGTTTTTAATAAATAAGATAAATGGGTTTATTAGTTACCACTTATCGAATGGTGGTATAATACTTATGTTCATTCTTTCAAAATTTATCCCTTTGTAGCCTTGTATGGATACCACTCTCCATCCATCACTTCAATTTATAAGGTCCATCCTAAGGTTCATGCAGTTAAGGAACATATTCACCATCAACAAGAGCTCTTTGCAAGTTTGCATGAAAATTTAACCATACCCCAGAATTGCATGAAGCAACAAGCAGATCAACACAAAAATGAGAGGCATTTTGACATTGGTGATTAGGTCTTGGTTCACTTACAACCATACAAGTATATGTCCTTGAAATAATATAAAAAGGATAACAAGTTGTCCCTTGAGTATTATGGGCCTTATCAGATCTTGCAAAAAATTGGTAGTGTGGCCTACAAGACAGAGTTTATTTCATCCACTCACATACATCTAGTATTTCATGTATCATGCTTGAAAAAATTCTTTGGAAATATAGTTGCTACTCAAACTTGGTTGCTAAAACTAGATGAGGAAGGGAGAGTTATTCTTGATCCTGAGATAATCCTTCAAATGCGTAATAGCAGCTGTAATCTAGAGTGATTAAGGAATACATGATCAAATGAAAGAATCTGGCATGTGAAGATGCCACCCAAGAGGATGAATCTTTTGTGCAATAACATCCAAAGTTGATACAATATTGTTTTTATGGGGAGGGGTATGTTACACCCTCAACCTTTGGCATGAATAGGGATATGTGTGGTCAACTTGTGACTTATATAACTCTTTTATATTCTTGTTACATTTATCTATGTTCTTAGTTAGGTCATCCAATGGAATAACCATGACTAAGTAGACTATATATAAGAGGTAGTGGTTAGTCTTTGATCATCATATTAAGTATTATGATCTTATTGCATTGTTGTGGAGGTTGCCCCCTTGAAATGGTTCTGCCATATTATCATGTATTTTGCTCTATTGTCAATTATTGTTGTGTGAACTCTTGTCTTTTTTTTTATAAAGCTTGGTAAACTTTTTAATGTGACCGGTGGCGCTGGCTAGACATGCCTAATACCGGTACCATGGGGCGGGGGGAGACTAGAACTTGAGACCAGCAAAGCTGCAGCGGAAATACTTAGCCAACCAAGCTAGGGTCCCCGCCCTGTGTGATCTCTTATCTTTGATTATTTTATGCGATATATAAATATTCTATGCGAACACCTAATTATTTTTCTTATAAAATTATTGCCCACATACATGTTAATTTAGACACTGGCTGAAGTTTTTAGATGTTGTCCTATATAATTTTAAAACTCAACCTATTTATTTAGACACTTACTATGTATAATTTTAAAATTTAGTCTATTATCTTAGGCATTGTCCATGTATGTGAAACATAGCCTTAATATTCTCTCAATAAATAAATAAAGTTAATGTTTTTTTTATAAATATATAAGACTATACATAGTCATATAATATTATAATAGCTTGCTAGGTTACTGGAAGAGATTCTAGTTTAACAAATACAATCAAAATTTATATTATTTAGCTCAAAATATTAATTATAGAACCTACCTTGTAAGATGTTTGTTAGTATTATGAATACGAGTTCTTTCTTGCTATTTCTAGCTCTCTCCCATAATCCTTTGCTTCTTTTCTCCCCGTGTCTCTCCTCTCCCTTTTGATTTTTATCAAGGTTTATTTATAAATTATTTTCCTTCAATTCTGTGCGCCTCTTCTCTTTGCATGTTAAATTTTTTAGTTTTCCTCCCCATGCAAAACATCACTTCCCTTTTAATTTCACTTTTTTGCAGTCAACTCACTTTTAATTATCTTAATTAATATTAAATCATATAATTTGCGTAGTGAATATCATTACACCATAGTTCTCCTAAGTTAGCTTAAACATGAATTTAATTGACCAATAAAACAATAATATATATTTTCTAACTTCCATGTAATTTCATGCATGCATTTTCAAGAGTAATTTTAGATTGACTTAACTCAAGGTTAGTACTCTTAAGATAATTCAAATTCCATGAAAACAATTATAACAAAGATAATTATTTATTTAACTAATAGATATTAAGTCATTAATTGATTCTTATTGCAAGACAACTATATCTACAATAACTAATATCTATATAGCAATTAAATATCTATTTTTCAAATTTATTCTCAAAAATCAAGACAATTAAAATAAAAGAATCTAATACATATTAAAAACTAAATCTTCATACAAATATAATCATATACAATTTTTTTTAACCATGTACTAACATCTAAAACATGTTACACATATAATATTTTAAATAAACCATGTGTGTGTGTGTGTGTAGTGTCACTAGCAATTTTATTTATCATCCTGCAATCGTCTCATCTAGCCCATCCTCTTTGATGATGCTCGAAGGATAGGATCAATCTTGCATCAACCTTGTAACAAGTAGGTAGTTAGTCTAAGTCATCTTAAACATTAACCAATAATGCAAATCTAATAAATATGTATCTGTAATGTATAAAATAATAAAATACAAATATCACATCATGTATACTAATCAAAAATATCATTGTCCCATTATAATATATGTCATAAATTTTAAATAAAATAGATAATAAATTTTAACTAATATTCATATTGATTCACTAATCAAAGGTTATAAATCATAGGATAAAATTGAGATGTAACATCCTCCCCACCTAAAATTGGTCATCATCCCAATGACACATATTCAGTCCATAGTTCTGAATAATAAATAGAGGTTAATAGAATAAACACAATATCTAGTATCAAATCATGCTAACAAATGTAATGTTTTATCTGAAGAACTCATACTAGTTCTCCTAATTAACACTATTCTTAGAGTATTGGTCCCACAAAGCCCTGCTCTGTGACATTTCTTATAATACAAATAAGATTTATGAATGCCACTTATGATTCATTGATTCTATCATGACCACCCCAAGGTCCAGAACCGCAAGACAAGCCCATAATACCTCAATAAAGATTTTATTGAATTTTCTAAAAACACATGAGATCATCACAAAAGCCAACATAAATGACCAGGGAGAGTTTCACAAAAAAAATTAGTCCCTATACACAACTCTCTAACCTAGAGAGTGTATTTCTCATACCAAAGCAAAGTATGTAGGGAAGTTGGCAAGAATGATGTGTATATGTGAATACTATCGCTACTCTATATATCTTCAGATAAGTCTAACATGTCAACACTATCACTACTCAATGAAGCTCTTGACAAGTATGATGATGAACAAGAATGAGAAATATTACATTTATAATATATATAAAATCATGGAATACCCATCCACAATATATGTGTGTGTGTGTGTGTGTATGGTCATACGACTAAATTTGACAAGTTCATCTATCAAATCTCAAATTTGACAAGTTCATCTGTCAAATTCAAACTCAGTAACAATTGAGTCAATGTGAGGCTAAGTAAGATACTGTCTTATCTCTTAGAACTCACATTTCAAATTCACCAATCTTCTTTCAGGTCTCTACGACTTGATGATCTCTATAATGTGCATAAAGTTTAATGAAATATGAATCTATAAATACAAATCATAGAAATCAATGCTATATGTTCAATGATTCTAAATATACTAAAATATATACAAAAAAAATCATTCAATCATCTTGAGATTGTATTAAGTTTACACTAGCTAAACATAACTAAGATCATATTTCACAATTTAACCTATAATATTATATTTATAGTTATCTGGAAATAATGTCAAAATTAATATAACATGCAAAGTATAAGAATTATACCGTCCTTATAACTTTATAAAAGAACAAGCAAGACAATGTCTCCTTGCTTGCAATATTAAGACACAATAAGTTAAAAATTTATCTCAACCATTTTACACTACCAAGATGTTCTGCACATTCTATACCTTACTTATTCCCCAAAAAAGGTACATATAAAACTCTTCAAAACAACATACTTTAAAAAAGAATAATATCAATCTAAACAAATGTATATAATAACATAATATTTATAATTAACTATAATTTATATAAATTCAATGTTAGCCACTCTTCATGGTCAAGTGCACGAGTTTGATAAAATAACGACTCTAAAAAGTCAAAACTGAAAAATAAAGAACTAACAACTTATAAACAAATCTTCCTACATACTCTCATATGGTAGAAGAAAACACTATAACCCAAGTTGCCAAATTACTACCTACTTACCAAAATTTGTATGAGTAGTATCATAAACTACAACCATAAGGAAAATATTAACCACAAGGATGCATCACTCCATCCAATCGTACCACTTCTCTCAACAAGAAGTAGAAAATACGATCTCATGAACTCAAGGAAATAGGATCAAAACAAAATTACAAAAATAATATTTTGCTTAAAGAAACACTACAAAAAAATCTTGTAAATATGAATCTTCTTGATAGCTTAAAATGATATGAGAGGAGAGTAATAGTATAACAACTCATCTCTAAGCTAGCTAAAAGAGATGCCACTTCTTCTCAAGTCTATATAAATATAAATATGTTAGTCCACAAACTCTTAACACAAAGGAATTCACAACTAAGACACCTAAATTTAACTATAATAAAATTTTCACCTTACTAGGTGGTGCCACTCTAGAATAGTCTTATAGGATTTCCTATTCCTAGGATTTGTGTAAGTAAAACACAAAACTAATGCATAAATACGTAAGTAAGAATCACTCCATGCTTTTAAAATACTAACAACACAGAACACAAATGGTGAAGGTGATTTGATTATCAAGAAAGATGTAATCATACTCAAGGTGTTTAATTTAGAAGATCAAGAATATGGTTAAGAACTCTTGTTCACAACTCATGAACTATATTATGCACTTACCTATCCCAAAACCTTAAATAACCATCACCAATGAGACACTCGATAAACTAACCCTTTAACATCTCTAAGGGGGTACGAATGCTCTTAAGGTACACACTCAATATACCATACATATATTCACATTTCTCCTTTCTGCTAAATAGAGAAGTACAAAAATGATAATGGACTCATTCGCTCCTAGAGTTTGAACCTTAACTTTGATATCACATGTAACAACCCCTCAAGTTGAACTTAAAATAATATAGTAAAGTTTTTAAAAAAAACTAATTACTTAACATTCATTCACTCAAACCATATATATATTAAATAACTTAGAACAATAACTGTTTCAAATTCTAATACTGAATGCAATATAATATATTAAAATAAAAAAAAATTAAATACATTAAGACTCAACCATGATTGGTCTATTAATACAACTTCTATTCAAATATACATTATAAAATATAATTACATTTTCATTAAGCATTCAATGTTAATTAAAAAATGGATACCAAGCTCTCTAGGGCTCAAATTAATCGAACTCATGTATCTTTGATAAGCTCAAGTGTAGCCTCCAAGTAAGTACTATTATTGTGAGGAAAGAGAGCATCATTTGATTACTTTTTCACACTAAACATAGACCAATGATCTCCTACACTAATCCCATCAGGGAAAGGCCCTCCCTTCATGGATGAGTAGATAGTGATGGTGTGAGAACCTATAAAACAAGCTAGTTTCCAAGTGTTGTATGATTTATAAAACTAAACATGTAGTTTATCATAGAAAAATTGTTCTATTACAAGATATCACACTATCATGTAAATCATACACAATAAAAGATAATGTCTCATTATACATTATTTATCCACAAGATTTATATTAGTTACATCCTCCTAGTAATCATATCATAACACATGCTAAACATTGGAGTAAGTAAAATGTACATTTATTCCATCAACACATGAATGAATCTTACATTAATATCTATTCATAACTACAAATAATGCCTATAGTTTATACCACTTGAGTAAAATTCACATTAAATTGTAGATTCTCAATTACTAAAATAAGATCCAAATAATTACACTCAATGATATCTCATGTTATCATAGTCTAGTGTTCTAAGGTATAACTACTAGTTTTCTTAGAATTAATCATATTAAGTAGTCATAAATAAATGAAAATATAAAATTTTAGTCAAGCAAGTATATATAATAAAACAAGTCATAAAAATATATAAATGTCTAACCTAACATTCATTTACACACTTAAAGTTGTTTGCACGTATACATAATGTTGTACTAACTGTTACAAAATATACTATTCAAATAATAATGTAACAACCCCATTGGATTAGACATACAAATACATGATTTTTTTTATTAAATGCATATATCAAAAATAGATTACACCATAAAAATATACAAAGATCATAATCAATACTCAAAATGTGATAATAATAACAAGCATGATACATTACATATCACCGATCTCTAATATCATGAGAGTGCACATCATAATACAAATTTAAGAAGTAATCACATTAACTCAGTTGCAACTAAAATAGTCTACAACCACTGCTATCAAAATAAAATAATAATCAATTATAAACCTTAATAATAATATTAAAAGATATGTACAATATATATATGTCAGGATCTAGAACAAATAGCTCTGATACCAGTTGTCAGGATCATACTCCTTAAGAGTACAATTAATTACTTTTATATAAGCAACTAAACACAGAATTAAACCAAAAGTAATAAGTAACTAAAATTCAAAAACAACACAGAATATGAGATACGAGAAACAATACAATCTGTATTCACACTCTTCCAGAAGAAAATACAATGAAGAAATCACACTCTTTCCACACCTCTTGGGCGTACAGTAATTCTCCCTCAAGAGTTCTCTCTCTTAATCAATTATAATCAACTCAAACACAGATTTGTTTCCTCGACCAGTTAGTGACAATCAACCCAATGGTTGTTGTTGCCTACTCCAAGTACCACCAAGTAGATCTCCTTGATCTTGCACCCTTGCAGATCTAACTGATCTTACTTATCATGTAGATCTCCTTGATCTTGCTACCTACAGATCAACTGATCTTACACCCCTTGAGACAACCAAACCAATTGTTGTTCTTGCTTTTAAGTTGAAGATCTAATCCTTCTTAGTCCCTCGATTACAATACAGCCCCATGGGTCTCTTAAATAGATCCCAAACCAAACAATAATTAGAAACACATACTCAAGACTAAAATTAGTCTTTACATGCAAACTAGTTGTTCTCCTAAAATTAGCAATTCTAATTCTAGAAACGCCGCCTAGAAATTCACAGGTGATCGACGTCGATTCTTGTCTGACCGATGCCAGCCGACCCCTAACTGATGTCAATTACTGTGTACACTGATTATGACCGATGTCAGTTGGCCTGACTGACGTCGGTTACTTTGACACTCAACAACCTCCACCATTTGCATAATAGTAAAGCTTTTAGCTCCACAACTTAACAATCTCCCACTTGGAGATAAATAGCTGCACCTGTACTTGTACCTGTACCTGTACATCTTCTAATTTATTTCTAGCTTGTATCTCCATCTTCAAGTTCAATCTTGAAGACCAACATAATTTGAATGAAGATTCAACTTCTCCTTTGTTCCCGACTTTGTTAACATTTTTGCAGGGTTCTTATCCTTGCTAGCCACCGTGACTGCAACAACCTTCTGCAACTCTGAAATCCAGCTAACCACCGTTCCACCAACAGTGAACACATATCCTGTGGTGCTTCTCTAGCCATCCAAGTCACTTGTCATATTCGAATCTACATATCCACATAGAGAAGTGCTTGACCCTGCATAACATAAATACATGCTGCTGATCCGTCTCAGATATCTAAAAATTCACTAAACTGCTTTCCAGTGGTCCTTTCCTAGATTGGTCATAAACTTGCTGACAACTCCCACTGCTTGGGTAATATTACGTCTAATACATACCATGTACTCAACTTCATCACGTGATTTAGGACACTGTTCATAGCTCAGCTTGAACTATCCAACCATAGGTGTGCTTACCGATTTTGCATCCTGCATATCAAACCTCTCCACTACCTTATTCACATAATCCTCTTGAGACAAAATCAACCTGTGATTTTATCTGTCTCTAAAAATACTCATGCCAAATATTTTCTTTGCTCTTTCTGAATCCTTTCTGGTACATGTTTGAGCTACTTTTACCTTTAGCTCAGTAATTACCTGCATGTGTGACCCTGCAATAAGCATATACACTACATACAGTAACATGATAATGTAGCTAATATTATCCAACCTGATAAAATAAACACATTGGTCACATTAACATTGACTAAAGCCATGCTTTGTCATAAACCTGTCAAACCTCAAATACCACTGTCCTGGAGCTTGCTCAAGACCATATAACCTGGCCTTCTGTCTCACCTGTCCATTCTCTCCTTTCTTTAACCTGTAAATCAATTCATCTTTCAGTGCTTTCTTTCTGGCTGGCAACTCTACCAAATCCCACGTTTGGTTCTCTTTCAAGCAATTAATTTTCTCATTCATGCCATGCTCCCACTGTTTCCTGGATTCTACCTACATTGCCTCTTCAAAACTTCTTGATTTTCCACCATCAATGAGCAACAAGTAGTATAAAGAAGGGGAATAATGAATTTGAGGCTTACTTACCCTTTCAGTCCTCTTCATGGGCATTTGAGACTCCTTAACAGCTTGTTGTCCACCCAAATTTCATTCTAATAGTGATCGATTAGGTCATCTCTCAGTCTACACTCGATCGATGTCGGTTCCATGTGACCGACCTGACCAATGTTGGTTCTTACCTGACCGACGTCAGTTTCCACCTGCCCAACATCACTGACTTTAGTCTCCACTGGATCGACGTCGGTTCTTACATGATCAACGTCGATTCTTACCTGATCGATGTCGATATCTGTGTTTTATTACGAGTGATGATTTTTACCCGTGAGCTCATTTTGGATCATAACCTTGTCCAAATCAACATTTTCCTGCTCAAAATTATTCAGCCTCTTGAGCTGATCTCTGTCCATCATCTTCTCTTTGAAAACCAAGGCTTTTCAGTTCTTAACATTTGACTTAAGAACATGCATTCCTTTTTCACTCATGTGACCAAGCCTACAGAGCCACATCTTTGCATCTATATCTGAAGTAGATAAAATAGAAGGAGAATCACTAATACAAGTAGATAGATAAAGTGTACCTACTTTCTTACTTCTTGCTAAAACAAGTGCACCCTTGAAAACTTTCTAAGATTCCGCTGTAAGAGTTACTGTGCAACCCTCATCACCCAACTTTCCTACAAAAATCAAATTCTTTTTCAAGACTGGGACATGCATGACATCTTTCAACACCCATGTGTTGCCATTCTACAATTTTAGCTGCACTACCCCTTTGCCAACCATTTGACAAGGCTCACCATCCCCTAAATAAACTTTTCCAAAGTCTCCATGGACATAATCATGAAAAAATTCTCTATTTGAGGTTGCATGGAAAGAGGCACCAGAATCTAAAACCCAAGATTCTACTTTATTCAGGGAACATATAAGAGCATCCCATGCAACAATACTTGCATCATTTGCTTCTTTATTTCCTTCACGCTGATCTTCTACCAACCAATAATCTTTCTTTACATGCCCTTTCTTTCCACAATTCCAGCAGGTTATACCTCCATTTTTGGATTTGGATCTCCTGTCTATCTTTGACCTTGATTTCTCTTGCTTGCTCTTCTCTCTTTGCTTTCCCCTACTTTCAACACTTAAAACATTACCTGATGTTTCTCTTATATTTTTTCTGCAAATTTCTTCATTCAAGATTACACTAACAACATCATCAACTTTCAAGATATTTGAAGTAGACGTAGTATTACTAACTGCCATTACCAAACTATCCCAACTTTTAGGTAAAGAGCATAAGATTAAGATAGCCTTAATTTCATCATCAAAATTTATATTGACTGAAATTAACTGATTTACTAATCCATGCAAATCACTAAGATGACTATATACCGATCCACCTTCTTGCATTTGCAAATTAAATAATTGCTTCATAAGAAATACCTTATTCGAAACTGAGAGTTTTTCATATAAATTTGCCAAAGATTCCATTAACTCTACCGTTGTCTTTGCCTGTGATAAGTTGGAAATCACAGACGATGCCAGGCTCAACCTTATAGATCCCAGAGCCTTCCGATCAAGAACATTCCATTCTTCATTTTTCATATCTGTGGGCTTTCTTGAAACCCCACCCAATGGTAAGTATAGATCTTTCTGATACAGATAATCTTCTATTTGCATCCTCCATAATTGATAATTCTTGCCATTGAATTTCTCCATTCTTAGCTTACTTTCTTCTGCCATTGCTTTACTCTCACTCAATCAGAAACCCCTGAGAGTGACTTGTAATCAACAAACACTAACCTGCTCCGAACCAGGGTTTATACCACTTGTCAAGATCTAGAACACACAGCTCTGATACCAGCTGTCAGGATCCTACTCCTTAAGAGTACAATTGATTACTTTTATATAAGCAACTAAACACGAAATTAAATCAAAAGTAATAAGTAACTAGAATTTAGAACAACATAGAATATGAGATACGAGAAACAATGCAATCTGTATTCACACTCTTCCAAAATGAAATACAATGAAAAAATCACACTCTTCCCACACCTCTTGGGCGTATAGTAATTCTCCCTCAAGAGTTCTCTCTCTCAATCAATTACAATCAACTCAAACACAGAGTTGTTCCCTCCACCAGTCAGTGACAATCAACCCAATGATTGTTGTTGCCTACTCCAAGTACCACCAAGTAGATCTCTTTGATCTTGCACTCTTGCAGATCTAACTGATCTTACTTACCATGTAGATCTCTCTGATCTTGCTACCTGCAGATCAACTGATCTTACACCCCTTGAGACAACCAACCCAATTGTTGTTGCCTTCAAGTTGAGGATCTAATCTTTCTTAGTCCTTCGATTACAATACAGCCCCATGGGTCTCTTAAATGGATCCCAAACCAAACAATAATTAGAAACGCATACTCAAGACTAAAATTAGTCTTTACATGGAAACTAGCTATTCTCCTAAAATTAGCAATTTTAATTCTGGAAATGCCGCATGAAAATGCACAGATGACCGATGTCGATTTCTGTCTGACCGATGCCAGCTGGCCTCTAATCGATGTCAGTTACTGTGTACACTGAATATGACTGATGTCAGTTGGCCTGACCGACATCAATTACTTTGACACTCAGCAACCTCCACCATTTGCATAACATTGAAGCTTTTAGCTCCACAACTTAACAATATATATATACACATGGCTCTTTTGGAGCATAGTTTTTGAACTCAAGTATATGTGCCAATCTCAAGTGTCATCTCAATAAGTAGTATTACTGTGGGGAGGGAGAGTATCATCCGAATATTTTCTCACATAAATCATGAACTAATGATTCTTCACACTAATCTTATTAGAAAATGACCTTTCCTTCACAGATGAGTAGATAGTGATGACACGATAATATAGAGAGACAAGCGAGTACTTGTGTATTGTATGATTTCTCAACTAAACATGTAGTGTATTATAAAAAATATTTTTTTGTAAGATATCACACAAACTGATACAAACATGTAAATCATACTTATGGAATGATAATCTATCATTAAACGTACTTTGACCTAAAGTTTTATAAATAATAAATAATAATGATTTATAGATCAATCAAATTTATACACACCATTTAATCGGACTGCTTTCATCTAGCATTATGATGCTAATAATCTAGTGAAGTCTATCTCACTCTTTACTCCATATCAATAATTCAGTTTAGTTAAATATAATTCAACCATAAGATTCATATAATTTACATCTTGTTGACAAATGTATCATATAGCGTGTTAAACATAAGAGTAACCAAAACATACATTTATTTAGTCAAACATATGATTGAATCTTACATTATTTATATCCCATACTAAAAATAATGACTACAGTTTATACCATCCGAATAAATACATATTTAACTACAGATTTTCATTATCACAATTAGTTTCTACACATACTATTCCTATGATAACCCATAATATCATAGACTAGTATTCTAAGACATAACTACTAACATTTTACAATCAATCAAAATAAAATAATCAAATACACAAAAACACAAGATTATATCCAAGCAACTAGACATAACAAGCAAGTCATAGTTTTCTTGTAACACATAATATTTCATCTTAACATACACTACACTCTAAAAGATTGTATGCACTAATACAAAAGGTCTTACTAACTGTTACAAAATATGATATTAACAACAATAACCAACATGCATACAGTAAATAGATCAAACATAGATATAATTATAGACATAACAATTATAATATGCACCATTTAGGTACAACATACTTTTGTACTATGGTACTCTATGATATCCCAAACTATCATAGATCATAACTACATAAAATCACATAATTCAACTTATGATTTCAAGAATCAAACAATCCACATAAATAACAATAAACATGTAAATGCAGAATTATATCATCTAAATATACCCTAAGTTTAAATTGTATACTAGCATTCCAAAGCAATATAACCTATAAGCATGCATCATGATGCACCATTATATACTAGATATAACTAAGCATTTATATATACTAACACTCCCATAACATGTGCTACACACAAGTAATCAATATTAAATACATAAAATTGACAATCAATCAATTATTTGCAATGAAACAAAGAACTCATAAACCTGTTATAACATTCACTTAAATATCTTGCTTTGTTTTTAAAAGACTATTTAATATAGTTATAATTTTGGTCTCACAGACACTTGATGTCTAGATAAATTCATACTTCTAGCCACAAGCTTAGCCATATGACCTGACACATCAATTTCTATTATGTAATTGTGTTGCATACATAAATCCATGTATAGATAAAGCAAAATAAGATTCAATGCATAGGAAACATAAGATAATCCAATTTAACATCTGTTATATGTGTAGGAGTTTGAATGCACACATTCGTTAAGCTTCATTTTATCATAATTATTTAATATAGTCTATAATCCACCCATGGAGATAAAATCATAAGAGTATACCCCTACGTACATTAATACCTATGCATTTGCTAAGTTTTATTTTTTCCATTTCCTTAACATAGATTATTATCTGCCCATGGAAATAAATAACTGTAAAATACACCTCTATGCTCATAAATAGACTATTGGTCATATTGACACCTATGGATATTAACATTTTTAAAAGATATTTCTAAGAGGTTTCTCAATTATTGTAACATCATGTAATTGGCTATATTTTAAAATCTCGCAGATGTCTCAAATCAATTTTGGGGTTTTTATAAGGTCTATGAACACTAGGTTAAAAGTTTACTAACCTAGACTTGCATAAAAAAAAACCACCCCCTTGTTATTACTATTTATGGTTTTTTTATCAATAAATAAAAGTTTCGTAAGTTTAAAACTATCTAAGCTATATGTATCAAAAAATTTAATACAAAGTTTTATACATTTCCATATAATTGAAAATTGGGTTAATTCATAATCCCATGACATAGGTAATTTGAATCTATCAATTACCGTAAAATACATACATTATACTATGAGGATCTTAACTTATGATACTTCTCATAACAATATAGCTAAATTCCAGGCCATAATTTTATTTTATATTCTACATTATGACCATTTTATAGCTAAAATAATAACCATTATTATTATTGTTAACTTTCATAAACCATATGAGCCCTTTATATACCAACCATAGCTTTTATTCTTGATGTTTTATTTCCTTTTTATGTTTCTAAACAAAATAATATTATTCTTAAATCCAATGTAGCAATATCATAATTATGACTGTGAACATAATTCAACGACCTCTCTGCTTATACCATTCGGATTAAAAAGGTTAAGGCATCGTCAATTTACTTACAATTTGGGTCATTAAATTATAGTGTTTCAACCATTGTTCTCTAAATTAGTCATATCAATATTTGGCAATTATAATCATATTTGGTAGTCATAATTTAAGTTGTTGTAATAGACATATGGTGACACCACGATAATGGGTTTCTCGGCATACACACAAGATGCAATGAACTCAAGAAATAAACAATGATTTGGACAATTACAACAGAATAGTTACAATTCAAAACAACTTGTTGGTCAAATAACATCTATATAAACATTTTAGTTTTAAGCCTTCAGTGACCTGCTTGGAGTAAAATAATAACAACGCCTATTATGCTTTGATAGGGTTTGGACAAGATAAATACAACACTATCCAAGTGTAATTTTTAAATAAAAATCTCTATGTAGACACAATGGTCAATTTAAATATTATCAAGATAGAATTAAACATGTACAATGATGCCCTAGCATTTCAAAATATAGCAAAAAACACATTGAAAATTCTAACATCATGTTATAAAGAACTGCAACGCTAATCAGATAGTAGGTCAATTATCACAACGATTTTATAATATTCAAACTCAGTAATTCTATTTTGATAGCTCTATTCCATTCATATCTATGATGTTTTAGATTATAATTTCGTAGTTGTATTAATATTTAATTTTCCAGATTATAATAAATATACTCACTGACATATTATGATAATAACCATACATTTGGGTTTAAGGTACTACACCATAGTTGTTTTATATTTTAAAACACAAGTATTAGTTGGGTCTATTATATATGGTGATTTATCTAAAATAAGGTGTTGTATGCATTAATACGATCATTGGGTTATATAAAAGCAAGCTCAAATTTTAGATAAATAATATATTAAATCATTACTTTACAGATTTAATCGCTACTATACAGATTGAGTAAATATAATTATAATCAAGTCATCTTTTTATTGTTTAATTGAGAATATATATATGTTAAATCTCTATTTTTGCATATATGATTCCTTCAACTTATAACTATTTGGCTATAGTTGAAATTTTAAGCAAATTGCTACACTATTTATTTGGGAAATCACTACACTATATACCTGTAAATCCAACATTAGGGAAACTTAATATTTTCATAAGTTTTGATTGTGTATTTTAGTTGGAGTTGGCCATATTAATCACTATTGACCTATGCACACTATTTCCTGCATAAATTTTTAATTGTTCATAATATACATTTAACGATTCTTTTCAAAAAATTTAATGCACCACTTACCTTCCTTGATGGTGCTCAAGATAAATTTATACAATTCTGTAATGAAATGCCTGACTAGTTCTTCTGTGCCTATTTCGCATTGATGTTGTCTATTTTTCTCTTTCTCTCAAAAAAATTAGCCTCCTTATGTTTTTCCTTTCTTTTATGAATAAGTGTCGCGCTTTATTCCATGATTTCTCCTATTTTTTTCTTATTTTTAAAGCATACTTCTTTCCTTTACTTTATTATTTTCCCCCCTTTTTAAATCTTTTTATTGTTTATTTATTTATTTGTTCTTTTTTAATTTCTATTTTAATATTAATTACAATACGTAAATTTATTGAATAAAATAACATCCTAGATGTCATGATGGCTTAATAATATTTCTATTAATTAATAATCTCAAATTTTTGTAAATCACTTCCCAAAGGCATTAATGATCACACATAAAACACATTAGAAAAAATCCATAAAATCATTAAATTATGCTAGTAAATTATGGAAATCAACTATTTAATGTAAATGACATCAAAACATATTAAGCTAGCCACTCATTTTGCATTTAATATGTTCTCATTATCTTTGGTGTGTGCAAGGTACCCGTCAGTTTCTCTATCATCTTTTGATATCTCAATCTATGCCACCCTCTTCAGTGATGTTCTCCCTCCATCACACTCTGAGTGATAGTTTTTTCTGCATTAACCTCACAACAAAGCAGGTAGTTAGACCATAACAGTCATGATATACATTGATCATAAAATATAGATTAAATGATAAATCAACATAATCATAAGGTAAGCATATACTTACAACTAACTCATAGCAGTGTAATCATGTAACCTAAGTAATATCTTACTGTCTCATATCAACATCTATATCACAGCTTAGGAAAAATGGTAAAATATAAATTTGTCAACTATAGATATCCACGGATAATCTAGCAAGTTTGTATACAAAAAATCAAGATGTAATAAATAACCAATACATATATTTAATTAGTCAACATAGATGAGAGTCTAGACATACAACTATAATATGTACCATCCATGTATATACTTTTTGACCTAAAATATTTTATGATATCTTATACCATCATAGCTCATTGTGCATGAGCACCCTTCTCAAATATGAATAATCAATCTTACATTATAATTATTAAACAAGCAAGTACAAGATTATACCATCTGAGTATACCCTAGTTTACACTCCACAATTATAATCAGATGAAAACATAATCTATAGGCACACATCATGATGTACTATTTTATTCTATAAATATCTAATCACTTGCACATAAAATACCCTCATAAATATATTATACACAAATTTTTATCTTTACGTGACATTACAGAATTTGACCCTATCGACATATTACATAACACTACTATGCTTACAAAAATTCTACTTGGTCTTTATAAGCATTCCAAGCAAAGCCATAGTATAAATTTAGATCATATAATTATATCAATATAGAATATAATATCAATTAAATAGGAGTATGATAACATTTCGCATAAAAATATATATTTACTATTGCTTTCATAATTGTAAAGTAATATACCACAAACTATAAAACTCAATTTAATTAATCTAACTCATATTAGAGGATCAAAATAAAGTTGTAAAACAATCATCTCATAATCTTAGCCTTATGTTGCATGATCATAATCTTTATTAATATTGTATCAAAATTGTATGAATAAGATCCTCTATAATAATATTTGTTCATAAGGAGGAAATTATCCTATATCACAAGGTATCTCATATCTAGACACATATTACGATCCCTGTTTTTCATGAGATAGACTATTTATTTTGGACTTACCCAGCAACCTAGATACATTGAATTCAAACATATTGGCCAAAAAAAATATGGGTAAAAGGTCTACCTTATTGCATATTAATGCCATTATTAATACCGCTATACCTTTTTATAATTGTATCTACCAATGTTACTAAGATGATAAATGTAAAATATATAATTATGTGACAACACTATATAATCATTTCATTACATTTTCTAGTCTCTATAGTTACGCTCAAACATTAAGAAGGAATGTACTCAATCTTAGTTTCTTACTAAGGTCAAACTTTGTACATACTACCGATATTACACAACCCATTTTATATCTTCGTATTTTGTACATATCATAACAAAATGAATCCCTCTAGATATTAATAATAAATAATCAACAACCATTCAAGATTTTCTTATGGATCCCATGATAATCACTCTCATTAATTAAAATTCAACTCGAGCTACCAACACAACTCAAAAATTTGAGGCAAAAAGAAAATTCCACCAAACATTTGATCTTGCATTCAAAAGAAACATATAATTTTTATTTAAATGACTCAGAGATTTCAAATATATACATAATTTCATTTAAATATACTCACTGTTTCATTAAATATATTACGTGTTTCATTAAATATACTTAACATTTTTATTATATATTATGTGTTTTCTATTAAATACTTAGCAGTTTCCAATATATACACAACAATTTCCAATTGCATACTATACATTCCATTTAAAAGTTTTACATTTCAAAACTACTATGACCTAGCATTTCAATACTATGACTGCACAATTTACAACGAATACACATTCAACATCTTATAATTTTGAATGATACACAAATATGAATAAACAATAACATAAAACAATATTAAAGATTTTTTTTTTATTGTTATTAATTCTATGTTAAATAATATTTATGTTCTTTAAACCCATCGGCTTCTCTTTCCATATCCACCATTAATTCACTGTCAGACCATTTTTTTATGCTATAGAGAATCCTTACAGTTTGGCAGATTTTAATGCACAGTTTTGTTTTTTCTTTTATTCTGAACTATGAATAAAATAAACTTCCTTGCCATATAGCCACATGATTCCACTAAAGTGCCTAGATTTTCTATCATATCGCCCACTATTTCATAAAGTCAATTGCATTTTAGTAAATTATATCTTTTGAATTTATGTTTATTCTTACATCTTTAATACTATTTATTTTCTCCAAAATTTGACTTCTAGTACAATATTTATAATAACCAAGATTGTGACTTAATTTTTTTTTTTTAAATGCTTAAACAATGTGATGCATAATTTTGCTTGGAAAATATTTCAAAGCCATAATTAATCACAAAAATCAAGACACTTTAGTTTTATCCATGCACCATTAGGGATGCCTTAATGGTACACCCTTTTCAAGTATTAAATTAGTCACTTGGATTTAACCAAGATGTGGTCTTAAGTTATGAATCGTTGTCCACATACATGTTAATATGGAGTCTAATTTAGATGCTGGCTAAAGTTTTTAGACACTGCCTTATATATACTTTAAACACAACCTATTTACTTAGACACTTCTTATGTATACTTTTAAAATTTAGTCTACTAGATTGGGCAATGTCCATATATGTGAAACACAGTCTTAATACTCTTCCAATAAATAAATAAAAATGACTCTTTCTTTATAAATATATAAGACAATACACAGTCATATAATATTATAACACGTTGATAGGTTGCTGGAAGAAATTCTAGTTTAACAAATATAATCAAAATTCATATTATTTAGCTCAGAATATTAATAACAAAACCTACCTTGCAAATTACTTACTGGTATTATCAATATGCCTTCTTGCTATTTATAACTCTCTCCCACAATCCTCTGCTTCTTTTCTCCTCGTGTCTCTCCTCTCCCTTTTGATTTTTATCAAAGTTTATTTATAAATTAATTCCCTTCAATTTTATTATGCCTCTTCTCTTTGCATGTTAAATTTCATAGTTTGCCTCCCTATGCATATCATTCCACTCTCTTTTTGATTTCATTTTCCTGCAATTAATTCACCTTTAATTATCTTAATTAATATTAAATCATATAATTTGTGTAGTGAATATCATTACGCCATTGTTCTCTCGAGATATCTTCAACATAAATTTAATTGACTAATAAAATAATAATATCTATTTTCTAACTTCTATGTAATTTCACACATGCATTATCAAGACTAATTTTTAATTGCCTTGACTCAAGGTTGGTACTCTAAGATAGTTCAAATTCTATGAAAATAATTATAACAAGGATAATTATTTATTTGACTAATAGATATCAAGTCATTAATTACTTTTTATTATAAGATAGCCATATCTACAATAACTAATATCTATATAGCATTTAAATATTTATTTTCCTGATTTATTCTCAAAATTTAAGATAATTAAATTAAAAGAATCTAATATATATTAAGAATTAAATCTTCATACAAGTATAGTCACATACATATTTTTTAAGCATGTACTAACTTAAAAAACATGTTATGCATATAACATTTTAAATCTACTGTGTTTGTAGCGTCACTACCAATTTCCTTTGTCATCCCTTAATTGTCCCATTTAACCCATCCTCTTTGATGATGCTTTCCCTTGTCAAGATATAAGGGCAGTATCAATCTTGTATCTAACACATAACAAGTAGGTAGTTAGTCTGAGTCATCATAAATATTAACTAATGATGTAAAATTAATAAATACATATCCATAATGTACAGAACATAGATTATAATTATCACATCATGTATACTAGTCAATAATATAATTTTTCCATTATAGTATATGTCATAAAGCTCAAATCAAAGAAATAATAATTAGCTAATAACCATATTATTCCAGAGAATTAAAGGTTATAAACCATAACGTAAAATCAAGATGTAACATCTTCCTCTCTAAAAATGGTCATCATCCTGATGACACTTATTCAATTCATAATTTTGAGTAAAAAATAGAGTTTAAAAGGAATAAACACATAGTATCTAGTATCAAATCATGATAATAAATGTAAAATTTTACCATAAGAACTCATACTAGTTATCATAATTAACATTATTCTTGGATTATTGGTTCTACAAGACCTTACTTTGTGATATTTCCAATCATAAAAATATGTTTTGTGAATGTCACTTATGTTGGAGATTTGTCAGTGATGTCATGGTGTTATCTTGAAGGTGTCCTGATGATTGGATGAAGTGTTTTTATAGCCCAAATAACAATGACAAATTGTGTAATGTGCTTATTTTAATGTGTTTTATATTGGCTTAGTTGATCTTTAGTTTTGACATGATTAGAGATGTTCAAGGATGAGTATGGTGGTTGGAGAACATGCAAAAGATTCTTAAGATATTATCTATGATTTGAGATCTTGTGTGTATAAATAATATTCATCTGGTTATCCATAGTTTTTATCTAGATATTTTGGGTCTAGTGACAGAAAATCTAATTAGATAGTTTGATGACATCACCATTGCCACGTGTGAATGAGTGAAAGGGAGCTAGTCATATGGTTCTAATCATAGTAGTCCCTAATTATTATACACTAGATCTCAAGTCATGTGTCAAAGTGCGATCAAAGATATGAGGGTGAAAATTTGGCTTCTAAGATAGATTATATTATTTTGTCATACCTAGCCAAATTGCAATATGGTCATAAAGAGTTAAGTAAGCAATTTGATGATAGTATATCTCACACGTGTGGATGTTTCAAGAGAGGTGAGCATATGGGTTTGTTCAGTTTTAGACCTAGTTTATTTATGCTAATTTCTAGATCATGTGATGAAGCATGTCAAAAGATATACATATGCAAAGTTAGGCTTCCAAGCAGTTTGATTGTGTTTTCCCATACTTAGCCATTTTTGCAATATGGTGGAAAGATCTGAGTGAGCATTTTGAAGGTGTTTTATTTTGCACGTGTGAAGGTCTCAAGAAAAATCAATCATATAGGTTTGTTCAATTTTGATCATAGATATTTTATGATAAATTTGAGATCATGCACTCAAGCACAATAGAAGTTATGTAGGAACAAAGTTAGCCTCTCGAGTATATTTTGATATAGTTGGCTTTGTGACAATAGTTTTTGAGAAGGCACTTTAATGGCATTATATCTCACATGCACGAGGGTTCAAAGAGCTATTTTTTATATGGTTGGATTCTCCTAAGTGAAGAAATCATCTAGTCTAAATTTGAGATCCTGTATCAAAGTATAAAAGTTATTAAGAATAAAAAATGCCTACGTAGGCATATTGATAGGGTCCCCATACTTAGTCATTTTCAAAACTTTTAAAGCTTGAACAAGATTTACGGTGGGCATTTGCTCTAAGGAGTCAGGAGGTAGAGAGATAAGGACAGGTGCACGATGTTTTAAAGTTGAGCAAAGGTACAAGATAATGATCCAATGATGAGTGGGTAATCGCATAGATTGATCAATGGTGAGCGTTGATCGTTAAAGACCAGGTTAATCCACAGAGATCAAGGGAGTGCATTGAGTCAATATGTTGAGATTGCATGAGATGAGGTCAAAGTGATAGAGGTTCAATGTTTGAGCATTGGTGCCTATCTGTTAAAGGTCGATCAAGAACAATAGAGCGTATTTGATCTGAAGATGAGATGCCACGAGATGTAAGCAAAGTTTTTGAGGTTTAATGATGACCGTTGCCAATTGAATATTTGAATTTGTGAAGGAAAGACCAATGTTTGGTTTTTGGACCATAGCTTTTGATAGCAGTCAAATTTACTATTATAGTAAACATAAAAGTGGTAGAGGACTCTAAATCGCATTTAGCTATATGGATTTAAAGATTTATAAGTGTGTATAGCAAAATGTATTGAGCTTCAAAGTTGATTATGTTTTTGTATATATTCTGCAAGTGACCCGAGAAAGATATTCGAGTTCGTGTATTTATTGTTTTGATGTTTCATGGTGAATTGGCTATTGGGGAGTGTTGTAGACTCCATGGGATTGCTCTATGTTGTTTTTAGAGGTGTGATCAATTCATCTTGAGTATGAATAATGCTTAATAAGTTAATTGTATGTTTGTTAATGACATTCGTATATATAAGGTATATTTTTAAGTTATTTGTGCATACGTAGAAGTTAGATAAAGTGACTGTAATCATTTGAGGATGTCCTAAATCACATGAGGAGTGGACCTATGTATTTTTAAATTGTCATGTGTTCTTAATTTGCTTGTAGATTTATCAAAAAGGTGAATGTGTCTCCATAGGACCTAAAACTGACTTAGGCCTATTTTGAAAGGGGACTATGCTTAAGTGTGACCCATGTGAGATGCCTTAAGGGTGAAGGCATGTTTTGTGGCCGACAAAGAAATGTTGTGATCATGATTAATTCATGATTGATCTATATAAATTTGAACCAAATGTGTTGGGTTCGAGACTAGTGATTTGAGAGACTTTGGAAAGATTGAAGAAAGGCTTTTGTGTGCTTTGTGGAGTGAAAGATAGGTAGTGTGCAATTTTTTGGAGTTAATGAGCAGAATAGTTGGTTGAATCTATGTATAACCTATAGGTCATGTTCCTAATGTCAGGATAGTGCTCTTATAATTTGTGGATATGTGAAGAGGTCTGAGTGTGCAGATAAGGATAGTTAGAGTGAAGAAGGAAAGAGTTTGTGATATGCTTATGTGAGAGGCTTATCTGAGATAGAGAGAGAGTTTGTACAGTTGGTAGAGAATCAATAGATCCATCATTAGGTGTTGAAGACATCATTCCTAAGGTGTAAGTGTTATTATCAAATGAGGGTCTAAAAGAGTTGGTCTCACTTAGGGGTAGTTGTTCCTTGTAAAATAATTATTTCACTAAAGGTAGGTGGTCTAAAGGAGTGGATCATCTTAGGGGCAGGAGATCCTTGTAAAACAAGTGTTTCACTAAATACCTTTGGTTAGGAGGACATGATCAAGGTTTATTGGTTTAAAGGTGTTGATCAGTCTCTTAATTGTAATCATCTTATAGGGTAATACTCCATGTGTTTGTAGGCTTGAGAGTGGGGTTTAGTCTCTAAGAGGGTTTCCCATGTAGACCTTGTGTTATGTATGTGATATTACACTATGTTCATTAGTCACTTCTATGAATGATCTGTATGTTTTATGAATGCTTGTGTCGAATGCTTAAGTAATTTCAAGGGTTTGGAAACTATATTGGTTTCTATGCCATCACTGATCCATGTAGTGAATTGTACCTCTGACAAGTGGTATCATAATGAGGTCCTTTGGTAAAATCTTCACAGCTTGACGGTGATTGAAGGTACAATGGCTAGTAAAAATGTGCAAGGTGGTTTCTATACCAAGCAAGCACTGATGTTCAATGGATCCAATTATGCTTTTGGAGTACTAGGATGAAGACATACATTATGTCCCTAGGTTTTGATGTATGGCAATATATTCTAGATGGTTATGTTGCTCCTTCTATTCATCCATCTAGTGTTGTACATAAGAATTCATTTGAGAACACATATAAGGCAATGAATGCCATCACTTTTGGTCTTACAAAAATTGAGTTCGCCAAAGTAATTCATTGCACATCTGCCTAGGAAATATGGAATAAGTTGAAGACTATTTTTGAAGGAGACTCAAAGGTTAAGTTGGCAAAGTTGTAGACTCACATAAGGCAATTGGAAAGTCTCAATATGAATGAAGAAAACACTATGGCATCCTTCCTATAGAGATTTGATGAGGATGTGAACATCATCAGAGGTCTTGGAGAGAATCTAGAAGAGACTATTGTTGTTTAAAAGATATTAAGGTCTATATCCTCCAAGTTTGATCTGAAAGTATCTACTACTGAAGAGAGCCATGATCTTACTTAGTTAAATATGGAACAATTGCATGGCACCCTTACTTCCTATGAAAGGAGGAAGAATGGTGATATACCTCCAAAGAAGGAAGCATCTTTCAACACTGAAATGCAGACAAAGAAAAAGTTCCAAGGTAAGAAACTCAAGGAGAATGACATTTTTGATATATATGAGGATGAACTAATTGCTCTTTGATTTCAAAGAAATTAAGAACAAGTTTAGGTAAGTATAAAGGTAATATAACCCTCAAATGCTTCAATTATGGTGAGATAGGACATTTTGCTAAGAAGTGCCCTTATATGTATAAGAAGGATGATGATGAAGAGCATGATCAAGATCATGTTAACGATAATATATCTTTCAATTATGATACAATTAAGAAGGGATTTAGAAGGTTTGATGACAATAAAAATTACTTTAAGGACAAGAAGTCTCTATACCAAAGAAGAATGTAGCACATCGAATGAGAGTGAAGATAGTGAATCATAATACGATCATGAAAATGATGGTTCTACTGAAGATGAATCTTTGTTCATGGTTGAGGAAAGAAGTTTCTTGCATCAGAAGGTGTCTACTTGGAATGATTTAAATGATGATGAAGATGAGGTGGACTATGAGACTGCATTGTCTAATGCTCATGAAGAACTGAAGATTGAGAAGAAGATCAATAAGAAGATGAAATCTAAACTCAAGGAATTTGAGGAGCAATTCAATATTTTTGAAGCAAGAATGGATGAAGATGCCAAGAAGCATGAAGATATGGCCAAGCATCTCAGTTGTCAATTGGAAATTCTATCTACAAGCTTAAAAGCTAAAGAACATGAATGTGCAAGCTATGTAATTAAAAATGAGTCATTAAAATATGAGTTAAAGAAGGTATCTAGTAAAGTAATGGAATTTTTGAGATTTGAAAAGAGCTCAAGTGATCTAGATAATATTTTGAATGATTAAAAGCTTGCAAGTGATAAGGCTGGTCTTGGATATAAAGAAGAACTAGAGACTACAACTCAAGACAAGATGAAGACTAATGTGAAAAAGGTGGATTAGCCTTTTTTAATAAATCATTAGACAAGGAATCAAGGTGCTGGCAAGATGATTACAAAATAAATTAGACAACCAAATGCCATGAGCTATGAAAATTTTAATGGTTATTGTTATACCTGTAATTAGTTTTGGCATAGAGTTAGAGAATGTAGAAGACTTGTTAAGAATGAATTTACTTGGGACTATCATGGGGGTCATTAGTCAAACGGTGTAAGCAAGGTTGGGTGCCTCAATTATCATAATGTTGGATACTTTACAAAATGTTATCAATTTAAGGCAAGATAAGCTGAGTTTCCTTCAAGAGATATTGAGTGTTATAGTTGTTATGAACTTGGACACATTGGAAGATTTTATCCAAATATGGAAAGGTAGAAAGAGAATTTTAAAAAAAAATTGGTGTGATTCTATTGTGAATAGAGAGGTCACGTTGTTAGATTCTACAAGCAAAAGACTACAAAATAAAATAGTTTTTATCAGGATCCTAGAGTGTAATATAGAAGACAAGTTAATAATTGGAAACCAAAGGTGGTAAGTATGAGTCATGATGACACTACAAGTATAAGTAATATATTTGGTATGGTGGTTAATGATTCTGAAGTTGAAGAGTCCCAAGAGGTCTCATTGTCTGCTCATGTTGAAAATGAAGAGACGAAGCTCAAGGAGAAGACCAAGGTGCTAGTTGAAGATAGTTCTAAGGTATGTATAGATCCAAGTGAACATCCTATTATTGTTGAAAAATTACCTAAAGATGAGAATCCAATCTGAAAATAATATTATTTAGATGAAAAGGTATGGCATGAATCTATGTTCTCTCCATGTATTGATAATCCAATGATAGAAGAAAAGAAAAATGTTGTAGTAGTTGAGGAAGTTCTTTCTCTAAATCCAAAGAACAAGAAGAAGAAGAAGAAGAAGAAATATAAGTATCATCTAAGCAAGGAGGAAGAGGAAGATGAGGAGTTGTATTAGTTTTAGAGCATTGAGGTATAGAGGGTGTCTTTATCTATGCTTCTTAAGTAATTCCTTTCAAGTGGAAAAATAAGTATTATTATGGTGTTTTTCAATTGGAATAGTTTGCAAGGTCATATTGAAGGTTCCCAAATAACAAAGATGGATTTATGATTTTCCAAGGTAATATTTTTACATAGAAAGGTCTATTGACCTTATTCTAGCATGCTCTAGGTGGTTTTATGATCTGAAGGAAAGATGAAGTTAATCTAGAGATTTTTGTTAGCTCTTGGGTTTCCTAATTTGTGCTTAAGAGCTTACAAGGCCTTAAATAGGTTATACGAATTCAAGGTTCCAAATATTGTGTAAGATCAAATCTTGGTCCAAAAGTATGTAATTGTTATCTCCAGGTGTACAAGAAGTTTCAGAGGTGGATGTTGACTGGAAGGTGCTGTGTTGACTTTGTTTATTTGGAGATTATAGGGTTTTGAGCTCTGCTATAAAAGTGGTTTGCCTTATGAGTTAAGGTCTAAGGCTTCTTAATTTGTTGAATGGGCTAAATAGGTAGTCAATCAGGTTTCATAGAGAATTGAAGGTTTGTAGTTCTTAAGTTATTCTTATTTATGTCAAAATAGAGGGCTAATTGGCTAGTGAGTTTGTAAAGGAAGTATGTTGCAAAGGATGAGCTTGTTGAAAATTATTGTGCTTTAGGGGACATATGAGAGTGCTCTAGATATGAAGTTTTAGGTCCTGAAGTTATGTCTGCTGAAAGTTGTGAACTCTGCAAGTTCTAGGAAGGGCTACAAGAGGACTAGACTAGCCTAATGAGAAGAAGAGTGATTTTGTTTAGTTTCTAAAAAAGGGCAAAGCATGAATGTATTCAAGGTGAGTTCTCAAGTTGGCTTAGAACATGTTTGTTAATTTTTGAATGGTATGATGCTCTGTTGATGGTCATGATTATGTCTTGGGAAAGAAGGTTATTAAGCCTATGTGGTGGTTCTTCATGGTGTATGGAGATCTAAAGATGTTTAAGTGGTGCAATTGCTTATAAATATTAGGGGGAGTCCCTCTTAGATGTCTCTTGGTAAGTTACATTAGATTTTAGTGTTTTTTGTGTTCTATTTTCAATAGTTGTGCTTGTGAAAAAGAGTTTTGGCATGTAGCAAGAGCAAGTTGTCAAGACAAGAAGAGGTCGGCTCAAGGTAAGGGGGAGTTTGTATCATCTTTATAAGATGGTCCTTTCCTATTTGATAGTATTTTTAGGTTCTCAAGATCATATTTTTCCCACCTTGTTATTATGTGGGAGTGCTTTGAAGATAGAGAAGATGAGATATATATTGCTATATTGATGGGTGTTGACATCAATGACAAAGGGGAGATCGTTGGAGATTTGTTATTGATGTCATGGACGTGTCTTAGTGAGTGGATGAAGTGCTTTGATAACCCAAGTAACAATGACAAAGTATGTAATATGCTTGTTCTAGTGTGATTTATGTTAGCTTCGTTGATCTACAGTTTTGGCATGACTAATGATATTCAAGGATGAGTATGGTGGTTAGAGAATGTGCAAAAGGTACCGAAAATATTATATATGCTTTAATATCTTGTGTGCATAAGTGGTATTCATCTGGTTTTCCATAGTTTTCATCTAGACACATTGGGCCCAGTGGTAGAAAATCTAGGAAGGCAGTTTGATGATATCACCATTACCACATGTAAATGATTTAAAGGGAGAGGGGTCATATGGTTGTGCTTATAATAGTCGCTAGTTATTATGCACAAGATCTCAAGTGATTTGTTAAAGCATGATCAAAGATATGAGGGTGCAAAGTTGGCTTCTAAGATAAATTTCATTGTTTTTCCATAGTTGGCCAAATTTGAAATATGGCCAAAAAGAGCCAAGTAAGTAGTTTGATGATAGAATATCTCACACCTATGGATGTTTCGGTATAAGGCAATCATATGGGTCTATTTAGTTTTGGACCTAGTTTATTTTCACTAATTTCCATATCATACAATGAAGTGCGTTAAAAGATATACATAAGCAAAGTTGGGCTTCTAGGAAGTTTGACTGTGTTTTCCCATACTTAAGCCAATTTTGTAATATGGTAGAAAGAGTTGAGTTGAAATTTTGATGGTTTTGTATCTTGCACATGTGGAGGTGTCAAGATAAACTGATCATATGGGTTTGTAGAGTTTTAATCATAGATGTTTTGTGCTAAATTTAAGAACATGCGTTGAAACACGGTAGAAGTTATGTAGGAACAAAGTTGTCCTCTCAGGCATATTTTGACATAGTTGGCTCTATGATAGAAGCATTTGAGAATGCAACTTATTTGCATAGCATCTCGCACACGTGAGGGTTTTAGGAACTATTTGTTATATGGTTGGATTCTCCTAAGTGAAAAGATCATCTAGTCCAAATTTAAGATCTTACGTCGAAGCACATAAAAATTTATTAAGGATCAAAAATGGCTACTCAAGCATATTGATAGGGTCCCCATACTTAGTCATTTTAGAAAGCATTAAAGCTCGTGCAAGATTTATGGTACACATTTTCTCTAAAGAGTCAGAAGGCAGTGAGATGAGGATAGGTGCATGATGTTTAATGATTAAGTAAAATTATAGGATGATGATCCAACAGTGAGTGGGTATTCATACAGATTGATCAATGGTGAGCATTGATCGTTAAAGACTAGGTTGATCCACAAATATTGATAGAGCATGTTGAGTCAACATTTTGAGATTGCACAAGATGAGGTTAAAATGATAGAGGTTTAAGCTTTGAGTGTTGTCATCTATGTGTTAAAGATTGATCAAGATCAATGGAGCATATTTGATCTGAAGCTGAGATCACTCGAGATGTGAGAATTTTTTTTGAGGTTTAACTATGACCATTGCCATTTGAATTTTTGAATTTTTGAAAGAAAGACAAGTGTTTGGTTTCTGGACCATAGCTTTCCATAAAATTTGAATTTGTTATTGTAGTAAAAAGCAAAGTGGTAGAGGGCTCCAAGGCGCACATGTATTTTTGGATTTGAATATCTAGAAGTGTGTATAGACAAAGATATTAGGCTCCAAAGTTGACTGTGTTTCTGTATATATTTTGTAAGTGACTTGAGAAGGATATTTGAGCTCATGTAGTTTTTGTTTCAATGTTTCATGGTGAATTAGCTATTAGGAAGTGTTATAGATTCTATGGGGTTATTTTGTGTGGTTTTTAAGGGTGTGAACAATCTATCTTGAGTATGAACAATGCTTGAGAAGTTGATTGTATGATTTTTAATGGTGTTTGCATGTATAAGGTATCTTTTTAAGTTGTTTGAGCATATACAAAGGCAAGCTAAAGTGATTTTGATCATTTGAGGATGTCCTAGGGGACATAAGGAGTGGACCTATGTATTTGTAAATGGTCTTGTGTTCTTAATTTGCTTGAATATGTATCAAAAAGGTGAATGGGTCTCTAGAGGACCTAAAAGTGACTTAGGCCTATTTTGAAAGGGGACTATGCTTAAGTGTGACCCATATGAGATGTCCTAAGGGTGAAGGCATGTTTTGTGGCTGATAAAGAAATATTATGATCTTGATTAATTCATGATTGCTCGATATGTAGTGGAACTAAATGTGTTGGGTTTGAGATTGGTGATTTGAGAGACTCTGGAGAGATTGAAGAGAGGCTTGTGTGTGCTTTATGGAGTGAAGGATAGGTAGTGTGCCTATTTTTGGAGTTAATGAGTAAAATAATTAGTTGACTATATGTATGACTTGTAGGTCATGTTCTTAATGTCAAGCTAATGCTCGTGAAATTTGAGGATATGTGAAGAGGTTTGAGTGTACAGATATGGACAGTTGGAGTGAAGAAGGAAAGAGTTTGTGACATGCCTATACGAAAGGCCTAACTGAGATAGAGAGAGAGTTTGTGTAGTTGACAAAGAATAAAGAGATCCATCATCAGGTGTTGAAGATATTAGTCATACGGTGGAAGTGTTCTTATCAAATGAGGGTCTAATGGAGTTGGCCTTCCTTTGGGGCAAGTGCTCCTTGTAAAATAATTATTTTACTAAAGGTAGGTGGTCTAAAGGAGTTGATCATCTTAGGGGCAGAAGCTCCTTATGGAATAAATATTTCACTAAATACATTAGTCAAGAAGATATGATCAAAGTTTGTTGGTCTAAAGAAACTGATCAGTCTCTTATTTATAATCATCTTATAGGACAATAGTCCATGTGTTTATAGGTTTGAGAGTGGGTTTTATTCCCCAAGAGGGTTTCCCAACTACACCTTATGTTGTGAATGTGATCTTAGCATTATGTTCATTATTCACTTTTATGAATGATTTGTATGTTTTATGAATGCTTGTGTTGAATGCCTAAGTAATTTTAAGGGTTTGGAAATTGAATTAGACTATTTTCCATCACTAATTTACCCCTCCTTTATGGATTGTACCTCTAACAAATTACGCTTGATTGATTCTATCATGACCGCCCCAGGGTCCAGAACTGTAAGACAATCCCATACAGCTCAATAATATTTTGATTTACTTTCTCTAAAATATATGAGATCATCAAAAAAGCCAAAAAAATTACCAAGGAGAGTTCCACAAAACTTTTCAATCCATCTACACATCTCTCTAATCTAGAAAGTGTATTTCTCATATTGTAGAAAAGTATTTAGGAAACCTGGTAAGAATGATTTGTATATGTTAATATTATCATTATTCCACGTAGCTTTGGATAAGTATAACATGTCAATATAATCAGTGGTCTACAAAGATTTTTAAAATTATGATGATGAATAGGAACTGGAAATTTTATATTTCCAATGTTTACAAAATCATGAAATACCCATCTATACTAAACATACATTTGACCATACGAAGTAATTTGACAAGTCGATCTGTTAGATCCTGAATTCGACAAGTCTATCTGTCAGATTTAAAATTAGTAACAACTGAGTTAATGTGAGGCTAAGTAGGATACCATCTTATCACTTAGAACTCACGTTCTTAATTCACCAGTCTTCCCTCGGGTCTCCATGACCTAACAATATCCATAATGTGCACGAGGTTCAATGAAACATGAATCTATACTAATAGATCATAGAGAGCAACACTATATGCTCAATGATTCTAGATGTATTAACATACAGACAAGAAAAATCAGACAATCATCTTGAGATTGTATTAAGTTACCACTAGCTAAACATAACTAGTATAATATTTCACATCTTAACCTATAATATTATATTCATAGTTAAGTGGAAATAATGTCAAAATTAACATAACATATAAAGACTAAGGATTATAACATCCTTACAACCTTATAAAAGAACAAGTGAGACAATGTCTCCTTTCTTGCATGACTAGCACACAATAAGTTAAAAGTTTATCTCAAACCTTTTAGACTACCAAGATGTTCAGCACATTCTATACCTTTCTTGTTTTCAAAAAAAGATGCATATAAAATTGTTTAAAACAATGTGCTTTAAAAGAGAATAACATCAATCTAAAAAAGGTATATAATTACATAATAATTATAATTAAATAGAATTTATATAATTTAAATGTTAGCCACGCCTCATGGTCAAGTACACAAGTTTGATAAAATAGTGGCTCTAAAAAGTCATAGGTGGAAAGTAAAGAACTAACATCTTATAAACAAAAGTTCCTACATACCCTCATATGGTAGAAGAAAACACCATAACCCAAGTTGCCAAATTACTACCTACTTACCAAATTTTTTCATATGAGTAGTATCATAAACTACAACCAGAAGGAAAATATTAACCATAAGGATGCATCACTCCATCCAATTCTACCACTTCTCTCAACAAGAAGTAGAAAACACTATCCCAAAACTCAGGGGAATAGGATAAAAACAACATTACAAAAACAATTTTTCACTTAAGGAAACACTAAATCAAAATCTTTTAAATATGAATCTTCTTTATAGTTTAAAATGATTTAAGAGGAGAGTGAGAGCTTAACAACTCACCTATAAGCTAACTAAGATAGATGACACTTCTTCTCAAGTCTTTATAAATATAAGGATGCTAGTCCATAAACTCATAACAGAAAGGAATTCACAACCAAGACATACACATTAAACTACATGAAAATTTCCATCGTACTAGGTGGTGCCACTCTAAAATGGTCTTATAGGATTTCCTACTCCTAGGATTTGTGTAAGTAAAACACAAAACTAACTCATAAATATGTAAGCGAGAATCACTCCATGCTTTTAAAACTCTCAACATAAAACACAAATGGTGAAGGTGATTTGATTACCAAGAAAATTGTAATCATACTCGAGGTATTCAATTTAGAAGATCAAGAATATGGTAAGGAACTCTTCTTCACAACTCATGAACTATGTTATACGCTTGCCTATCCAAACACTTTTAATAACCATCACCAACAAGACACTCAACCAACTATCCCTTTAATATCTCTAAGGGGGTACGAATGCTCTTAGAGTACACACTCAATATACAATACATTTATTCACATTTCTCCTCTCTGCTACACAAAAAGGTATGAAAATGATAATGGACTCATTAGGTCCTAGAGTTTGATTCTTAGCTATGATATCACATGTAACAACCCCTCAAGTTGTACTTAAGATAATGTAGTAAAGTTGTTTTTTTTTAAATAATTACTTAACATTCATTCACTCAAACCACGAATATACTAAATAACTTAAAACAATAATCATTCCAAATCCCAATATTGAATGCAATACAAATATTGCAATGGAAAGAAATTAAATACATTAGGACTCAGCCAAGGTTGGTCTACTAATACAGTAACTATTGTTCAAGTATACATAATAAAATACAATTACATTTCCATTAGACATTCGCCCTTAATTAATAAATAGATACCAAGCCCTTCGAGGCTCGACTTGAACAAACTCGTGTATCTCTAATAACCTCAAGTGTAGCCTCTAGGTAAGTACTACTGCTATGGAGAGGGAGAGCACCATCCAATCACTTTTTCACTCCAACCAGAGACCAATGATCACCGACACTAATCTCATTTGGAAAAGGCCCTCCCTTCATAGATGAGTGATAGTGATGGTGCAGGAAACTAGAGAACAAACCAGTACCCAAGTGTTGTATGATTTTTAAAACTAAACATGCAGTGTATCATAGAAAACTTGTTCTATTTTAAGATATTGCACTAACATATAAATCATATACGCCAAAATATAATGTCTCACTATACATTATTTATCCACAAGATTTATACTATTTACATCCTCCTTGAAATTATATCACATCACATGTTAAACATAGGAGTAAGCAAAGTGTACATTTATTCCATCAAGGCATGAATGAATCTTACATTATTATCTATACCTAACCATAAATAATGTCTATAGTTTATACCACCTAAGTAGAATTCACATTAAACTGAACATTCCCAACTACTACAATAGGATCCAAATAACTACACCCCATGATATCCCATATTATCACAGTCTAGTGTTTTAAGGCACAACTATTAGTTTTCTCATAATTAGTCATACTAAGTAGTCATAAATATAATGAAACATAAGATTTTAATGAAGCAAATATATATAACAAAACAAGTCATACAAACACATAAAAGTCTAACCTAACATTCATTTACACACTCAAGGTTGATGTATGCATACATAATGTTCTACTAACTATTACAAAACAAATTGTTCAAGTAATAACCAACACATACATTTAATCAATCAACATAGGTGAGAGTCTAGGCATAAAACTATAGTATGTACCATCTGGGAATACACTTTTAAGGTCAAGTACTTTATGATATCTCATACTATCATAACTCATTATGCATGAACGCCTTAGTCAAACATGAACAAAATCTAGATTCCTAAACGAACACATATTGGGGTCCTCAAAGGTTAACATGTGATCGACCAACACACCCAAATGAATATATCTTGACTCCTCTTTCTTTAACATGAAATGTTTTAGCTCCCTGCTTCACCTCCTCTAATGGTAGATCTATCACCTGCAACCTATAATTTCTCTTTTCTTCCTTTATCGATGTGTTTCTACTTTCTTCTCCTTGAATGTTCATCACTTTAATCTATATATTATGCTTTTAAATGAGAACACTATGAAATCAACTTCTTCATCATTGGCATTCACTTGTTTGAGCTCTATAATTCATCAAGTATTCAATCATAAAAAAAGGAAATGAGGTGACATATGGAGTTTTATAGGATATCCTAATTTTTTTCATTAACTCCTCCATGTTGCATTAATTTTCACCACACCACATCCATCATTTCAATCATTAATTCTCCAAACGACATGTCTTGATGTTTGTTTGGCACATTTGCCATTATACCACTCTATTGTTAATAACTTACATGTCTCATCCTTCCTTCGAGAGTTATTTTACTTTCCCCATAGTGCATGCCAACTGTTTAATAATTAAAAATTTCATTCTTGTGGTGGGAACTTGCTTTTTATTTTAACCCATCTTATAACAATGTTTATTTTTCCATTTCTATTGTAATTACTTAGGTTATTGTAATGTCCCCAGAATGGGATGAAAACAAAAAAATAAGGTTTTCTAACAAACCCTAGCCAAACCAAGCACAAATTAAACTCTAAAAATCTACAACCAACCAAACCCTACTTGGAAAAATGTATGATATTCAATCTAAAGAGCATCCAAATAAATCCACAAGAAGTTGAAAATTATTTAGAGATTGAGTGCCTTTTTGGGGGTCCAATAATATGATGAAATGTTGAAAATATCTCACAAAAATATTATAAATTTTCCTTGAAGGTACAATTATACTTTTTAGCCCTTAAATGCCTTAAAAAATTGCCTGAGCGGTTCACCACACCTCACAAAAATAGAAGGAACAAATCTGGAATTTATCCCCTAATTTTCACTCAACAAAGCACCTTCTAGAGCTTGCCAAATAATTTGCCCAAGTGCCAAAATTATAGGAATAATTTTTGGACTATTTTAGGACCTAGAATGTCTTATTATGCATGTCAATTGTTCCAAACAATTCATCAAAAGACTAAAATAGATTATGAAAATTACCCTAACCCGTGAATAGGGCTTTAAAGACCAACTTTCTCACTTATGAAGGGTCATCACTATCCCAAAAGGAGTTGCCAAACCTTATAAGACCTCAATTTGTTCTAGGACTTCTCCATGGAGTTCACCAACCTTCCTTTTACCTACAATTTGAATAATTTAAGCTTTCTGAAGGGTAGTACCAATTCCTTGATGAAGGTGGCATCAAAAGGCACCTTTGTATAATTTTTTGCATATACTTCTACATAATTATGACATAAATATAGCCCTTGAGTAGAACTGCCCTAGTAGAGAATGGAGGTTTTCATCTCCAAACTCTTGGTGCACTTGAGGGGTTTCATCCTCAAGTCACTTGTTCAACCTTAACATACTTGCACAAGAATTTCAATATCAACTTTGCATAAACCTTCCAAAATATTCATCTCTCACTTTAAATATGCCACCTCCATTAGTGGTTCCCAAAACTAGGAAGGGAGAGTTACTTTTTCCTTTTATAAAAATATATATCACACTTTCCTTATAATAACACTTATAGAGTAACCTTTTAAGAAAGGTTCCAAAATAAATAATAAAATTATTTTATAATAAGTGACCTTGAAGCTTACCAATGTTCCCTTTTCCCTCAAAATACCTTATCCCTTAGGAATGCACAAGCTATGGATCTCATCCCCATGATTAACTTGAAAAAGGAGATACTACAGTCCTCCCTTCTCAAAATTGCTTGCCCAATAATATTTGTAAATTAGTATGTTGAAGTATGGCTACCCCATCCCAAGTTACATCCTCCATAGGCATGTTCTTTCATTGCACCAAACACTCCATGATAGTGCAGTTGCAAATATTCCTTTCATGAACCTCAAGAATAATTTTAGGAACCAAAATTAATTTACCTTCTTTATCAAGAGGTTGCAATTCCATGGAAGGTATTATAAGCCTTCCAAGATTTTTCTTAAGGCAAGAGACATGGAATACATTGTGAATTTTACTTCCTTCTGGTAACTCTAGCTCATATGATAGCTTTCCCACTTCTCTTTGAATTCTATAAGGCCCATAGAAATGGGGTTTAAGTTTTTCTTCTCCACTTTTCTTGAGAGAATATTGCCTATAAGGTTGCAATCTCAAATAGACCATGTCCCGAACTTCAAATTGTCTTTCCACCCTATGCTAATCCACACTCATTTTTTATTAATTTTGAGCCTATTGCAAGTTTTTCTTAAGCTGATCCAAAAATTTATAACTTTATTACACCCAATCGGAAGCTCAACCACTCTAATATCCCCCAAAACAAGGTTAAAGATGATAGAGCCTCGTAACCATATAAAGCCTTGAAGGGAGACATGTGGTAGGTGATGTTGTAAGAAAATTTTACTATGTACAACCATCTATTCCACCCTATTTACTACCCTAAAATGTAATTCCTCAAGTATCCTTCCACCCATTTATTGACGATTTCAATTTGCCCATCCATTAAGGGATGATAGCTAGTGTTAGGAAGCAATTCTATATCTGTTAGCTTGACAAGATCTTACCAAAAGTGTCTCATAAACCAACTGTCCCTATCACTTATGATGCTCTTTAGCAACCCATGAAATTTGAAAACTTCTTTGAATAAAAAATATTCTATGTAACGAACACTATACTTGGCTGGAATTGCAAAAAAATGAGCATACTTTATCAATCTATCCACAACAATAAAGATTCCACATTTACCTTGTGACATATGTAGTCCAGTGATGAAATCCATGGATATACTCTCCCATTTTTTGTGTGGAATTGGGAAATGTTGCAATAGACCAACTAGAAATTTTGTCATGCCTTTATTCTTTTGACAACCCATAGATTCTCTTAGATGGAATAAAACATCTCTTTTCAAACCCTTCCAAGTGAACCTTTCCCTTACCTTTTTGTAAGTTTTGAAGTACCCTTGATGTCCCACCATAGAGTCATCATAAGAAGCCCTCATAATTTAATGTTTTAACTTAGATGAAGGGGCCAAGAAATTTTTTCCATTGTGTAAAATAAGCTCCTCTCTCAGCTTGTAATTATTGTCAATCACCTTGCCTATCAAAACCACAATAGCCCACTCATCCATAGAATATTTCATTATAATTACAGACCTCTAATCAACTATTAACACACTTAGAGAATGAAAATAAGGCCTCCTTGACAAAGCATCAACCACCTTATTATTTTTTCCTCTTGTGTATTCAATGTTGAAGTCATAGGTGTAAACATCTAAAACTAGCGACCTATAACCTCCAACCAGGCTTTTGACCAATTTCCACCCAAAATGCACAATTTGGCATAAAAATACTAAAACATGCTAAATGATGTGAAACTGACATATTTAAGTGCTGATTTTAACTAAAGTATCATTAAATGGGGCAATGCAATTTATGAGCCAACTAACTTTGATCAGATCATTTTGAGTCAAAATGCCAATTTTGCACCTGGGTGATCTGGATTGCTCTTTCATATCAAATCTCTTGCATAAGATACATGCCTTTGTTTTTTTCTATTGGAAACATCCTAAATGGGAATATAGTTCCAACGCATCTCACATCACCTTCTATTTCTAATCCAGTCAAATTTTAGACCAATAACAAGACATTCTGATCAATTTGAGTAATTTATGCATAAAGTGCTTAAACATATTTAAGAGCTAATTAACCTAAATCAAAGCCTAATTAAGAATTCCATATAAACTTGTTAAATTATTTGTTTTGGAAATGAATATTGAATATATGCATCATCAAGTGACCTCATTTCTTAGGAAGACATCCCTAGGCCGTAAATGCCACAAATATCATGATTCATGCCCTCCATGCCTCATCAATGCCTTCCATGATGCCCTCCATGCCTCTTAATTGTTCCTCTATCCCAAATATTGATGAGCCTATTTATCAATTTTAAGTTCATATATTGGATTAATCCTTAGCCACACATCTCAATCTTAAGATGAACGATTCAGGTTGATTCTGATCAATCTCAAAAATCTATAAATAAGAGGCCTTACCACATCATTTATAACTCTTGATAATGCAAAGTTATAATGCAAAAATGATTCCAAACACCATTGCAATTAGTGTTACCATGCCAAGCCGAGTCACAAAGCCACAAGGTATTAAGGAGAAGAGGAGATAACCAAGCCTCCTTTGATGAAGACTTCATGAGCACAAGTCGAGCAAGCCACTACAATAAGCATTTTGCATCATCTAAGGAAGGTAAAAGAGGATTTTTCTTATATTTTAGATGTGCATTTTATTCATGTTTGTTAACTAAGCTCTCCCTAGTGTTTAGGCCTAGAGCTGTTATTCTAGTCAGCGTGTTTCTTTCATTTTGTTTTCATTTTGAAACTAACACAATACTAACCATCCACTCTTGAGTCAAATTCCTAGATCCACATACGGCATGCCTGGTGTGACTAAACCCATCCCACACATTTAATAAGATCATTTTTTATCTTTAAAATATTCATTTGGACTCTTAAAACTCTTACAAAATGATTTTCTAACTTTATTTTGCCATTTTTATTTGCCACAATTTTTACATAGTAATCGACATCGGCTAAAAAGACCGACATCAGTTGGATAGCTTAACCGACATCGATTATCAACATAGACATTGGTTATATACCTGTCGTCAATCATATTGGTAATAACCGATGTTAATTAGAAAATGTAACCATCATCAATTATATAAACCGACGTTGGTCACTGTGTTTTTCTGAAAACACAGACCCGAGAACTCTTTTTTAAAAATTCATTATTTCAAACCTAAAAGAGCTTCAAGGCTAAAGGACATGGTAACATTTTTTTTGTAGGACCAAGCTTGACATTTATTAAAAACATTTTTATATCACCTTTTGTATGCTTAAAAATCAATTAGGAACCTTGTTTTGGTGTTGAACAAAAAAACAAAATTTATATGTTTATGGTGAATGTTTTCAAAGTTTGCAACTAAGACCAAGGGGTCAAATGAACACCACCTCATTTTTCATTTGGGATTAAAAATGAACTCACTTTTTCAAAGCTTTTTGTTTTTACTTGGTTGTTTAGATTAATTTTTGTTTGGTAAAAAGAAGGATGTTGCATGTATGCTCTTCCATTTGTCCTCTTTAGGGAACACTTAGAATCAAAAGTGCCATTCTTATTGTAAAAAGCCTAGTTTGAGTCTTAGAAAGAATGTCATCTATAGCACTCCCCAAAAACTCATCAAAGTTTGGATGACCTTGAAAATGACCCTAAAGTCTTTCTTTTTATGTCTTTCATTTCATTGCATCTTGGCTTGCGAGGGGGACGTCATTACCTCCTAAGATTTATTTAGGTAAGCTTTGACATGGGGTTTCATCTCCTGACATTGACTTAACTTGATCCTAATTAGAGTTGTACATGGGATGTATCTAAATTTGGACATCACACTACACTAAGTGAACAACAAGATGTAGTGGTTATAAAAAAAACATATCTTTTTACAACTAGCCAATACCACTATCACCCAATTTTCATACTTATCTTTTGCATTATTTGACATGAAAATCATTTTGAAATTGATTCCCCTAGAACTATCGAAACCTTTCTAGTTTTAGTCAACCCCATTTTACCATACCCTTGCTAGGATTTGGATGATTATACTTAGTGAATTTTGGTCATTTATCTTACTTGGTGTTTTCAAGACTAAAACTTGTTTGTTTGTGTATAAGCCATGTCAAAAACAATTTGTTTATACATCACTCTTTTGTATAAAGAGGCGTTATGTTGGTAATTTTACACCACACTTGTGCTTTGAAAAAAATTTAAACTTGTTTGTGTGTGTCTCATCTAAGTTGAGGAGGGTAGTGTTATGCTGCCCAAATCATGCCAAACCATTTGTGCCTTTGAGTCTTCTGAAACATAGCATTGATCACATCATTTGAGAATGCTTACACCATTAGCTTGCTCAATTTGTTTCAAGACTTCTTTCATCTTGTGCCAAAAACTATTTGTTTCAAACCATTTTAAGTATACCATTTGGACCATTGTCTTGTGCTGTCATGCTGTCCAATCTTGTCTAATTTATTTAGTCAAATCCTAGTTTTCAATGTTGAGTTTTCAGTTATCCTTGTTAATATTAGATCAAAACATTGATTGATTTATGTTTAGGCCTCAATTCATGGGGCTGATACATCGATCTATCTCTTTTGGATTGCATAACTTTGGTCAATTGATTACAAAAATTTGAAAACTATTGATAGTTTGTTTGTTCAACACCTATCCTCATCATTGTTTGTGACCTTATTTTGGAGAACTCAACCTTTCTCAAAGACCCTTTTTTCTTATGCCTTATGCCAACTAATCATGTTTATGTTTGATTTCATGTGCCATGTCTATTTCAAAGCTATTTCCAAACTTGTAAGATTAAATCAAATCAAATCATGTTTGTTTGTTTGAGCTTAGATTTTAACTCCGCGTTTGGACAAAATACCTAGCAACTCAACTTTTCCCTTTCCTGGTTTAAACCTTGTTTGGAACACTTTGACCTAGACCTTTGAAATGTCAAAATTTTATTCAGATACTTGACCTTTTGTGCTATACATTTGACATTAGACATTTGATGTTAGGCTATTTTATGCCAAGTCTTAGCACAAATCATTTTGGAGATACAGCTCCACTGTCAAACCACATTGGAGATACATCTCCACCTTTTGACCAAGTTAGACCAAGCTTGAACCATTTATCCTATGGATATGGTTTTTTAGAGTTTGTAGAACTCTAAGCCTTTTCGTTTCATAGCTTTCATCATTTATGTATATATGTCTAGCTACACTTATGATGTAGTCATGTACAGTACAATTTATGATAGAATGACCGCACAAAATTCCATTAGGAACCCTTATAGAGAAAGATTTTCTAAGGAGTTTTATTATTCTCCTTACAATACTCCATATAGGGAACATAGTCAAAATCCACAAAATCCAAATTGAGACATTGATTGGTATCAAGAGGCTTATGAGGAAGACTTTGAAGAACCAACTATAGATAATGTTGTTTTAGATACAAATTCATACCCTCTTTTAAATAATCAGTACATGGAACATAGTCAAGAACCAGCTTATGATCCAACTCATAACTAGAATGCTATGGTTTATGAGGAAGACTTGGATGCTTTGGCTTGGGTGAGCAATCAAGCTCTACAATGCCCCTTCATCATTCCAAGACCTAGTCCTTTGGCTTATGCAAGCAATCAATCCCCACAACACCTTATTGTTACCATCTCAACACTTTGTCCTTTGGCTCATGCAAGCACTCATGCTCCCCAAGGCCCTACAATTATCCAACCATAAGTCATTCCTCATCTAGTACCAATCCCATCCAAACCTCAATCGATCTAATCATTCGAAGACCAAGTTGTGTTCAAAACTGGTATCTCCCAACTCATTGGAAACCAAGGCCAAAATAACCAACTAATCCAAGATGTTTTTGTTGAACCAACCATTTGTGATAACTCAACTTATGATGAATCACCTATTGATCCTATACTAGTTGTCAAGGAGTCTCACACTGACAAGGTAATATTTGTTGAGTTACTTATTAATGATTATAACCACCTTTGGGCAAATCATTACCTCGACCATGTGCCTATTTTTCAAGAGCCAGTCTCTAAGGAGTTATATCTTGACCTTTTTCCCATCTTAAAGGAGTCTCACTTTGACAAACCAGTCCTTGTGGAGCCCATTATGCCATCATAGGCTATTACTTATCTAATTCCAGATATTCAGCAAGACATCATTATAATAAAGTACCCATCAAATGAGGAATCAGAGTTAGAGTCAGGTTCTATTCTTGAACAGACATCAGATTTAGCATCAGAGTCAGAATCAACATCGATCTCAACAATGGATTCAGAGTCCCTTGAGTTAGAATCAGATTCAAAAAAAGAATATATTTATGGTTGTTACAACATTGGTTATGCATGCCTTATAGATAAATTTGAATACATCTATGATCCTTCTATAGTTTTTGAGGATGAGTACTTCTATTTCGACACAAGTTATCCTAGTATCTTCTACGAGGATTGTGCAGCCTCTCCCCATTTCATTACCATTCCATAGGCCATTACCATCAACCAAAATAGCCATATCATTGGCATTCCATCTCCCACAAATGCTGATTGGGATTGATAGAATCCCACTTTATTGAACTGCATCCATGGCAACATAGCAATTGAAGAAAAGTAAGGAGGCTAAGACTACATTCATATGGTAGAAGAACATTCTCCTAGTGAAACATTTTTGAAGGCGCTAAGGGACAATCAAAGTCAGAACTCAACATTTTTTAGGGAAACTTTTTTGAAAGTGCTAAAAGACAATCAAAGTCAAAATTCAACATTCCTTAGTGAAACCTTCTTGAAGGTGCTAAGAGACAATCAAGACAACTACATTGGTAAAAACCACATTGAGGCACCAATAGCTGAGCACAAAAGTTATTCACTGCTTGATGAAGACAAAATCAAAGATCAAATCAAAATAGCTTCCAATCTACAACCTAATCATATAATAGCTACTCTAAAGATCAAATAAAATAAAAATTTTGTGGTCTTATCAAGAGAACAAGTCTTCAACCCCACCATAATCAAAATTATGTTGAATTCGGCATCAACAACATTATGTGTGATTGAACGTCCTAATCATCATTTATTTCCCCATCATTCCACATTTTATTATCATCTGTCATTCCATTTCACAATCAAACATACAATACATTATTTGTCCTTGTTTACCATCCATGTCCACACTTTCCTTTACAGAGGCTACAAAGATATCTTATCTCAATGTTTGAAGGAATAAAAATCAACTACCAATGAAGATCACAAAAGCATTCTCAACAACCAAATTTGGAAGCAATTATTAACAAATCAACTATTCAGACGAGGTGTGGGATAACAATTAACATGATCAAGTATTTTGTTTATATCATTTATTGATTAGGATGTGCATCTCCCCATCAACAAGAATAATAGAATCAAAAACCACACCCAGGCCAAAAACATGTACCATATTGTTTCACATTGTCGTGCCATTGCCATTGTTACATATCCTTTTGCCATTATTGTAGATCTCAGCCATTTACCGCATCACTTGGGGGCAACCCTCCTACCATTTTATCCAATCTATCTAGACCATCATTATCTATAGAAATACCATATCACCTTATCATTCCATTCCTATCTAGACCAAAGCCTATTTTCAGTCATCCTACCCAATCCTGTTTTGATCTTGGTTCATTTGGTTCTTCGCACGCTTTTTTCAAGAGGATTAAAATCAAGTTTCAATAATGAATCTAATCCATGTTTCAATAATTGTCTATGAAAGTAGTGTGACAGTTGATCTGACAAGATATATTTCATCCTATCAAGTTTGTTTATGTGAGCCTGACTGTAACCACTTATGGGCAAATCAATGTTTCACTAGTCTTACTACTAATTATAATCACCTATGGGAAAATTAATATCATTGACCTATGCCATTGTATCCTAGTTATAACTAATTATGGGAAAAATAGGCACAACATTTGTTTATCATGCATTGTCACATCACTTTGCCATCATTGTTTTCATTTGACTGGCCATTTGTTAGATTTGAGAACTAGTTAGGACCTATATGGTTTTTCCTCACCTTTTGTGTGGATGGAATAACTATGAATTGAGGTCATTTTAGGACTATGTGGGTCATGCTCAATTCATGTTGAGGTCACCTTAGACTCCCTTTCCATATGCTCTCACCATTTTGTGAGCCACCTAAGCTAAACACTCTCACCATTTTGCGAGCAAGTATCTTGTCATTATGAATCGAGTTAGGATACCTTAAAATTCTAAAAACATTCAAATATTTCAAAAATTCAAAAATCTTAGTCATGTCTAAGCCTAGCTAGTTATCTTCTATCCACCTTACTAGGGCATTGTCATTGTTAGGATGCTTTCTTTTATTTTTGTTTTCAGTCTTTTTGTTTGTTTGTTTATTTTAGGTTATTTGGTTTTTTTATTTTTTTGTTTGTTCACTTATCTATTTGTTTGCTTTTAGTACTGTTGCCTTGACTCAGTCTATATGTGTTCATTGGGTGATTCTTTGCACACATTATTCTTGAGTCTATTCATATTCATACATCAACATTGTCATCATGGTTTTTATCATTGGTGCATTATTTTCAAGTGTCTATTAGATATCGAGAGTCAGTCCTTATGCATTTCTTGGCAGGGTCTTCATGGTGTTCTATAATGAAGCCTAACATCGCATGCTATAGCAAAAATTAGCTTTATAAAGGTCTCTAGTCAATGGAATATAGAAGTTTCTCCTTAGCAACTTAGAAAATCCTCCCACCCACCTTGATCAATATAACTCATTTAACCATTCTAATTGTATCATTACTAATCAAGATGAGCATCTCCTCATTGGCAGGTACAACTAAATCATTTCTAATGATCAATCTCATTCCTCTATCCATCTCTTTCATCACTTTGCACCTGTTCCTCTTTAATCTATATTCCAGGTTATATCCTTGAGTTATGATTGCTAATCATCTTTAATTAGGGCACCATCAATTTTAGCCAATCCAGGTCTGCTAAATGATTATAAGCACCTATGGGCAAATCATTATTTTAACTTTTATTCCTAATTATAACCACCTTTGGGAAAATCATCATCCTTTTTACATAAATGCATGCAACCATTTTCTCATTTGGATTAATTTTAACCATGGGTTAATTCCACCTTTCTTCTTGTTTCTTTTTGAGGGACCATCCATCAACAACCACTTCCTCGAGGGGGCATCATCATAGGCTTCCCAAAACTATTTAGAGCTTTGTTCTTCAACCATCATCTTATTTTTGGCATACAAGTTATTTCTCATTATTTGAGAAGACATTACTTTGCCTATGGTTTGTAACATCTTCCAAAATAGGGCCTAATTGTAAACACCTAAAACTGGCCACCAATAACCTCCAATCACGCTTTTGACCAATTTCTAACCAAAATGCACAATATGGCCTAAAAACACTAAAACACGCTAAATAATGTGAAACTGACATATTCAAGTGCTAATTTTGGCAAAAGTTTCATTAAATGCGGCAATTCAATTTATGAGCCAACTAACTTTGATCAGATCATTTTAAGTCAAAATGCCAATTTTGCACTTGGGTGATTTGGATTGCTCTTTCCTACCAAATCTCTTACACAAGATACATTCTTTTATTATTTACTATTGGTAATATCCTAAATGGGAATACGGTTCCAATGCATTTCACATTGCCTTCCAATTCTAATCCAGTCAAATTTTGGACCAATAACAAGACATTCTGATCAATTTGAGTAATTTGTGCACAAAGTGCTTAAACATGCTTAAGAGCTAATTAACCCAAATCAAGGCCTAATTAAGAATTCCATAGAAACTTGTTGAATAATTTATTTTGGAAATGAATATTCAATAAATGCATCATCAAGTGACCTCATTTCTTGGGAAGACATACCTAGTCCATAAATGACACAAATATCAGGATTCATGCCCTCGATGCCTCATCAATGCCTTCCATGATGCCCTACATGCCTCTTAATTGCTCCTCTATCCCAAATATTGATGATCCTATTTATCAAATTCAATTGCATAAATTGGATTAATCCTTAGCCACACATCTCAATCCTAAGATGGATGGTTTAGGTTGATTCTGATCAATCTCAAAAATCTATAAATAAGAGGCCTTACCACATCATTTCTAAGTCTTGATAATGCAAAGTTATAATGTAAAAATGATTCCAAAATCCATTAAAATTAGTGTTACCATGCTGAATTCATTCCAATCCAAGCCAAGCCACAAGCCAAAGGTGCCAAGGAGAGATGGAGGTAGCCAAGATTCCATTGCCAAGGACTTCATGAGCACAAATCGAGCAAGCCACTACAACAAGCATTTTGGAGCATCCAAGGAAGGTAAAAGAAGTTTATTTTGCATTTTAGTTGTGTGTTTTATTCATGTTTGTTAACTAAGCTCTCCCTAGTGTCTAGGCCTAGAGATGTTATGCTATTCGTGTGTTTCTTTCATTTTGTTTTCATTTTGAAACTAACACCATACTAACCATCCTCTATTGAGTCAAAGTCCTATATCCACAATAGGATTGAAGTTTTCTCAACCATTTTTTTACCTATTAGTTAAATCAATTTTTGTGAGGAATTATTTGAGGTTATTGTCATCCATATTAACTATAAATCTTCCACAAATTAGATATTGACAGAATTTGGCCAAAGCATGCATAATAGCCAACATTTCCTAATCACAAATTAAAAATTTCTTCTCCTTTCCTACTCTCAAAAGCAATCATATGTAATTTTTGCATGAGGACAACCCATATTTCTTCACTCAAAGCATCACATTCCAATGTAAAAGGGTATGAAAAATACATAATAGCCATCATAGGACAAGAACTCATCACTACCTTAAGTTTCTCAAAAGTCTCCAATGCGGTTTGAGACCATGCAAAGGCACCTTTATTTATTAAATTTTTAATGGGAGCAACAAGATAATCCCTTCAAAAATGTTCTATAATAGCTACATAAACCAATGAACCCTCTTAAAATTGTCATAGTAGTGGGAGGTGGCCAATCAAGTATAACTTGAATCTTTTGTTAGTCCACTTGGACCCCTTGTGCATTGATCACATGACCCAAATATAATATTTTAGAAGTGTAAAACTCACATTTGGATTTATTTTCATAGAGGTTTTGTTGCCCCAAAATTCACAAAATAATGTCCAAATGGTGTAAGTGTTCCTCCCAAGTCCTGTTATATACCAATATGTCATCAAAGAATACTAGTACAAACATCCTTACACATTGCTTGAATATATGGCTCATGCAAGATTAGAATGTAACATGAGAATTAGTGAGTCCAAAAGGCATAACCAAAAACTCATAACACTCATAGTAAAAATGAAAGGTAGTTTTCTGCACATCTTCCTCCCTCAGAGGAATTTGATGATAACTGATCTTCAAAAATATCTTGGAGAAGTAAACTACCCCATAAAGCTCATAAATGAGTTCATAAATCCTAGGAAGGGATACCTATTCTTGATGGCCTTTTGGTTTAATAATCTATAATCAATATGCATCCTCTTAGTTTAATCCTTCTTCTTCACTAGCACAACTGAAAAGGTAAATGGGTTAGAGCCAGGTCTTATGTGTCCCATCTCAAGTAACTCCTGAATGGCCTTCTCAATCTCCTCTTTGTAGATTTGTGGGTGGTAGAGGGGGTGGTTAATACCTCTCTAGTGCCTTTCTCAAGTTCAATAATATGTTCAAATCTACTATCCGAGGCCAACCCATGTGGTATATCACCAAACACTTTCTCATGTTTGCAAATAATGGTTTGAACATATTTATGGTGCCATTGTTGTTTCCAATCAGCTCTTGTGTCATCTATAAAAAAATGTGCTACCCAAATAATCAACCCCTTATTAAAATCTCATTCTATTCTTTTTTAAGTCACTAACATATTTGTTCCATTGCTTAACCCACAGAGAATAACATCCTTATTGGTTGCCATAAATTTTAATTCTAATTTTTTTAGGTTTTAAGTGTATTCGCTAAGGGATTGGAACCACTAGGCTCCAAGCACTAAATCTAACTCATCATGATCAATGACATTAAATTCTCCTTCAAATGTGTATTCACGCAAGGTCAATTTTAACCATGTAGTGCTAGAAATGCAAGAGATAGAGGAGCTATCCCCAATAGTTACCTTAAACCCTTTATTTGCTTTAATGGGTAGCTTATGTCTTGCAATGATTTTGGCATTAATGAAATTATGAGTGGATCTATTATTCATTGATGTGATAACCCTTTTCCGATTAATGGTTTATCTAATGTGAAAAAGGTGGAATCTATTAGCGCTCGATAGGGTGGTGATCACTTCTTCCTTTGTCACATGGTAGTTATCCCTTTCATTTTGATACATTTACCTTCCATTTTTAATTTTTTTCCCTTAGACGGCTTCCCTCCTATGCTTTCTTCTTGTGCCTTTGACTCTTTTAAATTTTTTGCTCTCAACTTCAGTTGATTGTTTATTTCCTTACGTTCATTAATGACCTCTTTTTGATGCTCAATATTTAAGGTCTCTCCATTAGGTGGCTACCTTTCAAAATTAGCTTCTTTGGCTAATGATTTCTTTGAATTTTTTGAATTAATTCCTAGTTTTTTGTACCTCATAGAGGGACTTTGTTTAACTGATTTTTGGACATTGGTAAGCTCATGAAGTGGCTACCCCTTATACAATTGGAAATCCAATTTTGTCAATTACTTCAATGGTTGCCTTTCCTTTAATTGAAATATTTTATCATGTGCTTTTGTTAATATAGGTTTAATTAGTTCTTCCTTCCTTTCAAACTTCTTGATTATCTCTTTCAATAAATTCCCATATGTTCCCATCAAGCTAGGCTTTTGTGTTATTCTTTATTGATACCACCACTTATGAGAAGCCTCATCTAAATGTTGAATAACAAAAAATATTTCCTCTTTTCAACCTTTAGGTCTCAATTCAATGCACTCTATCATCATATCAACCCAAACTCTTACTAAATTACCTAGATCACCATCAATAGTTGGAAGAACTGTCTTCCCCAAATCATCTTGTGTATCCATATACCCTTACCGTACCTCAATCCTAGTCAAGCTTTGAAGTTCCTTCCCATGTGGTATATAGGTGCAAGAGTCAAGTATTCATCATAATCCTCCATGAGATCCCAACGAATCAAAGGTTGGTCCTCATGATCTTGGGCCTATGTATTACCTTTCATCCTTCCTTATTTCTATTCTAAATCCCACAAATGGCTAAGATATGGATCTAATACCACTGTAATGTCCCCAAATTGGGATGGCAACCAAAAAGAGGGTTTTCCAAAAACCTTAGCCAAACCAAGCACAAACTAAAATATGAAAATCTATAACCAGCCAAACCCTAGCTAAAAAAATGTATGATGTGCAATAAAAAAAACATCCAAATGAATCCACAAGAAGTTGAAAATTATTTAGAGATTGAGTACCTTTTTTGGGGTCCAATAATATGATGAAATACTAAAAACACCTCACAAAAATATTTTAAATTTTCCTTGAAATTACAGTTGTACTTTCTAACCCTTAATGCCTCAAAAAACTCTCCAAGTGGTTTGTCATACCCATAAAAAATAGAAGGAACAAGTCTAGAATTTATCCTTGGTTTTCTCTCACCAAAGCACCTTTTAGAGCTTGCCAAACAAGTCGCCTAAGTGCAAAAATTATAGAAATATTTTTTGGGATATTTTAGGACCTATAATGTCCTCTTATGCATGCCAATTATTCCAAATAATTCACCAAAAGATTGAGATAAATTGTGAAAATTACCTTAACCCCTGAATAGAGATCCACAGAATAATTTTTTTATTTATGAAGGGTCACCACTCTCCCAAAGGGATTCATCACACCTTATAAGACCTCAATTTGTTCTACGACTTCTCTATGGAGTTAACCAACCTTCCTTTTACCTACAATTTGAAGAATTCCAGCTTTTTAAAGGGTAGTACTAATTCTTTGATGAAAGTGGCATAAAACGACACCTTTGTAGAATTACTTACATATACTTATGCACAATTATGGCACAAACATAGCTCTTGAGTAGACTTGTCCTAATAGAGAATGGAGGTTTTCATCCCTAAACCATTGGTGCACTTGAAGGGTTTCATCCTCAAGTCACTTATTCAAGCTTGACATACTTGCACAAGAATTTCAATATCAAATTTGCATAACCCTTCTAAAATAATCCTCTCTCACCTTAAATATGCCACCTCCATTGGTGGAACCCAAAACTAGGAAGGGAGAGTTACTTTTTCCTTTTATAAAAATATATATCATAACTTCCTTATAATAGCACTTATAAAGTAACCTTTTGATAAATTTCGCAAAAGAAATAATAAAGTGATTTTATAATAAGTGACCTTGAAGCTTACAAATGTTCCATTTTCCCTTAGAATACATTAGCCCTTAGGAATGCACAAGCCAAGGATCTCATCTTCATGATTAAATTTGCTATGCCCCTAACCTATCACATGTATGAGGATAATATTAGCCAACTTGTGGCTTACTTATCCCTCTTTGACATTATATTACATTTATCTATGCTTTCTTTAGATTAGTAGGTCAGCCTATGGAGTAACCATGGCCTAGTTAGAGTATATATAAGGGGTAGTGGGTAATCATGTCTCATCATATTATGAATTATGCTCTTATTGAAGCTTGTGGAGGTTGCCCCCTTGAAGTGGATTATCTATTATCATATATTTGCATATATTTCAGTCATATTTAGATATAATTCTTCTGTTATACTTAATTCTTGAAGTAATTTCATTACAAGTGGTATCAGAGCTGCGATTTGGGCAATCTTGTGGGCGAAACACTAAATTTTTAAATTTTGCGATATATAAAAATAGGTTACAAATTTCTATAAATTTTTTTTAATAGAGGTGATAAATCATCACATTAAGCTTCCATTAAAATTTCAGCTCATTTGGATCTGTTTTTCAAAATTTACCGCTATTTTATGGTTTTTCATAAAATTGCTCTACCGTGCGCAATTCAAAGAATTTTTCTAGGTTGTTTATATTTTTGGAAAGCTTAGAAAAATTTGGCTATGGTTTGTTCTTTGTATATTTTGAATTGAGGCCGAAATAATTCAAAAATCACTTGGTCAAAGTTGGGTCAAAAGTGTCAATAAGGGTTGACATCGTAAAACCCTTTTATGGCAGGTCCACAAACTCGAGGCCGAGGAAAGGGTGTTGAAACTCTAAGAAAAACTCCTAAAAAAGATTAAATGGAGTCAGAAGGGGGGTGTAATAGACCCTTTGTACCAGGGTTTTCTGACATAGATCACAAAGTAAGCCAGCTTCACTATAGTGTGCAAGGCATTCAGAGTGAGGTGCAAGACATACAATCTAATATGCAATCCATACAAGATAGTTTGGGATATATCATGACAGCTTTGAACATTAATCAATCAAATCATCAAGCTAACTCTATTTCACAAACCCACCAGGGTGGTTATCCTAACCAGTCTACTTAAAATCCAACTCCATGGCCACAGAAGAACCTATTACCAAAAGTGGATATGCGCAAATTCGATGGAAAAGATCCACTCAATTGGCTCAACCAAATGGAGAGTTTTTTTGACCTACATCAGATTCCAAGTGGATAGAAGGTTACCATGGCATCCTTCTATCTTGAACCTGATCAATTCATTTGGTATCGATGGTTGTGTGCTCAAAAGCAAAAGATGGGTCTCAATGTCACTTGGTCTCAAGAGCAGCTATAATTACACTATGGCAATAGTGTGACAAATAATTACTTCAGCCAACTGGCAAAATTGTGACAAACTAGCTCCATCAAGGATTATATTCATCATTTTCAGAACATATCCTTACGTGTGGAGACAATTTCTGATGCAAACTTGAATGACCTATTTCTGGGTGGACTCAAGGACCACATTCAACATGAGGTACGCATGTTTAATAGACTTAATATTTTTGAATCTATTATCCTAGCACGTAGAGCTAAGGAAAAATTCATAGCCAACAAGAAGCAACCATTCACTCACTTCAAAGATCATAGCATATGATCATCAACATTTCCTCCACCTACTAGCTTGACCCCTCAACAAATTGAAGAAAAGCGTGCAAAAGGATTATGTTTTGGTTGTGATAGCAAGTGGAGTAAAGGCCATAGATGTGCTGAGAAAAAGTTATTCTACATTGAGGGACCAAATGAAGATGAAGAAGCAGATGATGCCTCCAATGATGATGAGGAAGATATAGAGGAGGTACCTGAAGATTCCCAACCTACAATCTCTTGTCATGCACTTGCAGGTATTAACACTCCACAAACTCTTAAGGTGGTGGGTTTCCTCAAGAAACAAAAGGTGACAATGTTGATTGATTTAGGGAACACATAACTTTATAAACCATAAGTTGGCCACTCGATTGAACTGTTTCATCTACCCAGCACCAGAATTTCAGGTCATGATTGCAGATGGTGGCATAATTAATTGTTCTGGCAAATGCCATAGTATTAAGCTTACTATGGGTGGGTACAATCTTGACTCTCCTATGTTTGTTATTCCCATGGGTAACACAGACATTGTTTTGGGAGTCTAATGGCTCATAACCTTAGGTACCATTGAGATGAACTTCCAAGAACTATTCATGCGCTTTCATTCTGCAAGTAAGAAAATTGAATTACATGGATTACATGCAAAATCTCCACAATTGGTTAGTTCACATCAGATGACCAAGATGCTAAAAAAGGGGGCAGAGGGAATTATTACACGATTATGCTGCATAGAAGTTCAACCCCCAAAGGTATCTACACATCCTGATCTACAAATAATTCTTGAAGACCACTCATCTATTTTTGGGGCCATGCCAAAAGGACTACCACCAAAAAGAGAACATGATCATGCCATTCAACTAATTCCAGATAGTCAACCACCAAATATCATACCATATAGATATCCATATGGACAAAAGAGTGAAATTGAAAAGATGGTCCATGAGCTGCTGGAGGCAGGGATCATCAAGCATAGCCAAAGTGCATATTCACCACCAGTGGTCATGGTGCGGAAGAAGGATGACACATGGAGGATGTGCCCAGATTATAGGGAACTCAACAAGTACACCATAAAAGATAAGTTTCCTATTCCAGTAATTGATGATTTACTTGATGAGTTGCATGGTGCTAATTATTTCACAAAATTGGATCTTCGCTCGGGGTACCATCATATTAGAATCAAGGATGAAGATGTTCATAAAACTGCTTTTAGAACACATGAGGGCCATTATGAGTTTTTGGTAATGCCCTTTGGTCTTACAAATGCACCATCCACTTTTTAGAACTTGATGAACACTATTTTTAGGCCTTTTTTAAGGAAGTTTGTGCTAGTTTTCTTTGATGACATATTGATTTATAGTCAGACATGGGAAGAACATCTACAACATGTGAAACAGGTGTTGATAGTTTTGGAGAAGCACCAACTTTATGCGAAGCCATCTAAATGTGCTTTTGGAGTACAGGAGGTAGAGTACCTTGGTCACATTGTGTCCCATGAAGGGGTCCAAGTTGATCCTTAGAAGATCAAAGCGATAATGGAATGGCCCATGCCAAAAACTCTCAAAAACCTTCACGGTTTTCTTGGACTAACAAGTTACTATAGAAGATTTGTGAAAGGTTATGGCAGCATAGCAGCTCCACTCACTGCATTGTTAAAGAAGGATGTTTTCCATTGGAATGATGATGCCACCAAAGCATTTGAGAAACTAAAAGTAGCTATGTGCACCACTCCAGTTTTGGCTACTCCAGACTTCTCACAAACATTCACTGTGGAATGTGATGCTTGGGTCTGGATTGGCAGCAGTACTTATCCAGGAAGGAAGACCCATTGCATTTGAAAGTCGTCAATTCAAAGGTACGAATCTACAAAAACTTGTCTATGAGAAAGAAATGATGGCTATTCTTCATGCAGTTAAACAATGGAGGCCTTATCTGATGGGTAGACAATTTAAGGTGAAAACAGATCATGATAGTCTCAAATACTTTTTGGAGCAAAGATTATATCTGAGGAATAACAAAAATGTGTAACCAAAATGTTGGGTTATGATTTTGAAATCATCTACAAGAAGGGTAAAGATAATGTAGTAGCAGATGCACTATCTAGACGTGATGCATCCACAGAAGCATTACTTTGTGCAATGTCCATATTGCAAGCAGATTGGGTGGATGAAGCTAGGTTAGAATGGGAGCAAGACAAGGATACACAGGTTCTGATTCAGAATCTCCAACAAGGTAATCTATCCTCTGACAAATTTGAATGGAAAGGTAATGTGGGTAGGTTATACTTATGCAAAACTTCAGAGCTTAAGCATAAGATTCTTGCAGAGTTGCATGCATCTCCACTTGGGGGACACTCAGGGTTCTTAAAAACTTAGCATAGAATTAAGAAATAATTATTTTGGGAAGGACTCAATGGAGATGTACAAAATTTTGTGAAAGAATGCATGATATGCCAACAGAATAAAGATGAAACAGTTAAGACCCCAGGTTTGTTACAACCAATAACAATTCCTAGTCAAAGGTGGGAGGAGGTTTCCATGGATTTCATCACTGGGTTGCCTTGTTCGGAAGGTAATAATGTTATTTTGGTCATTGTGGATAGGCTTACAAAATATGCCCATTTTTGTGCTCTCTCACACCCATTTTCAGTAAGTACAGTCGCGGCTATATTTATGGAAGCAGTTCTCAAATTACATGGAACCCCAAAAATAATTGTAAGTGATCGTGATCCTATTTTCACTAGTAATTTCTGGACTGAAATATTTTCTTGTTTGGGTACTCAGCTAGCTCATAGCTTATCTTACCACCCCTAATATGATGGACAAACTGAAGTGGTTAACAAATGTTTAGAGGGGTATCTCCGTTGTTTTGTGTCAGATAAACAAGCACATTGGGTTAAATGGCTACCACTTGCAGAATGGTGGTATAACACATCTTTCCATACCTCTTCTAAAATGTCTCCATTTCTAGCACTATATGGTTACCATCCACCTTCCATCACTTCTTCATTAAAGGTGCACACTAAGGTTCGAGATGTGGAAGAGCACATTCAACATCAACAAGAGGTTTTGGCTAGTTTGAGAGAGAATTTGGCCTTGGCACAAAATAGGATGAAGCAACAAGCAGATCAACACCGGAGTGAGCAAAATTTTGAGGTGGGTGATTGGGTATTTGTTTGTTTGCAACCTTACAAGCAGATGTCTTTAAAGCAACATAAAAAGGACAACAAACTTGCTCCAAAGTATTATGGCCCTTATCAGGTTCTACAAAAAATTGGAAGTGTGGCTTACAAGCTCGAGTTACCTCATTCATCTCACATATACCCAGTATTTCATGTTTCTTGTTTGAAGAACGTCATTGGACAGAAAGTTTTTGCCCAGACAGAGCTCCTAGAACTAGATGAAGAAGGACAAGTCGTTTTAGAACCAGAGAAGATCCTCCAAACACGTACTAAGAGGTTGAGAACCAGAGAGATTAAGGAATATTTGATCAAGTGGAAAAACCAAAGCAGTGAAGATGCAACTTGGGAAGGTGAAGAATTTCTGCAACAACATCCACAGTTGTTCAATGTTGAGGACAACATTGGTTTGAAGGGGAAGGGCATGCTACACCCCTAACCTATCACATGTATGAGGATAGTATTAGCCGACTTGTGGCTTACTTATCCCTCTTTGACATTATATTACATTTATCTATGATTTCTTTAGATTAGCAGGTTGGCCTATGGAGTAACCATGGCCTAGTTAGATTATATATAGGGGGTAGTGGGTAATCATTTATCATCATATTGTGAATTCTGCTCTTATTGAAGCTTGTGGAGGTTGCCTCCTCGAAGTGGCTTATCTATTATCATATATTTGGATATATTTCAGTCATATTTAGATATAATTCTTCTGTTATACTTAATTCTTGAAGTAATTTCATTAAAAAATTTAAAAAGGGGACATTACAATCACGTGTCACCTCTCGTGCACCACACACTACCCCTTACAGACATCTCTTATGCACCCTATTTTCTTCTAAGCCCTAAATATCATGTAGTTTTTTAAACATTTCCTTCATACGCCCCCTCTACATGTTTCCTCTTGCATGTTTCCTTTGCATGATCCTATAATGCTCTCCTCTTATGCACTTCTGCTACTTAAGTAGTATATCCATTCTTATAACCTACCCTACATTAAAATTTGTGCAAGGTCCTCCGCATCATAACTTAGTGAAATTTATGTTAAGAAAGGAAAAGAGAGCAACAAACCAAAAGAGTGATAAGTGCCAAACATAATTACAGAAAGGTGCATAACCAATGCAACACTTATTTGAAAATGAAATAAGATCCTAGACTAACCTAATGACAAAAGCCTTGTTGTCTAAATGGGAGAATTACATAGAATGGTAGGATTGTAACTAACTACCATTGAAATTGCTTGATATGAATTGGCCATCTAATCTCTCAAATTTACTATTAGTTATCATATGGATAATATCATTGATAAACGGACCATCCCATTGGATCTAAAGTTTACTTGAGTGGTGCTTGAACTTGGAATCATAGACCAAGACATGCATACTTAGATGAAAAACTTTGCTTTTGATATACCGATTATGTCAAGATTTATATTTATACTTCTCAACTCCTTAACTCTATGTTTCATCCAACTAAAGTAGAGCATCCAAACATGCTTTGATGGATTCTTTATCATTTAATCAACCAATGTGCATAATATATAAAGAAGGTACAAATAATTTTACTGGTAAGATCGCTTCAATGCAAAAGATGAGATTAAAAGGAGTACTCTCATTTAACCTTTTGTATGTGGTTTGATACGCCCATAAGGCTGTAAAAACTTGATCATCCCAATCACTGTGACTCATGTTGAAAATTTTGGTCATTGTATTACCTAGGATCTTATTTAATGTTTCCACTGTACAATTAGCACGAGGTTGGTGTGTTGTGGTCTTATGGTCTACAATCATGAACTAGATGAAGAGGATGTGCATGGTTTCATTAAAGAAGTGAGTGTCAAGATCAAGTTTTAATCTTAATGGACATCCATACATATTTATTATATTTTCCCATAGAAATCGAGCAACGATTGGAGTAGTACAATCATGTGTGGGCACAAATTCATCCTAGTGTGTGAAATAATATGTGGTAGTAATGATGTAGTATGCACTAGTCCATATTATAATAGGTTAAATGGGTTAAACAAAATCAATAGCCCATTTCACAAATGGTTCATGTTCAAGGATTGGATGAAGAGACATATCATACCATCGGTTTGGTTTACATACGCATTAACATATATCACATTGGCGTGTACATATGCTTTGGTATATTTAAATAAGTTGGGCCACCATAATCCTGCTAGTAACACCTAGTGTGTTGTTGTGTCACCAACATAAAGTCTGCCTGTGACACCCTCATGGACCTCCTAAAGTTCTCCATGCACTTATGTTATATTACACATTAGCATAACACTTCATCTTAATCATGTTTGTATAGGTATTTGTTAATAAGCTATAAAGAGTCAACACATACAACCAATTGATTTTTATTTTGGGTGCTAAGGTGATCTGACACCGAAACTATTGTAATAAAAGTCATAATTTCCTTTAATTTCTTAGGCAAGTACATGACTTGAAAGAGTTATACATTAGGTAAATCATACTCTATGGTGCATGTTGGTTCACTAGTTTAAATATGTGAGAGGTGGTCTAAACTGAAATTAACTTTACTTGGTTTTATGACCATAGAGAATGGAAACTCTTGAAAAAATATAATCCATCAGTATAAGCATCAATTCAATATGGGATTATTTACTAAATTCTTGAGTGATTTATGATCTATATAGAAGATAAATGGGGTTGCCAAGAAGTATTGATAATTGTTTTGAAGGATATAGACCATATACAAGGCCTCGTGGTCGGTCATAGACAAGTTCTGTTATGTTTGTATGAGCTTTTAGATAGCAAAATAAATTGGATGATCAAGGTCACCCTCACTAGGTTGTTTAAGGATAAAGATGACTGCCATGCTCAAATCATTGACATGCACATAAAATGGTTTGTTCTAGTTTTGAGAACTATAGAATGGGTGTAGTAACTAATTTTTCCTTCAAGGTCTTAAATGCTTGTTGATGTTAAATCATCCATAAGAATATGCCATTAAGCTTGAGTAGATCTTCCAGGAACGTTACTATGTTATAATAACCCTGAATAAACTTTTGATAGTACCATGTGTGACCTAAAAGGAAGCACACCTTGTGCTAAGTGGTTGGACGCAAGAGTTAGACAATAACTACAATCTTGGTTGGGTCCACTAGTAGTCCATCCAAACAAACAATGTGCCCCAATAAGATCAGAAAAGGTGTGGTAAAGATACATTGTTTAAGATGAAAGGAAATCTAAAGTAGGTGGTAGGGCTGAAGAATGTGGTGCAGGTTATCACAATGATCTTGGACTAGACCATACACACTCATGTCATCCAAGTATACTTGAAGGAACTTGTGAATAAAATCTTTGAATGCTACCACTATGATGCATGAGAAAATAACTTATGTATACTTTAGGCCAAAGGGCATGGCATTATATGTAAATGAACCCCATTTAGTCATAGAAGTGGTCTTGGCCTAGTCTTCCTCAGTAATTTGGACTTGATGATAGCCATAAAAGCCATTGATGAAGGTGTGGATCTCGCACCTAACAACACCTTCCATAATTTCTTGATGAAAGGCATCAGGAAAGGGTTCATTACATATACCACATTGAGAAACCTATAACAAATGTAAATTTAAATGCAACCATCCTTTTTGATGTTGATTACCATTGGAATAAACCATTTAGACTCATTAATGGAGTAATAACTCCAATGCACAACATGCTATGAATTTCCTCTTTAACTTGGGTGTGCGAATTTGAATTCATCTACTATGGTTGTTTCCACACCAGTTGAGTGCCCTCAACTAAATTTATTTGTATTTTCCAAACAATGGATGCACTCCCTTCATTTTCTTGTAGTCACATGGGAAAACATCTTGGTATTCATGCCATAGTTCAAAAATTCTAGTTATCTAAACACCAAACTAGTAATATCCCATAATGGCAAGTTTAGGTGCATCGTTCATTCTAATGTTATGCTGAATTTTTTTTAGTGGCATGGTATATAGTTTCTATTAAGACTATATTGTATCTCTAACATCATGCACCCCACACTCTGTATGTAGATTTAAATGGTCAAATGATGGCTCTTGTTGATTAAAACTAGTACCCTCATCAACTTGGTATACGATCTTTTGCTTGCCCTTATAGATCTATTCCCTACGTGCATGGTTGGGTTGAGAGTTAAAATCCACCAGAACCATGGCAAGAGTATCGGGTTGTTTAAGCATAGCTATATTTTCCTTCATGGCTCCATGTATGTGGTGTATATAGTCTTTAATTGGTGCTTGATCACTCACAACTACCTGATGGATTGCTTGAAAAGACAAATTTGAATTTGTTCTCAATGAATAAAATGCAAAGGTGGAAAGCATACCATGTTTGATGTGTTGCCAGGTATTTGTGTCTCTATGCTTTTCTTGGTGAATGTACCATGCCCTAGCCTAAGATTGTAAGGTACCATAGAATGCATGTACCTACAAGAATTATGGTAAAAATGTTTCATCAATGCTCAAAAGGTTTTCACATTATGTTATATGTTGTCCTGATGAAGTAATACCATTATAACTTATGGTAAAATGAACATGATTATCATGGTGGAAATAATTATGCATGGTTTTGTGTACTTATTCCCATGTATCCAACTCATACCAATGAGTAGACCACCATCGAGTATTTGCCCCTTAAAATAGAAATGTGATTAGGTAAAACCTTTCATCCTAATTAATATAGTAAGTATATAACTCATGTAAGTATTCTTATACATTCATTTGTGCAAGAAACCTATGTGCCTTGTCTAATTATAAGGGTACTCCAACCATCAGGCATCCACCAATGAGGCAAATAATTTTATGGCACTAAGTAAGCTTTGGAGGGGAACTTAGTTAACTTTATAAAACACCATGGATGCTCCTTGATAGATCATATGTGCATTGAGCCCATTGGTTGTAAGCAACACTGGTATTGTTAAAAATAGACTGCGCATCTTCCCAGTGCAATAGCCATCAAGAGTAGGGTCCAAATTTTCATTTCCTTGGGCAGTGACATTATTAATTATGTTGACATCCTCATCAACATGAATGGGCCCTACAAAAAGGGGTCCTTGGTCTCTATTTATGGGAATGACTATGCACTGAGTGTCATTCTTAAAACTAAAATACCACTTCTTGAAAAACAAGTCAACATTGTTCACGTAACACCAAGGTTAACATAAAAGAGTTGGAAAATCATCAACTTAAACAAGCTTGATTACTTTAAAACCACCCTTGAAAGTCGCACCTAATATTTTGATGGTCACATCTTTAAGAATGTTTATGGGCAGTGCGCGAGTCTCATTGGCCATGAACAAAACATGTGGTAAGGGCTGCAAAGTGGGGCTCCCCATTTTTCTCCAAGCATATTTAGTTAAAACATTTACCTCTATGTCATTTTCCACTAGGATATAGTGGATCATGCAATCATAAATAAATGCATTGACAAGGACCTCTTTGTCACATTCATAATTTTGTTGAATATGAGCCTCTTGTCATCACACATGGTTCAAATAATGATCCTCTAAGGACTTTATCATTTGTTGCTTCAAATAACTCTTCATAAGGGGGATGACGTCTTCACTAAGGATTAGCTTGCATAGTTCATGAAATTATCATGCCTCACATCCATGGGTACCATACCCTTTTAAATTTTGACATGCATGGTAGCATCCTTATCCCTCAAGAATTCAATTTCACTCTACATATCCTGCACCAAGGCCATTATGTCATGTAACACTTCTTTTTGTCATTGACCATCTGGATCGTATTACGCACAAGGTTCTTCACATTGAACCTTTTTAGTAGGTGGATTTGAAATTGATTGGGAATGAGTGCCTCTCTATGCAGTAATATTTACCTTAGGAATAGTTGATGGAGTGGTAGGTCATGGTCCCCACCAATTACTTGTAGTTTTTACAACTTGAATCATACCAACACCCTTCTCATTTCATTCTTTGGTCATGGTTGCATACAAATTAGGACATTCTTACAGGCGATGTTCATTTTTACAAAAGGATAGGTGGGATAGACCATGTAGTAACTTTTGTAGTGGTCAAGAGATTCACCTTTGTAGCAGGTCCTAGGTGGAAAATGACCACCTCTGTATCCATTACCCTATCCTTAACCCCTAAAAGATCGACCTCCACCAACATCCTAATTATTAAAGTAACATAAGTTTGCCAAATTCCTCTCGTGCATGCTTTGTGAATCTCATTGATGACTCGATAATCATTAGTATCATATGTGTATGCATCACATATTTTACAATATAGTGACACTTTATCCTAGTAGCACACTATAGTAAGGGATAACTTCTTACATCATGATCCTCTTGGTATATCTCACAATTTTATTTTGTTAGAGTGTGAACATTCCTCCACGAACAGTTGTTCCTATTATGGCTTTCCACTTCATATTCAACACAGTAAAGGCTACTACATGTATCATGAGAATTATTGTCTATAAGATTTTCTAATTGAGACTCCATTGCATCAATGTGAGGCTCCATAAAAGGTTTGATTCTTGTATCTATACTTTCCATGAGTTTAGCACAAAGAGTGGCTTCTAGTGCCTTGTGCAGTTTAATTAAAGTCTTATGGGATAAGGCTCATCAGAAAGGGAGTAGTAACCCTCCCATAAACCATTGATCATGTTACATTTGGTTAATCTCAAATGATAATTTTTGCAAAATAATTTTGAAATGTACATCATACATGCACACACTCTCAATGAGATCTTACTTGATATTGTTTAAGGCAACGATACTCTGTTGCTCAAATTTAGAGATGTCAAACTCTTAGAGAAATACAATCTTCAACAATTCATAATTCACAACCACTTATTGAGGGTCAAATTTATGATACCATTTATGTGCATGATCAAATAAAGTGGCAGCAAACTAAGTTATTTTTTGCTCTGAAGAAGCGATAACTTTTTCTCGCTAAATGAGTTCACACTTCTAACTATGTTATGCTACATTTTCAACACCTAAATATTCAAGAAAGTGAAGTGTAATCTCATAGTAGACTATAGGTGCACTTTATGGTTATAATGGAACTTGTTACAGTTCTCCTCAAATTCCTCTTGAACCCTAGGTTGGTGGTCTACCAATACCTCTTACACTACTACTTGATCCTACAACTTTAGTAGAACCACCATTTGTATTGCCTCCCTCGCTTCTAATAATAATAGGTGCATTAGATGTGATGGGTGCTAAGGGAGGTCGATTCATTATTGTTGGTCCTATAGTCTTCCCACTAGTTAGATTTGGTCCATCAGGCATTCCAAAGTGAACCATAGGTTGCTCTTACAACAAAAAGGTAGAAATCAATTGTAGATTTTTAGTTTGGTCTCACACTTCCCAAGACTCCTCTATAGTTTCAAATTTAGATTCAAATTTAAATCTTGCATTGTCGATATCCCAATTTCTAATAAGAATTCCATAAAACTCAAATGCATGAGCATGCATTATGGTGGGGGAATTAGGTCCATTTGGATTGGGTTCCACTATCAATATTTGTCCTGCTTCTTATACTCATACTTGTGCTAGCTAGGAGCATGAATCCATGGGTAGGGAGTACTCACCATGCCTAACCTCCCTCTTATAAATTATCGTGGCATTTTTAGTATCCTCCCATATGCCTTGTGATTGTTATCTCTCATAGCCTCACTCCTAGTTTCATCATACTTATACTTTTGTAGTTCTTACTATTTGACTTCCTTACTAAACTACTTATCCTATGCAGATGCATACCCTCCCATTTCTACACCAGTTATGCTGTTCATGCATGATAGATTTTAGCCTTCCATGGAGAATTTCTCAATCCCAAAATCAACCATAAGCTTCTTAATCATCAATTATTTTTTTGCTCAAGGTACCTACCACGTAGTTCCCTCAAATAGTTGAATTGTGTTTCTTTCAGACAAGAATATATAGAGACCGTGTATTCTAGAATATAACTATTAAGTGCTCACTTCCACAATATGCTTATCACTCATGTCAATATAATTTCTAACTTAGCTAAGGCTGTATGATGTTCTACTGACTAGAAATCCTTCAGTCCATAAATTCTTTAGTGGTATTACACATATGTTGAAATCCAAGCATGGAATTGAATGGGGAATTCTCTAAAGAATGATTCATATAGAGAATCATAGAGGTGCTACTCCACACATGTGCATGCATAAAATACTTGTTCAAGATATAAGGGCATAATGTTGTCTTCTATAGTATCAACCTAGCACTCGATATTTTCTAAAGATAATCTCTCGAGCTTTTTTCTACCATCGTGCTAACAAGTGAAATGGGTCATAGTAATAAAACCAAAATGTTGGGTATTTTTTCTTAACTTCTCATAAATAAGTATTAGTTGCATGCCCAATAAAAGGAAGATGCCAATGAGTTTGCGCATCAACATATCACAGGAGGGGTAATCTCATCGCTTACCTGAGGTGCATAGAAAGGATCGGTCCTCATCGTTTCTACCACATGATGTTGGTTAGACAAATCTTACTTAGGCACTTGAGTTACTACGTGTAGTAATTATCACTACCAATATTGGTCTAGAGTTAGTCATTTAATGAATTTACACATTACGTATAACTAGTATCATAAAGCAAATTTAACACTAAATAGATTCATCACACTGAGATTCATATAATATTAGTTCCATTTATCAAATTGATAAGATATATAGGTGCACCATTCAATACATGTTATTTAGATCTCTACCTTATCAATATAACTAATTTCAACATCAACAAGTACTACATAACAACTAATAAAACAAACTAACAACATCACCTTCCAAACATAGCTAACAGGGTATTTATACATAAGCAAACCCCTTCCTCAGGGAACAACAATAATACACAAATTGATAAACCAATGACTATTTCAAAGAAAGAAGTCATGGCAAGTTGTTACAATCAAGTTCTATTTGAATTAGGCCCAATAACCCCTATATACCCTCTCTATGCTAGATCTTCATGTTTGTATTCCTCCTCTTTCATGGACTGGTACTAGATTTATAGTCTCATTAATATTTGTTGCTCTTGTGAACTACTTTGTAACCGCCTTTGCTCCCTGTGCTTTTGTTCTATTCTTTCACTTCTTTAAATCCTACATCTTTTTCTCATTCTTCATTTCCTTATCTGTTATAACTCACCCTTCTACACCAAGGTCTTTTACGTCATTCCCTTTTATTTCTTTCTTCTGTACCATAATCATGTGTGCCTACTCTTGCATCCTTATTCTTTTGTGCTTATGGCTCCAAAATAATCAGAATATAATTATTACATAATTTAGGGTCCAACAATGACCATTGTAGATTAAGGAAGGGATGTAAAAATATTGTACATATTTCTTATTTCTAGTAGGTGACGTAGGTAGCTTTTATCTTATATTAATAATTTGATTTCCATTCTCATAGGAATAGGAAATGTCTTTTGGGGAATTTAAAGTGAACAACCATTTTGGCTTATTTATTATAATGTTTTGTTCCATTTCAATTTGAATCATGAAGACAATTTTGGCTTGCACCAAAGATTGCTCATTCTCATTCTGTTAATAATTTATCCATCTTGATAGTTATATCTTGAATCTTGTAGTCACATAAATTTATATTTAAGCTGAAACGTGCATTTGTGATCATCCTTTTGACACACTTATCTCTTGACCTATCTTGGGGCCTTTCAACCACCTTTCAATCACTTTTTACATGGTGATCCACCCTTTAAAACATATTATTTCACCCTAAGACCTATCCACCTAGCTTTGTTAGTAGCCTAGACTGAGACCCTAATTGATTAACACCCTTTACCTAGTTGTTTTCACACTTTAGATAGGAGCACCCTGTTTGGACACTAGTGCACCCTGCTGTTGTCCACCATCCTGGATGTTGTCCGCCCACCAATTAATGACTATTTTATGAAATTCAAAGTTACCCAAAGGTTAGCCAATGAGTTTTAATAATATTTATTATAAGGAATACCAAAAATACAACTCTATAAACACAACTCAATTCATCTTTTACACAAGAAAATTCCACAAAAAAAAAAGAATTCAAATTAGACATTGAGATCAAAATCAATATTTATCTCGATTCTAATCATATACAACCCTATTAGCCTTGAGCTAAAATATGAATACATCTACAAGGTCAATAGTCACAATTGAAGCATTTAATCACACTAGAATTGCACTACCATTTAACATATTGCACTAGTTTCACACACACTATTGTAGCTTGAGAGAATCACATGAAGTTTGATGCCTCTTCAAAGTAGTGGTATGTAATAAATGTTAAACCTGAGTGTGTTTACTTCTCACCCAACTTCAATCAGTAACCCCTTTTTAGTCCATGGTTTCATGGTATTATTGTATGTTAAATTAGGGTGTTGAGGAGAAAATCTGTCACACAGTGGTCCTAGAAGTGAATTGGAGACTCCCACATAGTTTGTAGAGTAAATATATGGAGGCACACAAAACCATGTTGTAGGACAATAGCACCCCAAGAGGATAGCAACACCCCCCTCTCCTATCTAGTTGCAACACTCTTATCTAGAGGCCTTGCCAACTCAAATTTCATATTTTACATAGTCAACGTCATCAGTCTTGGGATCTAAAACTTCATGCATCTCAGTTTCCAGACAAGTCTTTGCATTTCTCTTTACTCTTTTCTTATTTATAAAATTGCCATTTTTAGCATATCTCCAAATGAGTTGCAAATTTGTTACAGTTTAATTTTTCATAGTAGACTATGTAATTATGGTAATTACATCTTCTAGTTCCCAAGATTTGATAAAATATCGGTGAACTTATCTTATTAATCAAATATTTCAATCCCTAGTCTTATGCATAAGGTTTCCTTCTAAAAATTTTCCCTCCTAGATTTGAAATTCAATTATGAATTTCATAATCATGTTGAAGTGTTTCGTAGGATTTGTATGTCTCTTTGCTTGTGTTCCCCTTTTAGTCTTTGAAAAAAATAAAATGGCTAAAACTAAATATTTCCCTCCTCTTAACCCTCAAGAGGGTGATAGTTTTTTTTCCTCTAACCGTGTCCATGCTATGACTCCTTCAAGGGTAATGTAACCCATCTAATAGTTCCAAAAAAAAGGTAACTAGCATACCCTTTTTCAGACACCTCCACCTCCCACATCTCATCCTGATGGTGTGTGTATTCATATTCAATCTAAAGTGCCTAGGGTTTGTGATTGTGAGGCCCTTAACTATCAAATCATCATTATGATTAAGTTATTATAAGAGTTTCAAAAGGAAAACCAATATTTTAGTTCAAAGATCACATCATTGGAAAATTAGGTCACATATGCAAAGAATCCAAAATGTGCCAGTGTTAATCATGTCTTTTCATCTTTATATACCAATGTTATGCCTAAAAAAACTTCATATCAAAATGGGAAGCTACAACAAAATACATCTAAAACGAGTGATTCAAAAATAATTTCAAATATTAATAATATTTCAAGTGAGATTCTAAGAGAAATGTTTAGAAACAAGTTGATAAAACTACCTCCTTTACATACTGTAAGGAGATCAAAATATTATTATGCATACCATCGAATGCATGGGCATCATACATAACATTATTTATATTTGAATAAAAAATACAAGATATTATTGATAGTGGTGATTCTATCATTAATACATCAATCAAGTAACCCACAATAAAATAAGTGTAAGTAAAACACGTGGAAAATTTAGAATTAGTATAAAAAAATATACTAAAGTATAATACAAAGCAAGAAAAGGTTCACAAGGAAAAAAATATAGCAAACAAGATTACAAAAGGCAAAATATGAATAGTAACAAACACAAAAGTAATAGTTTGAAAATCAAAGGCTATAAAAATTATAGGAAAAAAAAGTGAAATTCGTACAATAGAAGTTGCAGAATCAAATTCAAGCTAAACAAAAAAACATTCTTCAACGAGGGTTTCTAACAAAAGAGTTTCCAAAGAAAGAAATGCCTGTAAAATCTACTGTTTCAAATGTGATTACAAAGGAGGCAATTACAAGTCCCTCCCCATATCTAGATCCTTTCATTATCATTGCTGATATCAATTGCAAATAATTTACAGATGTAAAGCTTATGGATTATTAGGAAATTAATTTTTGTTCTTTATCATTTCTTATATATTTTAGAAATAAGCATCAACACTTGGATAAAAATAGTGCATCTATAACATGTATGGGATAAATCATGTTAAGAGTTTATTTTATTTCAAAAGAGTGTTATCTTACTTTTTATGTTATTTCCAATCCAAGTGCATACAATGTTGTGTTTGGAGAAGCATGGTTAAAACCAATAGGTGTAATGATTGATAAAGACAAAGGTTGCATATCATTTGATCATAAAGACAAGGTCAATTCCTTTTCCATAGAAGGAAGATATTTAGAGAAAGAGTGGCAAACAAAAATAATATCTTCAACTAGCATATACATAACTACAAGTAATGGCATATCAATAGAGGCACATGTCATAATACATCTTGTAAAAAAATAATCAAAAAGGTCAATACCACAATATGGAATAATTGGTTTTACATATCCAGATACCATAGAAGACAAGAGTGACATTTCACAAGTTCAAAATATAAATGATGATTATTATAACAATACAAATTGGTATGTTCCCGATGATACTGAGTATACAAAATATAAATATGACAATGATACAGAACCTACATAGTTGAAAGATTTCTTCATTTGCCAAAGATCACCATTCCTTTATTTGATACATGATATATTGATGGTAAGACTCTTAAGGAAGTCATTATTTAGTTTCTTTCTTTCTATTTCTCACTTTATATATATAGAAAAATTATAAAATATTCCAAAAATACCAAAATCAGGACCTATGCATGTTTATGTTTAATTTGTCATAGACCAGTTGTTTTGTGCATAATTGATTCAATACTTATTTTGGAAAATGTATACCATATATGATTCCCATGATTTACATGAGTGACTGCAAAACTTTTAGGATAACACTTTCAAACCCAATTATAGATGATGTTACTGTCAAACATTTAAAAAATTCACTAAAACAACAACACACTAAATTATAGGAGTGCCCCGCTCTTTTGCACAGTTCCCCTGATGTTGTCCAAGTGATCCCATATTGTCATCTCTCAATTCTAGACCACACACAAGATTTTTATAGCTTCTACATACTCCAACTAACTCATTGAGGGCATCCCATACATAGGTTTTATCATTCCTTAACCTTCTTTTCTTATTCATAGATCAGTGTTTTTAATGCATTGAATCTTAGTGATATTTCTCAAATATTAACACATTGATATATATCACTAGTTATATAAGCTACTGAACCTACTTGTATTTCAAATTGCTTAAGTTTATCAACTATACATTCATGCATGTTTTCATGTTTGCTTTCATGTTTTGTGTTGTATGTGTGTTTCTTATTATTGAGGACATTTGAATATGTCATTGAATACTTGGATCTAAGCCTCTACTCTCTAATTATGTGTGTGTAAAGACATTTGAACATGTCCCTGTGTGTGTTTGTGACATTTGAACATGTTACTTGTATGCGGCCCCTTGGCCTTCTACTTATGTGTCTTGTGTGTAATCCATGTATGTGTGTGTCATGGGCATGACACTTGCTTGATTTCTTAATTAGTTTACTCATATTTTGATGCCATGGTGGGCATCATGAATCCTCCTAGTTTTAATGCCATGATGGTTATCATGTGTCCCCCCAAAGTATTTCTACTCAATATTTGATACTCAGTTCATATCACTTGTATGTGTGCTGAAATTGTTAACAAATATATAGACATTGACTCCATGTATGCTAATTAAAGCAATCATCTCACATTAATATATACTTGGTTTATTTATATGATGATGCCATGTTTTTAAATGATATCATTATTACTCATATTTATATATATTTCTATAACATATATTGCATAAGTTTTTATTTTAAATGAAGTTATTGCGTAGCACAACATCTCACCTAAAAAAATGGGGCATACACAAGGATTTAATCTTAGAGTTTTGAACCACTTAGTTCGACACTTAGACAGACATAAATAATACACAGGTAATATCTTGCAGGCTACAGGCAGTAAACCATAGTGCATACACAAAAAGTTCTCAAAAAGATAGTTTGGATATGAGCATTACAAAAAGACAATAATACACCTCGTTTTTGTCCAGGTAGATCACTATTATCCTAGGTCTCAAAAAACATGCATTCTAAAAATCTTTCAAAATCCCAAACAACCCATACTAGTTTATAGTAGCTTGCAATTATAGTGCTTAAAATTTGATTAGATTAGGGACATCATGCATGAAATTAATTTCTAGGTTTATACACATGTTTTCACTCATAACCTAAATTTTTATTACCCAAACTCAAAATCCATATACACTAGATATTAGATTGGGGGCATGTGCGTGACATATGATTCCCTTTTTTACTCAATTTTACACTAGTTTCATAGATGGAATGACAATAGTTTTCATTTTACATGATATATACCCAAACTCATGCTATACAAACTAATTACACCAATTTTTCACCAAAAATGAACCTACTCTATTTGTAGTAGTTAGTTACCCCTTTTGCACTACTTTTGCACTAGAATAATATTTTGAAATTCATATAGGGATTTCAAGCCAGGATAGTACCATGGGTATTAAATGATGAAGTCAAGAATATATTGAGTTATTAATCATATTCTCCTAATCAATTAGGATTAGTGCATACACAGTCCAATCCAAACTATTCAACATGAATGAAATCTTCAAGGGGCCTACCCTCCACAGTCACCAATTTTGCATCAATGTTTTCACCATAAACCACACTGGTTTGTGTACCCAATTAGGTGTATTCATTCCTTGTTATTTAGATCATAATTTTATTATCTTTACTTATTGATTTCCATCTTAAGTAGAGACTGGTTTTATACATGTTGCATTGCATGTTTTTAAGAGGAGCACAGTTCAACATTGGAACCTACTTTCAACACTGCACTTCACAAATAATTTTAGTTGCACTCTTTTTTCATTTTACTCTAGTACTTTCAATTTGATGCATTACTAGAATAAGGGTGGGTGGGGAAACATAGTCACATAAATGTACAATTAATCTAAAACATGCACTTCTAGTCATCTTTTTGACACACTTATCTCTTGACCTATTCGAAGGCCTTTCGACCAACTTTCACTCACTTTTTGTATGGTGATTCACCCTTGAAAACATCGTAAGTCACATTAGGACCCATCCATCTAGCTTTCTCAGTAGTGTAGCCTTAGACCCTAATTGATTAACACCCTTTGCTTAGTTATTTCCACACTTTGGACATGAGTGCTCTATTTAAACTGTAGCGTACTTCACTATTGTCCACCATCTAAGATGTTGTCCTCCTGCCAATCAATGATTTTTTTTCAAAATTCAAAGTTACCCAAAGTTTGGTCAAGGAGTTTTAATAATCCATATGTGAATGAATAGAAAAAAAGAAGAGAATATAAACACAATTCAAGTCATTTTGCACCATAATTAAAATTAAACATTAAGAGTAGATACCTCATTTATCTCAATTCTAATCACATAAAACCCTAGTAGCTCTGAGCTAAAGTCTGAATACATCTACAAGGACATAAGTCACATTTGAAGCATCTAATCACACTATAATTTCATTAATATATAGCATATTGCACTAGTTTCACACACACCATCGTAGCTTGGGAGAACTACATGAAGTTTGACTGCTCTTCAAAGTAGTGGTATGTAGGAAACACTCAACACAAGGGGTGTTGAGGTCTCACCCAACTTCGACTGTTAGCCACTTTTTACTCCATGATTTGTCATTAATTTTCTTACATGTTAAACTAGGGTTTTGAGTAGAAATTCAATCACATAACAGTCCCAAAAGTGAATTGAAGGCTCCTACATAGTATGCACACTAAATAGGTAGAGGCACACATAACCCCAAAAAAAAATCATTGCAAGACAATAATGCCTCAAGAGGACAATAATGCCCCCTCTCTTGGGTAGGCTTAGTGCTCCTTTCTGGAGACCCTGCCAGCTCTAGTTTGAATTTATACCTAGTCAATAGAGTTAGTCTTAGGCTTTAAAACATCCTACATCTCAGTTTTTTAACCAAGTATTTGCATTTCTCCTTATATTTTTCTTATTTATAAATTTTCTAGTTTTAGCATATTACCAAATCAGTTGTACCATTTATTACATATTTGTTACAGTAAAATAGTTTATCTAATTTGGGTAATTAAATCCTCTACATCCCTAAATTCGATAAATGAGTTGACATTTGGGAAAATATTTATTTGTTAAAAGCATCATTCATCATATTCCTTCACATTTCTTGATTTATTCAAAATAATACAAATGTCTTGGTATGCTTCAACATTTCTATACTTGTCTATTAGAGCATTGGTAACTACAATTTCTAATTAAAATTTACCCTTCTAACTATTTAAAACTCTTATTTTGGCACGTAGGCTACGAATATGTTGGCAAAAGTGAATAGATAATATTAAAATTATTATGTAAATACCTTAAGAGGATACCCATACATTTGTTGCACTGAAAAAATCTTGCATTTAACGAGAATCTACCTCACATTCTTACTTACACAAGTAGTAAATGACGGTTAAATTAATAAGGTTTACAATTTGACAAAAAAAATATAAAAAAGATAAATGATAGTGTCCAAAGCTAGGGTCTAATTTTGACAAGTCTACCCTAATTGACATGAATTTATCTGAGGATGATTATCTATTCAATGTTATTCTTCAAATTCTAATATAATTTATTTTTTAAAGAAATATTAACGACAATATTTATTTTTTTACAGTGGTCAAACTCTTTGTCTATGGTTATATATGGTAATTAGGGTTGAGTTAAGAAGTGTAGTCATATACGGATTATGTTGTAGATTTCTATATTAATTGATAGTCACTGAAGGTGTAGCTTTTGGACATGTAATTGGACTTGTTGGTTGAATTTAGTTACTTTAATTCAAATTTCATTTGGAAACTATTTCCCTTTTACCCTATGTAATTGCCAGCATGTTATAATATCATAGTTATGTTATATTATGTAAATAAACCTAAGACTATGTGCAATATTGAGTTAACAATATAGCTATTATGTGTTATATTTATATAAGAATCCAAGGCCTAGTATTTTATTGAGCCAAGGAATAATCCAAATACCTTGAGATGGTGGGCTTGTTACCTATAAGAACTTATAAAAGTAAAAGGAGATTCAAAATAAATAAAAATATGAGCTAAGTTGTTAATATATTCTCCCGATAAAATGACAGTCAATATATTATTTTATTTTAATACAAATGGTTGATTGCCTAGTCAAGCAAAAAAATTACTAGTGAGACCATATATGGTATGTGTCATGCATATAGTGCAAAAAAAAGTGAAATGTGTTTCTTCCAGGACTAAATTTTCAAACAAAATTTTAGTCCCTACCTTTGATGAATCAAAGGTATGCCAAATCTGCCAAGATGTATAATTCCTAAACAATTATAAGAATCATGTTATTAAACTACCTAGTCAATCGTTGAATGTTAAATATGGATTATTGATAGTACAATTTATAAAAGTCATTTGACAACATTTACTATTGTGAATCTTGCTATAACTCTTGATTAGTCAAACATGTGTGGAAAACCTTTTAAGATTTAAAGGACCTCATGATTATTAACATTTGCCTTAAATAATCCTCGCCTAAAATTTGTTACAAATGCACATGTCTTTTTATCTTAGGACCCATAACATTACAATTAAGTGATGGATCTTGATATAATGATTTCATAATGAAGGGTTTTCTACACTTGTAAGTGCAATTGGTATAACACACCTTTTAATACCATTTATAAATTATCAAATGTGGAATATAATATGCGTAGAGCCCTAAAAATACAAAAGGGGAAATAATAATAATAATCAAGTTTATAAATCTTCATACTTGGGCTTGTTATAGTCCCTAAAAATGATGATGTTATTATGAATAATTAGAAATTAATCTGGGTCACTATGGATTAATGAAATCTTGATACCCTTATGTTATGATGTAAAATTAGATTATACTCTTGCATATTTCCAACGTTAAATTGAGTATTACACATATGATTTTGAAAAATATTGTACAAGCATACATGTGTGGTTTAATCATAGTATTTGTTTTGAGATGTGGACTTTAAGATTGGTTTTTCCTTCAAAATGAGTAGAAACCTTGATTTGGTCATGTTATTGACCCTTGCATTGTATTTCTTAATTCAAACTCCTCATAATAAGTATAAGACACTAATAAGATGTGTTATGAGCCATGTAATTATATGGATTTTAGGACTTTTGTTGGGATTGATACTTTTTCTTGAAACTAGGACTATGGAATTCATAAACCTTGATCTGAATAATCTAAAGATCTCAAGCAGACTTGAATTATGGATTAAAGTCTTTGGGATAGTTGTAAGTATAGGAGATAAACTCATTTTAACTTTGTAACCATCCTCTAAATCATAAAAACTTTGACAAACACAAGAGTGCAAATTATTAATGCTACTTGTAAGCTTTTACAAACTTCTTTAGGTTGACAATCAATCCTTATACTAGTATCATGTAATAACACTTTCATAAAATGTGTGGAACATTTACGTATGGTGTTACCATTTGATCAAAGGAAACCCTTGTTTCACTTATTTTCCTAAGCTAATACCAAGCTACGAAAACCTTAATCTTGGTCACAAACAACCCAACGCATTTGAGTGAATTAATGGGGCATCATTAATGGATTATTAACCCTTATTGGGTACTAAACTAACATCCAAAATTTTAAGACTTCGATCAAATATAAAAATCATAGGTTGGGTTGATTATAATGATATATATGGATACTCATTGGGATGATTAAAATATTATAAGAAACCTAGGAACTTGGAGTTGGATTTAGGCATGATTTACCTTTCCTTGATTTGTAAACATGATATCTTTGGAAAGATGATATCTTGCTTTGAAGTGGAAAATCATAGCATGAAACGTTAAGGATTGTGTGTTTGCATATTTACTCAAATAATTATAGAATTTGATCAATTAATTCAAATACATATTAGAATATAACTTTAAAATTGGGAACCTATATTACACACTTCTATGTAAATTAAACTTGGGATAACGAAAGTTAATCCCATGTTAAGTAGTTAATTACCATTTAAATGGGTACTATTTTAAATATAGATGTTAATATATTTGTTAGCATTTAATTTTATTATAGGTATCAAACACTTTAGGAAGCCAAATAATTTTGATTAAAACACGGTCCCTATCATCATATTTTACTTTTAGGTTATCCTTGATTTGGTGGCATAATTTATGCTTGACATACATAAAAAAAATTTATTGGAATTTGTAGTAGGTCCTAAATTATATTAGTAATTTTTTTAAATTGGTATTCTCCTATGCGTGTAAAATGGATAGAAGAGATTTGAAGTCAATGTGATGAATTGGCTAATCCTAAAATTATGAATGATAATTGGAAACATGGTACGTATGGGTGCTAAAAAATCTGCAAGGTCACCAAAAACTAATCCATGATTTCATTTACATATCATACCTTGATTCTATATTTAAAATGCATTTATGGGTTACCTATGTTCTCCCAAAGTCATTATTATAACTCATTGCATATTAGGAATGTTATATCATTATTTACTGCACTGTAGTGGGAAGCTGCATTCCAAATTATTCTGTCTACTAGATTTCTCTATAATATATTGATTCTTTATATACAACACCTTCATGGAAGGGTGGGGCCACTTTAAGTAAAATATGGGTGTGTAGGGAATTTTAAAGTATCTATGGTTGGAGGAAACTCCCTCCAATTACATTCTCCTTGTTCCAATTTGTATATGGTCTTTCAACAACAACAATAATTTGTAGAGCATCGATAAACCTCCTCACGAGGACTATTTCACATGTGACTATTTAAGGAAAAAAAACTCATCAAGACTTGTATATTTACTTAAAAATATGAATCATGTAATTGTAATGTTGTTGTAAACACCCTAATCTATTATTTAGTTATGGTTATATTCTATTTTGTATGTTATTTTGATATAGAAATATTGGACTAACGAAAGATGAAAGCTTACTTGTCTACTTAGATTTTGTTGCATTTACACTTGAAATTAAATAAAAATATATTCTTAGCCACTTGTTATGAAGGTTGCTCTAAATTTTTGATATGAATGTGAATTTGTATTATGAAGCTATTGTATTAGGATAAATTTCAAATTAAGATACAATTGCTAGTGACAATGAACAAAATACCATGACTGAAAATTAATCTCAAATTCACACTAAATATGCGTTATTGGGCAAGGTAGGCAAATAGAATACAAATAAAATTGTAATACCTCAATCTTACAATCAATTTATCTCTAAATATAGTGATGTGCCCCAAATTGACAAGATGATGCTTGATGTGGAATGTTGGATTGCTTAGACTCAAGACCTAGACAACATTTGGACATGGATTAGTTGATTTGTTTGACAAAATTATGGCATAAGATTAGTATTTGAAGCTCTTGGTTTGTGCAGGGGGTATGCATGATTTTATAAGGGAATGGAAAGAACTTCCAAGTAATTTAAAATTCCTTGGAGGATTTTAGAGGAGGAAGAGTGTGGAGGATTCTAGAGTGTAGAAGACTCTCAATTCCATAAAGAGGACTAATGATGATTAGAATGAGATTAGATAATGATTAGAAATATGATTTATAAGAGAAAGTGGGGGTAGGTGAGAGGACAATTTAAAAGAATAAAATAATGGATAAGTGGGATTAGTGTTAAATGGGATGTGATCTAGAAGAATTAATTGATGTGGGATGAACGTTAAGGTAAAAGGTGATATGAAGAATATAGGAAAGGTTAGACTAGTGACTAGGAGGGGTTACTAATAGGAAATTCTGATGAATTATGGTTTAAGACATAATTAATAGATGAAATTAGTAGTGATGGAGGATTGAGCAAATTTATGTGTATACACTTTACCACATTTTGAAAGGGCATTACGACTAGAAAAAGTAATGGTCTTTAAAAGAAAAAAGATGATCATGGATGAATGTTAGTAATTTAGGAAGTATGATGCCTCCTCAAGGGGACATGCAGGGAGAGATGAGATAGATGGCCACTCTAAAGAGAAGATGAGAGGTGGGATGTGTGAATAGAGAAAAGGGGTTGGGATGTTGTGAAGATGATGGAGAAAAAATGATATTATCACAAGCAATGGTTTACAAGTTGATGATGCCCTAAGCAAAGACACACACAACAGAGTGAAAATGATGTTGTCACAATAATAGACATGCCCCAAATGGGATCAATCCATAATGAAATGATGATAGAAGGCCACAAAATTTAGACATATCCCAATAAAATACACATGCTAGGGAGAGTTGTGGTTGATATTAGATGATTATACACAATCTTTAGATGTATCCCAGGCAATGACACATGTCATGGAGAGCTGTGGTCAAAATAAGATAATGATTTGACCAGATTTATAATCCATTTGATGCATGTAGCTCAAACCATACGTCAAGTGATAATGAAAGCATGGGTGAGAAATGATATGATTGAGTGATCAAGGGATGAAATGGGAAGAATGAGTTAGTGCGATTGAATTATCCTCAGACATTATAGGTGACCAATCACTACCTATATAGTCTCAAGAGACCTCAGGCCAATGTAGTTCTCCCTAAGATGGAAGATTTATGAGATAGGACATGATAAAATAGAGAAGGATGATGACGGATTATTATATATGTAAGTTTTTAGATAAAAGAATTGACTCAAATGCTTGCTTTGATGATTTGATTGATAGTTGATTTGGGATGTTGATGATTAGATAAATGAGAGATGTGTTGGAGAGATGATCGGTTATTGAATTTTAGATGTTGTTGACGTGATTAAATTAGATGATTGGATAAATGATTGATGAGAGGAGATAGATGTCTATTGTTTTCAAATATCCATCCATTTTTCACTGATGTAAAAGTCATTGATCATCATATTTCAAACAATCATTTTTAATGTTGCAATGGGTAGTCCATGATGACATTTTTACAAAGTGCATATTGGATGGACTCAAAACACATAAAAATTAAAAACCAAGTGTACAAATAGGACATGGCATAATGCACCATTGGTATGAGGAATTAAGATGACATGTTTTCCATACTCTCTTCTACAAAGATGATAAAGGGCAACATGATAAGACAAAATATGAATAAAGATATCTACATAATGCGTAAAAAAAATAATGAATTAAATAGACATAGACAAGAAAACAAACATAGATGACTAGACACATATGTATACATAATAAAATACATTCAAACAAATCAAACATCATAATATGATATACAAGTAAAACACACAACATGTAGATTATGTGATTCATGGCTTGTTTGTTGTCTTGACGTAATGCCTATGGGATGAGTGGTTAGATTATGATTTGATGCAACAATGATATGAACAATGAGGGTAAATATGATGGATGATTGGAATGATTGGTTGGATAATGAATCATAATCTTGCTTTGATTAAAGTTTTCACTTGAAATGTGATGGGTAATGAGATGTGGACAAGGTGTGGTTTTTTAGCAAATTTAAATTTGAAATGTGAGTTAGTTGATAGATAGAGTAGGGTAAAAGTAACCCTAAGTTTGCCTAGTTTTAACTTCGATGGTGAGCTTAGAGCTCCTAATATGTAGTTGATTGATTTTGATGGGTGTTAGGTTAGAACTACCAAAGGTGTGGTTTGACTAATTTTGACTAGGTCATAGTTGATCCTAATCAATATTTTGACATGACTAGCTCAAATTAGAGATTGGGTGGGATTTGCTCAAGTTTGGACAAGTTGACAATGACAAGGTTGATAATGTAATATGATATCAAGGTTGACTTATGAAAAAAGGGTAATTATGATTTGACTATTGACCCAGTTTATAGATTTAGGATGAGTGATACGAAGTGAGTTGGATTAAGTCTTAGGGGGTTGAAATGTGATGCTATGACAAAGTGATGGTTATGAGGTGAATCTGGATTAAGATATATATTTTGGATAAGGATATGGTAATTTTGTAGGATGTAAGACAAGATAACTAAGATGTTTTTGGATTTTATGATTTTTAGGGATTTTTACGGCTTTTGGATATGTATGCACAAAAAGGGGGTTAGAGTAAAGGGAAATACACCTATAAACAAGGATGCAGAGTGATGGTAGATGGAATGAGGAAAGGATTTGAGGTAGTACTCAAAGGGGATGAGGGATGATGGACTATGTATCTCCAAGGATCGTGTCATGTGAGAACCAAATGTTTTTTCTCCAAAGTGTTGCTTCAAGGATATGCCAAGATGTTTCTAGAACAAGTCTTGAGACATCTTCCATTCCCTTATGAAGGTTAAGATAGGAGGAAAGGACAAACAAAATAGGAAGAGAAACATCATTGATAAGGATGGCATAAGATGCTAAGGATAGGTAAATATTCATAATGGACAGATGGATAGGATAGATAAAGATGACACAAATGGGATAAAAAATGGTTTTTTAGGATATGAGGGATGATGGACTATGTATCTCCAAGGATCGTGTCATGTGAGAACCAAATGTTTTTTCTCCAAAGTGTTGCTTCAAGGATATGCCAAGATGTTTCTAGAACAAGTCTCGAGACATCTTCCATTCCCTTATGAAGGTTAAGATAGGAGGAAAGGACAAACATAATAGGAAGAGAAACATCATCGATAAGGATGGCATAAGATGCTTAGGATAGGTAAATATTCATAATGGACAGATGGATAGGATAGATAAAGATGACACAAATGAGATAAAAAATGGTTTTTTAGGATATGATTGTAGGGGTGAAATGGACTTTCTTCCCAGGTATCGAGGTACCTGCAAATAATTGATTATTTTACCATGACATCAGAAACTGGTTTTCATCATGGTACTTGCCCAAGGTGCCAAAAAATTGATTTTCACCATTAGATGAATATTATTTTCATTTTTTTCTTTTTATTTATTTATTTTTATTTTTTTAATTTTTTGATTGCATCTTAATTTATTGGAGATGTGTGAGATGAAATGATGTTGATGCTTTCATGATATTCAACCAATAACAATTCTAGGTAGTTATGTTGTTAAGACCATGCTTTCAATACGAGTTTCAGCGATGCCCTAGTGACCTTTGTTAACTCTTGATTTGGATTCCACCAAACATCTTTGTCGGGTGTCTTTGAAGCTCTTATAAGAGACAATGCTGCCTAGGAAGGTGGTGTATCGTATGGATCGGATTAAGACTTAGATTTGATGGTCATGTATATGATGTGGAGTAATAAAGGACAAATGAGGATTGGGACTAATAGTCGCACATACCATTAGAAATGTTAGACGTGTTGTTTGCCATGTCATCCGATAAGAGATATAGAGGGATCCAAGACTATTTGACTTCTTAGTTTTTTATTCAAATACTAGAAGGATTATCAGTTGTATTGATATTCTTTTTGATGAAAACTCTTTGATATTTTGATTTTTACTTTAACTAACCCATAGTGCCCTAAATAAGGTTTCACTAAAGGAATTTTAATTTTGACTTTATTGATTATGACTTTGACTTTAATGTTACCCTAGCACCTCAATGAGGTTTTCAATAGTGGAAAATGGTTTGGGACTTGGTCAGTACTTTGAATTATCTTGAATTTGATTTATAGATGGATCAAGGCTGACTTTATAATTATACTTGATTATTTGATTATCATCTTGGATCCATATAATTTTAGCATGCGATATTTTATGCTAAGAGGAGTCCAACAGTGTATGCTCCTATTCATTCCCATTGAGGATAGTGATTAAGTGATTATTGACTCAAAGAAGAATTATGGATGAAGGTGGAAGGGATGGATTAATGAGTATATAACATTCAACATAATATTTATAGAGGTTTCTAGGAGACCTAGTTTTGACATGTGAGAAAACCTCCTCAAGACTCGTGAAATGATCACTAAGGATTTTGTATTGACTTATAGTACAAACTTCCCAAGCTGGATCAAATCCACTTTAATAATCATCTACTGATAAGGCATCTCAAAGTCTTGTAAACTTCATGATGATGTCACCACCCTAAATCAGATCAAGAGACATGCCTTATATCTATTTGATATTTTAAATAAAGATATCCTTGAAGAAGGGTGTGTTAACATGATCTTTATCATCTATAAGGAATGATGAATTTTACATCAAATCTAATATGGACTCAGATGGATTTGATTTTGATGAAAATGAGACTAATGTTAACTCCGATGTTACTTCTAACATGGACGATATTGATGATGTGATGTTGTTGTGGATGACATTTTGATTATGGCTATGAGGAGGAATTATTGGATAATGTTGTCTTCAAATGCCTTCTTCACCTTTCACTTAGTGATAAAATCTTTAGGATGAAGTGCCTTATGGAAATGGGAGATCTGAAATAATGGATAGAAGGTAGATTGTTGGTGAATGATGGGTTTGTTATCGAAGATAGGCTTTGTAAAGACAAGGTTGTTGTCTTGGTCGTAGTTTGGAAGTGGAAGGGCTTGATCATGATTGGGAAATGAATCTTGTCATATCCCCTTTTGTTCACTATTAAACAAGGATTTTCTAATTCATTCTTGATTTCAATGTCATCATGATCGATTAGTGTTGGATAAAGTTTTTGAAATTATGACATCAATTAATAGTATGCCCTTGGGTTTTATGGTATTTACAATATTAATCTTATCTATACCAAGAGGGCTATGGTTAGTCAGATCAAAATCACTTGTATGTGGATAGATGATCATATTTATAATGACTAGTTGACAAAAGATGGCTTTCAATAATATAGGGAGAGGAGTATATTTTCTCTCTTCACAACTTTTATTGGATGTGGAAGGGTTTGACTTAAAATTAGATAATTCCTCAGGATATAAAAATTTCATGATATAGCAGGTTTGGGGTATTTAGTATGGCTTAGGGGATAAAATGACACTAGATGAGGTTGTTAGGATAGAGTTCCCTTTGATAGTATGATGGTGAATGTCATGACCAAGACTCGGACTAGTAGATGATGGGTTTGACAGTGATGGGTTGGTATAGAGATTAGGAGTGGAATGATGTTAAACGGTTAGGATGGGGGAATCTTGCATGTGAGTCAATTTAGGTTTTATTAGGTAAAAGTTTGCAGGTAATCAAGCACCCATTTCTAGGAGTAAAAAGAGTGCATCCTTGTTGGCAAAGAGATGTTTTTCAATTAAGGGGGCATCCATATTTGTTTTGAAGGCTATGGATTAATATGGGAGAAAGGATTAATGACATGATTCTGGGGGGTTTGGATCAAATTTGGATGATGGACTATTTGATGATGGCTTGCTTTTACTTTATTTTTAAGTTTGGATTGGTGATGTTAGACGAGATGTGATAAGCTTGAGCCAATCAAGTTAGGACATGGGCTAGCTAATGGGACTTGATTTTATGTTTATGATGAGATAAAACATGCTTTGGGGTTTGATTAAGACTTGGGGCTAGGTTTAACTATCTAAATAAACAAGACTAAGTCATAAAGGACCTTCGATAGGGTTGACTTGACTTGATTTAGGCATGATCCAGTGATTAAATCATGGGCTCAAGTTGGGAATGGATGTCTCGCATGATGAGATTAGATAGATGAATATTTGATTCAATCTTTACTAGGTTTAGATACAAACAAGCTTATGATGGTGACCTTGGCAAGGTGGACCAAAGTAAGTGTAAGTGACTTGATGGGATTAAAGGTGGTTAGTAAGTATGGGTATAGATAAGCTTAGGCTAAATTTGATGTTGTTTGATGGGTAAATGATGGGATTGGACTATGACTTGGGGATTATACTAAAGATGGTATGGACACAAAAAAGATGTTAATACTAAGGGATGTTAGGTGGATTAGACATTTGGGATATAATTGACTTGTTGGGGATGATGGATGGAATGTCTAAGCTTAGGTATATTATGTGGATTAATGTGTTGGATAGATGAATGATATATTGAGCTTGCCTTTACGTAAATAGGTTTGATGGTGAAAGAAGACTGGGGTTAAGACATGGCATGACCTTGAGTAAAGAGGTCAATAAGATTGGAGCTAGTACAATTAATTTAGATAACAATAGGGTATGGTTCCCCAAGTTCCAATTGGGTTAGACTAGATTTATTATTGATTTGGGTTGATGCCAAGTGTTGGATTCAAATAGATATAATGATGTGTACTATCAAGAGGATGACAGGTGTCAAAACTGACAAAATAATCGGTGCTATAAAAATGACAATGGGTGCCAAGTTCAAACTAATAAAGTGATAGGTCTAGACCAAATGTCGACTATGGGAGGTTATCCCTAATCAAGGTGAATTTTGATAAGGATTAGTGCAAGGTGATGGTGTAGATAAGTTTGCTTAATGTAGACAAGGTGGATATGATTTGTTTAACTAATAGACTAGTGTATTTAGGATGTAGATGGGGTAGATTAATGTCTAAGATATAAGGAGGGGTTTGGACTATGGGGGAAGACTAAGGTAAGCATAAATAGATGACAAGGATTTGAATTTTTATAAGATGAAATGACGATTAAGGCAAGCTTAAGTCGAATGATGAGATAATAGATTGTGTGTAAGATAATTTTAATATGGATGACAATGATCTAAGAAAGATCAGACAAGTGATTTTGTTTTCCCTAAGGTCAAGTTTTGAATAGATAATAGTTTGTGTGTAGGTCTAAGGTATTCAAAAAATACATGTCTGAACAACACACATACAAGAGCAAACGACCCATAAAACTAATTTTTGTGACTGACATAGGAGTGCAACTTGACACCCAACCCATCAAATGACTCGTAATAAGGACTATATTAGTTTCTCAACCCTCTCTTATCTTCCATACCTAGTGAGTGATCTTCGAGAATGTTATTTCCCTACCCTTCATACCTATTACAATCGAGTGGTCTTAAGCTAGGTTTAACTAGCTCTTTAAAGTAGTTCCCTAAACACCCTTTATAATATGGGGCCCGAGTCCATGTAGGGTGTTGTATGACATCTATGTGTTGGAGTGTTAACTCCTCACCTCATAGAATCATGTATGGGGAGTTCCACTTAGCTTAGCGATAAAAGTATCTAATATTTATACTCCACCTAAAAAAGGAGTGTGGTCTTATGTGTGGTGATAAAATCCACTTCACAACCCCCCTAAGACTATGACATGTATGTGGGGATCAATTCCACTTCATTACCCCTAAAAAATAAAAAAGTGGAGGTTTATTGATGGTATTTAATACTTAAGAATTGCCCGTATGGGTGTAAGGGGAGACCATAATCCATCATAGACTCAAGTAACAAAAAAATAGTTAAAATTACACTAAATTTACTAGAAATCCAACCAAACAGTCAAGTTAAATAATTAAATTGATTAACATGTGATCAAAATATATCAAAACTATTTCAAAATGCCAATTCTTTGATAAGATGCTTGCAAAACAAATTATTAGTAGTCTTGAAATTAGATCTTTGAGGGTAAAACATGCAAGTGAGTGTTAGATTTAATATAAGTTATCAATAAAATGTCATGGATCTGAAAGATGATGTGGCGTTTACATAGACTAATGTTGCAATGACACAGACGTAAGATTGCTAAACAAACAAGGTTAGTTAAAAATCATTAGAAAATAAATTTGCATTCCAAAGCAATAATGTTATGACTAAATAATCAAACTCATATAATTATAAATGTGATATTTTAACTAATAGAAAATCTAAAAATCAAAAATTTATGTCTGCATGATGTCATGACTAGGTTTGACAATGTCACATTTTAGATTAACAATGCCACATTTCATAAAATGTAAGTTTGTAATTGTTAAAAAAAACAAATATTTTTATATTAATAAATGCATCTTTTTAATACCTTTATTTTGGCACAAATGGGATGTCAAACGGACACCCGAGTAAAACATTATGGCCTTCAAAAGATGGGTTATTTAGTCATATTGCAAACTCGTGTCTGTAGTCAACAAATCCACATTTAAGTTTAGTGAATCTACATTTTGGATGCAAATCCATATTTAGGTTAACAAACATGAATTTTTTGAAATAATTGATGCACTTATGAATCTGTGAGTTTGTTCCTATTCAAACAACAAGTCAAAGGCAAATGAAAACATAGTTACCAAAATCATGAATGAGTTTAACAATGTCATAGTTCTACATTCCAATGTTGTGGTTATGCAGCTACAAGTTCACTCCCATATAAATAAAACACAAATAAATAACAAAGTCATATTTAAAGTGAGTGAAATTACTTATGGGACAATCAAACCCGTGGTTCACAAGGTACAAAGTTGTTAATAGTCAAGTAGACCGTAGTAGTCAAGCTGGACGATCTGAGACAAAGTCACAACTAGTGATCCTGAAGTAACATTTGTAGAATACAAAGTCATGTTTCTATAGAGATATTGTAAATTTTAAACTTAAAAGTGAAAATAACGATATTTTGGGGATCTTGGCCTCAAATTTGTCCTCCAGTTATCCTACAAGATTAGTAACGACTCAAAAACACTAAATCAAAAAAGGGCTCCCACTGTGGTCACCATTTATATATTAGGAAAAATTTGAAATTAAGATATAAATGCCAATGACAATGGACTAAATGACAAATGACTAAAAATTAATCTCAAATTCACACTAAATACTTGTGATTGGGAAAGGTAGGCAAATATAATGCAAATAACAATTGAAAAAAATCAATTATATCTCAATCTTATAATCAATTTACGTCCAAATATAGTGATGTTCCTGAAATTGAAAAGTCGATGCTTGACATGGAAGGTTGGATTGCTTGGACTCAAAACTTAGACAACATTTGGACATGGATTGGTTGATCTGTTTGACAAGATGACAACATAAGATTTGGCTTTGAAGTTTTTGGTTTGTGCATGGGGGTGTGCATGCATTTTTACAGGAATGGAAATAATTTTTAAGGAACTTAAAATTCTTTAGAAGATTTTAGAGGAGGAAGAGTGTAGAGTATTCTAGAGTGTAGAAGACTCTAGAATCCATTAAGGATGACTATTGATGATTAAAAAGAGATTAGATGATGATTAGAAATGTGATTTGTAGGAGAAAGTGGTGGTAAGTGAGAAGAGAATTCTAGAGTGTAGAAGATTTTAAAATCCATTAAGGATGATGTTGATGATTAATAAGAGATTAGATAATGATTAGAAATGTGATTTGTAGGAGAAAGTGGGGGTAAGTGAGAGGATAATTTAAAACTAGAAAATAATGGATAAGTAGGATTAATGCTAAATAAGATGTGATTTACAGGAACTAATTGATGTGGGATGAGGGGTAAGGTTAGTAGGTGACATGAAGAATGTAGGAAATGTTAGACGAGTGACTAAGAGGGGTTAGTAATGGGACATTAGGATAAATAATGGATTAAGACATGATCAACAGATACAATTAGTAGTGATAGAGGAGGGAGTAGATTTAAATGTATACAATGATAATTAGTTGTACACTCATAATAGAAGTATATTTTTATGGTGTATATATTTATTTTATCATAAATTGTGTAATTTGATTACAAGGTGTAACATTGAAATTATAGTTATGGAAACCAAAAGAATAGTTGATTTGAAAATCGAAGGAATGGAATTTGACTTCGAAAATGATCATTGATTTCATACATGGAAGTACTATGAAACTATTTTGTAAAGGGAACAACAAATTAGCTTTGAAATGACTTAACTATAATTTAGCTATCACATATGCTTGGATTATGACAAACTTGTTTACATAATTGTTTACTAAGGAAAAAACCAGTAAGAAACCTTTCGATATGATAAATTAAAAAACTGATACATTTTTTTGGTATCTGACCATATGGTTCTTATAGAGGATTTTTTTAGAGAATAAGATGTAATAAAGATGAGGCTTTTCAAACCTTAAGTTAAAAATATAACTACCTTTTTAAAACAGTTGTTAAGTTTTGGTTTTGAGATTAATTTTTTCCTATTGTAATAATAATTAGGGTTCTTTTGGAATAAACTAAGTAATAAAGTTAAGATCCAATAGCGATATTTCCAATGTCAAAAAATAAATTTCTTAAATAGTTGATTCTAGAAAAACATTATTCATTGGTTGTTAAGTTGTTTTCCAATTGTTTTGATGACAAAATAATACATAGAGAGAAATAAATAAAAAATTCAACAAATTAAAATTTATAATTGGTGGACTATAATACCTTTTTTGTACTAATATTTATCTCGTTGTAATCATAACTTTAATTAAAAGTGGTTGTAGTTTACTCATGAAATATTTATAATATTTTGGTATAAGAGTTAAAATATATCATATAGAAAGAACGATCTCACAAATGAAAATGTGAGTGAGATATAATTAGAATATTAATGTCAGATAAAATTTCATTAAGCGGTTATAAATTTACAACACTCATTCAAGTAACATGCCCCAAATTGATAAGTTGATGCGTGACGTCGAATGTTGGATTACTTGGACTCAAAACTTGGACAATATATGGACATGGATTGGAAAATTTGTTTGATAATATGACAACATAAGATTTGGATTTAAAGTTCTTGATTTGTGCATGGGGGTGTGCATGCTTTTCTAGAGGAATGAAAATAATTTCGAAGGAATTTAAGATTCTTTGGAGGACTTTAGAGGAGGAAGAGTATAGAGGATTATAGAGTGTAGAAGACTCTAAAATCCATTAAACTGGACTATTGATTACTAGAAGGAGATTAGATAATGATTAGAAATGTGATTTATAGGAGAAAGTAGGGGTAAATGAGTGGACAATGTAAAATTAGAAAATAATGGATAAGTGGGATTAATGTTAAATGGGATATGATTTAGAGGAATTAATTGATGTGGGATGAGGGGTAAGGTTAATAAGTGACATGAAGAATGTAAGAAATGTTAGACTAGTGACTAAGAGGGGCTAGTAATAGGACATAAGGTTAAATTATGGATCAAGACATGATTAATGAATGAAATTAGTAGCGAAGGAGGAGTGAGTAGATTTAGATGTATACAATGATCATTAGTTGTACACTTATAATAAAAGTGTATTTTATGGTGCATATATTGATTTTAGCATTAAATGTGTAAGTTGATTACAAGGTGTAACATTGAAATTATAGTGATGAAAACCGAAAGAATAATTGATTTGAAAATCAAAAGAATGGAATTTGATTTCAAAAATGATCATTGATTCCGTACATGGTAGTATGATAAAACTATTTTGTAAAAGGAATTATGAAGTAGCTTTGAAATGACTTGACTATAATTTAGCTATCATAGATGTTTGGATTATGACAAACTTGTTGACATAATTGTTTTTTAAGGAAAAAAATTAGTAAGAAATCTTTCGATACGATAAATAAAAAAATTGGTACATTTTTTCGATGTATGACTAGATGGTTCTCATAGAGAATTTTTTTAACAGAATAAAACGTAATAAAGACAAGGCTTTTCAAACCTTATGTTATTATAACTACATTTTCAAAATAGTTGTTATGTTTTGGTTTTGAGATTAGTTTTTTCATAGTGTAATAATAATTAGTGGTATTTTAGAATGAACTAAGTAACAAAGTTTGGATCCAGTAGTGAGATTTGAAATGTTGAAAAATATATTTGTTCTAGAAAAACACTATTTATTAGTTGTTAAGTTATTTTCTAATTATTTTGATGACAAAATCAGACAGAGAGAAATAAATTAAAAACTTAAGTTAAAAATTACATTAAAATAAAATTTACAATTGGTAGATTATAATTCCCTTTTGGTAGTAATACTTATCTCCTTGTAATTATAACTTTAATTGGAAGTGGTTGTAATTCATGTAGACATCCAATTTCTAACACTATTTGTGTTGAAATTATCAATTTTACTTGAATTGCACTCAAATACATAATTTAAGCCAAAATCACTAAAAACATGTTAAATGGTTCAAACTTGTCATATACATGTGTTGATTTAGGCCAATGTATCCCTAATTGGAGCAATACATTTTATGTGATTTCTAACTTTAATCAATTCATTTCGAATCAAAATAATGATTTTGCCTTTTTGGGCTCTAGATCACTCTTTTCTTCTAATTCCTTAGTACACATCACGTACATTTGTTATTTTGTGTTAGCAACATCCTAAATGGGAATACAGTTCCAACACATCTAACATTGCCTTCCAATTCTTCAAAAGTCAAATTATGACCTAATAATATGACTTTTTGACCATTTTGATTAATTGAGGTCCAAATTCCAAAGCATTCCATAAATATCGATTAATCTTGTTTAAAGGTTAATTAATTCAAATAAAGAGGTTTAGCAGATTTTTCATGGAGGTTATTGAATATTTCTTTTTGAAAATTGAATCTTATTAACTACATCACCTAATAAAATCATTTTTTGAGAAGGCATCCTTAGGCCATAAATGCAAAAAATATCTGAATTATGGCCTCTCATGCCTCTTTAATGTCTCCCATTTCTCATTAATGTTCCATCTTCCCAAATCCTAATGAGGATATTTATAGATTTAATTACAAATATTAGATTACGGTCATGGTTGATCCTGACCAATCTCAAAAATCTATAAACAGAAGGCCTCACACTACCATTTTAAAGCTTAAATTATGTAACCTTATAACGCTAAAATCCGTCCACAATTCCTTTATGTTTTTATTATTATGTTATTTGCATTTGGATTAACTTCATTGATAGGCAAAATAAATAGTTTACATCATGAGCCTAGGTTTTGCTTAGAGTTCTTGAGGCAATAGAGGAGCAAATAAGCCATTGTTGAGAAAGACTAGAGCTCTAGATCAAAGGGAAAACACGCTCGGAGCTGCTTTTGAGTAATGAAGTCATTTGGAAAGGTAATGGTTGATTGCTTTCTTAAATTTGTATCTTGTTATAATTAGCAACCCCCACATGAATAGTTTGGCTTAGATTGTCATTTCTTATGTATTCTTTTATGAGTTTTCATGATTAATATTTGAATTGATCCTCTTCGTAATCTACTCTAACACACCCAGTGGGACATGATTGCGCACTCCACATATTTGAACAAAAATAGTTATTAATATAGCTCTTGTTTTTAATCTGTTTACTATTTTTTCTAAATTATAGATAGGTTTTTCTTACTAATTTCATCTTAATTCTCTCAAAAATTTATTAAAATATGATTTGTAGTTTAGAGGTTATGACTCTTTTAGTGATTATCACTTTTTGTTTTCTATTTTATGGGTAAAATGGCTAGTACAGAGCTAATAAAAATTTTGTTATTTATTTTTTTAACTTAGATTTTTTCAGAGAGGTGGACCTTAGACCTATAAACACCCTTTAAATTTTTTGTGACAAACTAGTATATATTGTAAAAGTTATGATCAAAATATTAACTGCATATTTTTATGTTTTGTGTATTCAGTTTTATTGTTTTTAGCCTTTTAACTTGTTGTTTTCATGATTTCATAAGTTTAATATTAATTTTTATGGTTTATTGAGCTAACAAGTATTTATGAACATAATGCATTTGCCTTCAGGTTGACAGGTCATCCAAACCCAAGAGCATACTTTTCAAGTTTGCTTGTTTCATTTGAAAAAGAGCTTCAAAGTTAAACAATATTCTAATAATTTTCTTATAGGAACTACTTGAAAAGTGATCAAATCATGCTTAATTAAGTCCTTTAAAACCTCTTTTGGGTACTTAAAAAGAATTAAGAACTTTTATTTAGTTTTTAAGAGAAAAACTTAGATACTTATTTGAATGATTTTGTGATTGTTTTTTAAAAAGTTTTGCAACTTAAGGTCAAGGAGCCAAAGAACACCACCAAACATTTTAATTTAGTGCTTTAAAATTGAGTTCACTTCAAAGTTTTATTTTAATTAAGTCGTTGAACATTATTTTTTTAGTTAAAATTTATTTGAGTAAAAAGGAAGTTGTATGTGTATGCTCTCCCCCGATCCCCTATAGAGAACTTGTGGGATCAAAAACGCCATCTTCATTGTAAATTACTTTAGTCTAAAGGCATAAAAGAGATGTTGTGAAGGCTCTCTCCAAGACCCATATGGATTTGGTGATCTAGAAATAACCTTAAAGCTCTTTTACTTAGTTTTTATTTCATTGCATCTTGGCTTGTGAGGGGGACTTCATTACATCACATAAGTTCTATAGAAAAGCTTTGACTCGGGGCTTCATCTCCCGACATTGTCTTCAACCCTTCTCTATGGGGGAGGGTATATAAATTAGGATCCCCTCACTAGGATGGTGGTCTGAGTGGTTAAACCATCTCTGTTATTAGAGACTAATTCGAAGGCATTTTAAGTATGTTGGACATTGCACTACACTGAGCAAATGATGGGTGTAGTGGTTTTAAAAAGGGCAAGAAATTTTTAAAACAAGCTATATAATGCAAACCTAAATTATGTGCACTTATTTTGTTTGTTAACGTGAAATTCATATGTATTTGATTCATCTAGAAATGTTAAAAAACTTGTTAGTTTGGTTAACTCCACTTTGCCATACCTAGTCAATTTAGGGCTTAAGATGATTAATTAATTGGTTTGTATGTCTTAGATTATTTGGTCTTGTTTTGGGTCAAAACTTTATTGCTAAGCAAATGTCATAACCAAACACATTGTCCATAAATTTTTTTAATAAGGAGGTGTTACATTATCCAAGTGAAAATCATTTTTTTCCTTGTTCAATTTGTCATCTAAAACATTATGTCATATCATCCATTTTGGTGTAGTTATGTTTCCCATTTGAGTCTAGATAATTTGCCAAATTTTCTTAAGTCCCTCATTAATAATTAAATTTAAAATTGGACTTTTCTAAGTTTTAAAGGTTGATGTGGTAAATTAGGTTTGCCATTTACACTTGACTTGTTATAACATGGGTTCAATTTCCTGTTTAATTTGAGGGCCATTTATAGACTCATCATCACATTATTATCTTTGGTGGACTCAAATAATATTATGCATCACTCATGATTTGAGTCCTATAACATATTTTATACTACCATTCCTATTACCATGTGGTGATGTGATGCCTATTTTATTTTAGATTTATACTTAAGAATTCTTGCCTATTTCCACATCACGAGTTTTTTAGTTCACATTGTCTCTTTCCTACTCTGAAGGGCTTTCTTATAGTTTTACAGTGCCAACTTGTCAAAGTTGAACTAGCTTTTATGTTATTGACATATCTCAAAGGTCTACATTTTGAGTGTACTAGTGACACTCTATGATTTTCAAGTTATCATACCCTCTTCCAATTTATATGATTTCAACTTTGCCCAAATGTTTAGTAGTTTCATGAATACATTCTTCTAATTATGTGTGGTTCCATGCCACCCTCATTTTATAGTCTCTTTGGTACCTTAGTAATTTGTGTGTAAGAAAGATCAAAATCCATACCTTGTTTAAATGTTTGCACAACATTGATCCATATTTAGTCAAATGTATAAAGCAACCCTGCCTATACATGACTCAAAGGTTCACTCATAGTGGGGTCCCTTAGATCCCTAGCTATGAGGATGAACACTTTTATGATGGATAAGACAATTCCGTTGTCTTTGAGGACATTCCTACAATTATAGGATCAGAAGAGGATTATATTGAATATCAAGAAAACCAAGATGAAGCACTCCTTAGGTTGATAGAATCTAGTGCTAGACTACCCTCATATTTTCTTATAGAGCAATAACATACCTTAGATACAGATAATAACAACAACAACAAGAGCAAGATTTTTCACTATCAAACATACCTTCTTTCTTTAACAAAGGTAAATAAATACTTATAGAGTCAAAACCAACCAATCAAGATCTTATCAACAAGATTAAGAAAATAAGTCAACGATATGCCTATCAGCATATCACAGACTTAACTAACTCTCTAGTTGATAATTCAATCCATAATGATGCCTTGAAGGAATAAGGAAATGTGATTGAACCTACACAATAAACATTGATTGAGAACACAATAATTGATCAAGGTGTCTCAAATAAATAGAACAAAACACAAGAGGTTGTGCAAAATGTTTCACTAAACATAGAACACACACTATTTAATCACCAAGATCCTTTTGTCACTTTCTAAACACATAAACCCAAACATTTGGTTTAAATTGAGAAAATCCCTCGAGATAATTTGGCTAGTTCATCTCAACCAGCATAAAAATTGGTGAATAGACCAAGGACTCCCCAAAATCAACAAAGCACGCATAGTTCAAGGCAACAAATTTTGAGGAATCAATGACCTATTTACTTGAATCTAAGAGCAAATAAAAAGTAAGTCATGAAATATAGGGTGTACATCCCTAACAAATCCATGCAACAATAGGGGCACATTCTACCCCAACAACAATAACAAGGGCACATTCTGCCCCAATAACAATAACAACAGGGGCACATTCTACCCAAACATAGATATGTTCTATCCATGAATGCACCAAATATGCAAGAGTGGAACTCCATGAAGGATATTGTGTCACATTTGGAGACTAGAAATAGGATCAAAAAGTACAAATTTGATGAGATATGTCCATATCTATTTAATTCAAGCATTCTCCAAGTCCCCTTTCTGCGTCATTTCAAGGCACCCAAATTTAATAAATACAAAGGAAAGGGTGACCCATGTGAACATATCTAGGCATTTTTTGTATTATATCAAGAGGATGCTTATAGTAGCATGTTCTTCTTTTAATTATTTCTATGAAGTTTAGCAGGAAATTAGATTGGCTACTTAAGTTACCCAAAGGATCAATTACAGATTGAAACAACTTATCTAAAAAGTTTGTCAACCATTTCTCATACAACATGAAACATGAATTAACCATTGTTGACTTGTGCAAAGACAAATAATGAGATGGAGAAAGCTTCTACACATATTTAGCACAAAACTTACATCTTGAGGTCATGCACAATCTATATCTAGATTGTGCTAACTCATTTGAGGAGATCATAGATAAGGGTATACAGATTGAGAAGGATATGATTAATAAGGGCCTTGTTAAGATATTTACACAACGTCAAACATCAAATCATACCCCATATTCTAGTTTGATAGTTTCACAAGATAAGCCAAAAGGCTTTAACAAGAACAAGAACATGGTTAGAAATGGGGTGAGTAAATCAAGGCATGTATAAATGGTACAGGCTCTGTTGGTCCCAAATGTATAATTAACTCCCTCTAAACCACCACCTAATTTATAGAGATAAACTCTATGGAGAGTAAACCATGACGGTTTCAAGGTCTTTAAAAAATTAGGAGAACCAATTGAAACGGTGTTCCAAAAGCTCATAGCAGCTGACCTGATTATATAGCTAGTACTAAGGCCATTTTCTTAAGATCAACCAAAACCAGATTACTACAAAAAGAATGAGTGGTACAGGTTTCATCATTTAGTTGGTTATGGTGCTTATTGTTGTGTCCAATTATGACATATTATTGAAAATCTCATTGAAAGTGGTGAAGTTAAGATTAAAATGACCCCTCATTAGGACACAAATCAAGATATGGGAATCTACAAGCACCCCTTTCCTTGACATAATCAACTGCCACCAAAAAATAATCAAAACCAAGGATAAAACCAAGGACAAAGGTAGAATCAGAACCAAAATCAAGGTCAAAATTGTAATCAACCTGAGCATAATCATAATTATAATACCCATATTAACAATGTGGGTTACAACAACATGCCTTAAAACTATAACAATACTATGGGATGCATTTTTGCAACCCATATTACCACTGTTACTATTAAACCACATGAACCATCTCATGCTCCTCATAGTATGGGACCCATCATTATAGGGTTAATACCCTCTCTCTCTAGTACTACCATGTCGAGTTTGTATAATTCTATTGCAGCTCCATTTGCATGGCTTACTATTTCTAGATAACACCCTTCTTCTAATTATAATGGCTCTTTGCCCACTCAAAAATGTAGAAATACAACTAGACACCCATGAGTCACCCTCCATGTCCCTTTGCCTTCATCTTTTGATTATATTGGCTCCGCATCACCTCTAGGTTGTATAATCGCAACTAGATTCTCAAGAGTTACTCTTTAGGGCCCTTCACCTACTTCTATCACAAAACCTAATGCAAACATTACACAATGGATCCAAAGCTGACTACTATCCCAACCAAAGCCAAGTTGTCTCATCCAAATTTTGAAAAGCCTTATAGTCTATTAGACCAATTAAGCAAAACCCCTACACAGATTTCCATTTTGGATCTCTTGCAGACATCTGAAGTCCATAGAACTATCCTGAACAATCTTTTATAAAAATCCATTGTTCCTAATGATATAAACCCTAAATAATTCTATAACCTTGTGGGACATTTATCTTCATTTCCTCAAGTAATATTTGATCAAAAAGACATTTCTACACTTGGACTTAGCCATAATAACCCATTGTACATTGAAGTAATCATTGAAAACCATAAGCTCAAGTGGATTATTATAGATAATAATTTAGGTATGAACATCATATCTCTTAGCTGGTACAAAGATTGGGTTACACTGTAAAAGATATTCAACTAGAAAATATTACTATCAAGTTTTATGATAATGTCGAAAGGGAGTTTGTTGGTACTATTTGGTTGTCAATTATTGTTGGGTCCATTTCACATCATACATTGCTTTATATTCTAGATATTGAAATGTCTTATAACATATTTCTTGGTTGTCTTTGGATCTATGAAGTATAGATTGTTCCTTCTACCCTACATTAGTGCCTTAAGTTTCCCCATGATGGGATGGAGGTTACTATTCTTGTTGATTAATAACCTTATGAATATTACAAACATCTTAAGGCCCAATTATAGAATTATAACTATTATCCAGGTTATGAATTCATTCTAAAGAAGAACAAGGCTATAATTTCACATGCACCTCCATCCAATTATATCAACCCTAATGATCTCACTTCCAATTCCGTTGATTTATTTCCTACAACTCTTATGAAGTAGGTTGTTATTCAAGATGTGGTTATTTTTATGTATAGTCTTAACAACACCTTCTATGTTGTAAAGTTGCCTAAAAATCCAAAAACATTTGGTAATCCTAAACCTTCAAAGAATCCCAAAGACCCATGATGATTTGGAAATAAAAGAATAAATATCAAAAACCACATGTGGTTTTTGTACCTATTATTATGCCAAAGAAAGATCGAGAGGCTTTTATCAAGGGAGACTTGTTATATTCTAAAGGCCTTGCTAATTACTTTCAGGATCCAAAGCATCTTATCCCTAATCAGATCATGGATCATCTTGATTATATAGGAAAAGGCCTTGGCCCATGGGTGCAAAGAATCTTGGAACCCTTATCATCTGGAGTACCTAGTTTGAATCATGATCTCATATTTATACCGCCTGGGAGTGACCTCATAACTTTCAATGGTGATTCTTCCAAATTGACTAGTAATGAGACTCCTGGCAATGACACAGAATCCCATTACAGCCTTTTTGATGAGTTGTTGACATGGACTTATTTGATTTAAATGTTATTTTAACCTTAACCATTGGATCTTCTCGTCTTGAAGCAAGAACCCGTTCTATTGATGCTTCCCATCTTGAAGCAGAACATCATATTTTTACCATTGGATCTTCCCATCCTAAAGCAAACCCCCATTATTCCCTATGCCTTTTCCATCCTAAACTCATTGATTAGGACCAACAAATTTTGGTCATATGCCTTGATGAGTTTCAAACTGAAGAATCACATGTATAATACATGGGCCTAAGAGATGGATTGCCTATCAATAATCATAACTAAGGCTTTGATTTTTCATTAGATTCTTATGCTTACTTTGGAGAGCAAACAAACTTTTTAGGTCACAATAAAGATCAAACATAGAGATCTTCAAGTGAAAACCTCTTTGAGGCACTCGTCAATCATGGAAAAAGTAAAGAAAAAGATAATCCTCCTAGTGAAAACCTGTTTCAAGCACTCTTAGGCAAGAAATTTTTCTCATCCCCTCAGGATGTGGAAGGTCCATCTAGCACAAGTTCTATATCCAGTACAAGCATCTCTTTAGAACAACAATAAATGTATAAGCATCTTGCTCTAGAGTTCTAGAGGTTTTTGCTACTTGGCCTTTACCTGAGATGGTGGATTCTGATTCGTCACACTATCCATAGCTTTAGGAAGAAAAAAAAGAAGATGTGGAACAAGAAGATGATCACAATCATACCTTAGCAATAATTCTTAAAAATCGATCCATGCTCCTTGTGGAAAATATGTCATAAGTGAATATGGGAACCTATGAGGATCCCAAAATTATTTATCTTGAAGCTTACCTTACTAAAGTAGAATGTGAACAAATAATATCCCTTTTAAGGGATTACATTGACATATTGTCATGGGCATACTCTGACATGCCAGGTTTAGACCCAAATTTGGTTGTGCATCACCTTGTTGTTCATTTCGATGTTAAACTAGTCAAGCATAAATTAAGGAAGATGCATCCATGTATTGCCTTATTAGTTAAAGCAGATCTAGAAAAGTTGCTAGGAGCAGGCTTTATTAGACCACTAGATTATTATGAAAGGATCTCAAATATAGTCCTACTGAATAAAAGACCCCGAGTATACATCTTTGTACTGTTAGGACTTATCCAAAGTCTTAACTTAGCTTAGGATTTTGTTGTGTTAGGTTAATTTAATAATTTTAAATGGGGCATGCATCTTTTATAAAGACACCCCATAAATAAATTAGATTAACTTTATTTGGGTAGTTTTTATGTTTAAGTTAATTAATAATGTAAACTACCTATCAGGTGGAATTTTCGTAGGAGTTAGTTAATAGGTTAGTTGATTTTACTGGTATTATGTAAAATCTTATAAATAAATATGTATTTCATGTAAAAGGATTAATGGAGTAAAGGCACCCTTTCTATGTACTTTATTTTTGGTGATTAATAGAATGCTTGTGGACCCACACTCAATGGCCACAAGATTCAACCTATTTTGGTTTTTTGTTATCAGTGGTATCAAAGCATGGTTTTGGAAAGCACGGTGAATATAAGAAGTTTAGTGAATTTGGGAGAAGGCAAGGTGAAAAGATAATTCACGTGGAATTAAAAGTCTCATGTGAAATCAAATTCTGGATTATAAGGTAAGCTTTTTGAAATAAACTTTGGAGTGGCTTAATATTGAGAAATTTGAAAAATTATTAAATTGTTTAATTTTTCAAATGTTTTTTGGCATTGGTTAATGCCAATTTGAAAGAAATAAGCCTATATATTGGTCTTGTATGGACATATAATTGATCAAGTCTATCATACTCCTTGAATTGCTTTCAAAACTCCTTTTTCAGCATTCCAGACTGAATTTTAAAGTTATAAATGATTCAAACTTGTTTTAGAACTCCAAAAAATTGTTCAAAAGCCATTTGTATGGCCTTTTTCCTCTAGATATTCCTGTGATTGGTTGAAATGGCCTTCAATTATTTTTAACATCCATTTGCTCAGTATATATTATCTTTTTGAGTTCCTAGAGATTAGTTATCAATTCTCCAACCCTACCAAAAGTTTTTCAAGCTATAAATTGTAGTAGTACGGCCCATATTTGTAGAAGTACAACATTCCAACGTTCCTGTATAATAAAAAATGAGTTTTACTCAACCAAAATTGCTTCTGTCAGTCGTAATCACTAGCAAATCAATAACGATTCAATCTTGAAAGGTTTTATATAGCCCATGTGAAGTATCAGAGGTTTTCCAACTTTCCCAGATCAGCCATGGCATTGAAATCCTCAGTACGGCATTGGAATATTATAGGCAAATAAAAAAATTCATTTTGCAAAGTTGGATATAGTTTTGATACAACTTTAGGGTTTGGTGGGGCCTACTTAAAGGTTGAAAGAATTGATGTTTCATTTTGGTCAAAAAATTTCATGGGATTTCTTAATTTTACTCACTTGAGTAAAATATTTTTTATTGTCATAGAGCTAAAAATCAAGTTTGTATAGAACATTCTATCTTTATAAACTTGTAAATGTTCATAGAGCACTTAGAAGGACATATTTTGGATAAAACTTTGTAACAAGGAGGTCAAGGGTTCAAATCTTGTTTTTTGGAAGAATTTTCTTGAAAAGGAATATTCCTTTTTTGGAATCTTTTAATATGCTTTGCAAGTTGTAAAAAGCATATTTGATTATAAAAACATGCTTACTTATTGAAAATTTGCATGTGAAGTTGGTATCTTTTGCTATTGCATATCTTGGTGGCACAAGGGTGTATCTTGGTGAAATAAGGTTGTTTCTAGAGACATAAAGGTGTAATTATTTAATTTTTGGTGTGGTTAAGTGCAAAACCCATCAAAAATTATTTTTTTGGTCTACGTGGAGGTTAAGTGCAAAAACCGTGTAGAAGTAGTGTTTTGAGTAGTGAGTGTGGTCTTTTTCTATTTTGTTGCATTTCTTTGCATTTTGTCACACTTAATTTTCCTTGTTGCACTTGTATTTTGTTCAAGATGCCAAAGATCTAGAATTTGCTTTCAGATGGTGATATATTAACGATTTCTAATTATTCAGATTGGAAACATTTGATGGAAGCTTCATTAGTTTGTAATGAATTATGGGATATTATTAAGAATGAAAATTCCACATTACCAACTGAACAGGCTAAACTTGATGCATTCAATTTGCATGATTCTAAGGCCTTAGCATTTATCAAATATTGTTGTACTTGTGATACCTAAGTTCATATTGAAAATTCTCCTCATAGTTACACTACATGGAAAACATTATCTGATTTGTATGATAAGAAACCTAAGCATAAGAAGATAGACATTCATATGTAGTTGTTTAATTTGTCATTAGAGGAAGATGGGGATATGGGAGAATATATGTTTAAGTTGAAAAATATTGCTACTGAGTTCACTAAGGTTGGGTTTAGAAAACTAGATGATCATCTCATAGCCACTGCTACTTTGAAAGGACTACCTGGGTCCTATAGAAACTTTATAGAAATGTTGCATGTCTCTAATAAGATCACATGCATCACTTTTAACAAGTTGGATAAGTTGCTCATCCAAAGTGACCTCTCTCTACACAAAAAACCCAAGAAAATTAAGAAAGCCCATGTTTTAGAGTATAAGCCTAGTTCATCATCATCTGGGCATCAAAACAATAGGGGAACAGTTGTAGAGGAGGTCGAGGTTGTAGAGGAGGTAGATATCAAAATAAAGGTAGAGGTTATTCAAATCAACAACAATCTAGCCATTCTCATTCAAATGAGACAAGTGATAGAGGATGTGGTCACAAATCTTATAGGGGTAGAGGTTGAAGTAGATCAAACATTCAATGTCATAGATGTGGAAAATTTGGTCACGTTGTTTCTCAGTGTAGGATTCTTTTTGACAAATTTCAAAGGCCACAAAAAGTGACTAAGTCTAACTCTGCTCAATATGTTGATCACGACTATGATGAGTCTAGCAATGTTGCTCATGAATTTGCAATCACTACTTTGGGGTAGATTGATTATATGGAATATGAGGCTGGAGACGAGCTCACAGATGTATGGGTTTTAGACACAGGAGCAACCAAACACATGACATTTAGGCGAGACTTATTTTGGAATTTCAAAGAAGCTTCTCTTTCTCTAGTTACTTTGGCAGATAAGTCTATACATATTCCTTTATGATCCGGGCAACAATTCATATGACAATTCAGGTGATGGGTCCACCCCAATTGATGGTGGAACTTCTGGGAGCCATAACTTTTGCACCGTAGCTCCAATTGACTCGCCGTTTGAACCATTGGAAAGATAATAATGAGGGGAAAATAGTGATATGACATTGATCTTATCTCAAAGAATTTTGACCCCCTAAAACACAATGGAAGTGTCCAAAATTTTAATTTTAATAATGAAGTCTAAAAATAGTAAGTTTCTAAAAATAGTAATTCCTCAAATTTTGTATTATTGTAAATCATGGAAGTCAAACCAATTATCTCCCTCGAGATTGGTGACCTTCCACATCCTCCCCACACCTTCAAAACTTGTATAAATGAAGATTTAACCTAAAATGGAATTCATACATCTCTTCTCAGAGATAAGCATATGTTTGGGTCTGCAAATGTGATCAATAAAACATCTCTTCTCAGAGATAGCATTATTTGAATTGTCTTGTTCTTACTTCTTGAATTATATTTCAACCAAAGCTTTCAAGTTTTGGATCACTTTAGGACTTGGGTCTTTTCGTATTCTTCTTCCTAGTGGTTCTATAAAATACTTGGAGAATGTTTGGTATGTTCCCACATTGAAGAAACATCTTCTTTCCTTTGTAACTATTCAAAAGAAAGGTTATCAAATTGTGCTTGAAAATGGGCTCATCCATATCAATTCGGTGAAGGATGGTTATAAAACCATGTATACAAGATATGAGGATGGAAATATGGTTAGATTGCATTGTAAAGTGTTTCCTCCCACAGTGGAACTTGTAGCAATTGTTGAAACAAGGACATGTACTATGTCTGCACAATAGTTATGGCATCTATGCTATGAACATTTGAATATCCACTCTTTAGTGGACTTGAAGAGATATGGTATGGTGAATGGGTTTCCCACTTTTCATAAAGATAGTATTCTTTGTGAATCATGTGTTTTGGGCAAACAAAATCAAGAAAAATTTCCCAAAAAATCTTCATGGTGAGCTAACAGATGTTTGTAGTTAGTTCATAGTGATGTATGTGACATGAAAAAGTCATCCATTGGAGGGTGTAGATATTTTGTGTTGTTTATTGATGATTTTTCTAGGATGACTTGGATGTTTTTCATGAAAAATAAATCAAAAATTTTCACTAAGTTTGTTGATTGGTTACACTTAGTTGAAAAAGAAACAGGTTCACACTTAGCCGCTCTTCGTTTAGACAATGGTGGTGAGTATACTTCAAATGAGTTTTTAGATTATTGTCAGGAACATGGTAGTCATTGACAAGATAGTAATACTTACACTCCACAGTAGAATGGAGTATCTGAACGAATGAATAGAACCTTAGAGGGCACAACATGAGTTATGTTGCACTATAAACAACTCGATGATAAGTTTTGGGCAAAAGCCATTGGTACTGTAGTGTATTTGAGAAATAGGTCCCTCACAACATCTCTTTTGGGACAAACTCCATATGAGGCTTGGTATGGGTTTAACCCAAAAGTTAAACACTCAAAAGTTTTTGGATGCCTTTGTTTTGATTTAGTTCCCACTAAACATATAACTAAGTTGGAACTACGAAGTCTAAAATGCATCTTTCTTGGATATTCAAAACATAAAAAGGGATATCGTTTACTTGCACAAGATATAGGCAAATTCATAGTGAGTCGGGATGTAGTATTTGATGAATTTGGGACTATGAACATTGCAGAGATTGATTCTCAACTTTATAGGTTAGAGAGGAAAAATGCAAAAAGAGATAAGGGTTTGAATAATGGGGATAATTCCTCAAGGATGTGGTATGAAACTCAAATTCCTACATTTTCCTCTCCTTCATCTACTAGTTCACAGATTGATGACTTAAAAATTGTTGAAAATTCTCTAAGTCTCCCTTCTGATGGTGCACATGATGAGATTTCGGGTGTTCCTAATTTGAATAAGTATCCAAAATGGGCTGAAAGTAATTTTTCTAACTTGAAAGCATATTAAGTTGGTTTAACAGGTCCCAGAAGTTCTCATAAACAAGTGAATTATGCAATGGTTGTTACTACTTCTTCCACTGAGCCATCTACTTTTGAGGAGACATCTACTGAACATGTTTGGCAATAGGCAATGTAAAGTGAGTATGATGCAATACTTAACAATAATATTGGGTTTTGGTCGATCCTCCTCCACATATTCAACCCATAGGATGCAAATGGGTTTTTAGGACTAAGTATGAATTGGATGGTTCCATTGAAAAACATAAGGCAAGACTTGTTGCAAAAGGATATGCGCAACATGAAGGTATTTCTTATCAGGAAACATTTGCATGAACTGCCAAATTTCACACCATTCATATGGTACTTGCTTTAGCAGCACAAAATGTTTGAAAAGTCCATCAAATGGATGTTAAAAGTGTTTTTTTGAATGTTGATTTATAGGAAGAAGTTACATGAAACCTCAGGGTTTTGAATAGGTGGGTATAGAACATAAAGTGTGTAAATTGATAAAAACTTTGTATGGGCTCAAACAAGCACCCAAGGCTTGGTATGAGAAAAAGGATTCATACTTAAAATTCATTGGTTTTCAACATAGTGAATCTGATGATACTCTCTATTTTTGAGTACAGGGTAAGAAATTGGTGATTCTTGTTCTCTATGTCGACGGCTTATTTATCATGGGCAATGATGAAAACCATAATAAGTCTGTGAAGAAGGAATTAAAAGATGGGTTTGAGATAAAAGATCTTAGACTTCTTCACTACTATCTAGGCAAAAAAGGTAACTCAGAAAGAGCATAGTATTTTCATTTTGCAAACTAAGTATATTTTTGAGTTATTAGATAGGTTTGACATGAGTGATTGTAAACTTCCCCTCACTCCCATGGAAAATAACTTGAAATTATGTAAGTACGATAGTAGTGCCTTTTTTTATGGCACCATGTATAGACAATTGGTGGGAGGTTTGATATATTTAATGACTATAAGGCTTGATATATCATTTTCAGTTGGAATTTTGTCTAGATTTATGCATGAGCCTAGAGAAATTCATTGGCATGCAGTAAAATGAGTACTTCGTTACCTTCAGGGAATGAAAACATATGGCCTTGAGCACCATCATAATAAGAACTTCAAACTTGTTGGGTATTGTGATGCAAATTTTGGCAGATGTGTAGATGGCAGAGTGTCCACAATAGGATATATTATGCATATGGGTTCAATTGCCATTGCTTGGTGTTGTAAAAAGCAGGATATAGTGGCAAATTCATCAACAAAATCAGAGTACATTACAGTATGGGATGCTTCAAGAGAAATTGTTTACTTACGACACATTCTTGAAGATCTTCAGGTCATTCCAAAACAAAACATATGGATGCCAAATATCATTATCTGTGAATGTTGGTGGTGAAGAAAGCTCTTGACCTGATATATTGCCCCACTATTGATCAGACAACTGATATTTTCACAAAACCCCTTAATAGAAACAAATTTGAAAAATTTAGAAAAATGCTTGGTATGTGTCCAAAGACCTGACTTTGTATCATAGGGGGGTTTATTAGGACATATCCAAAGTACTAACTTAGCTTAGGATTTTGTTGTGTTAGGTTAATTTAATAATTGTAAATGGGGCATGCATCTTTTATAAAGACACCCCCATAAATAAATTAGATTAAATTTATTTGGGTAGTATGTATGTTTAATTTAATTAATAATGTAAACTACCTATTAGATGGAATTCCCGTAGGAGTTAGTTAATAGGTTAGTTGGTTTTACTGGTATTAGGTGAAATCTTATAAATAAATGTTTATTTCATGTAAAAGGGTTAACAGAGTAAAGGTACCTTTTTTATGTACTTGATTTTTAGTGATTAATAAAATGTTTGTGGACCCGCACTCAATGGGCACAAGATTCAACCTATTTTGGTTTTTTGTTATCATGTACTCATTTCAAAGATATCAACAAAGCATGCCCAAAAGATGATTTTCCTTTGCCTAACATCAAAATGATCATTGAATCGACTGCTGGGTACAAGATGTTATCCTTAAGGGATGGATTTTATGGATAAAATTATATCAAGATAGCCCTAGAAGATCAACACAAGACTGCATTCACCACTCTATGGAGAATATTTTGTTACCAAGTCATGCCATTTGGCCTGAAGAACATTGGAGCCACATATCAACGTGCCATGACTATCATTTGCAATGACATGATGCATGATATTGTTGTGGACTATGTTGATGATATACTAGAAAAATCAAGAAAAAGAGTTGGACATCCAGACAATCTATAAAGAATCTTTGAGAGGCTTTGTGAATATAAAGTCCATCTAAATCATAATAAATGTATCTTTAGAGTCACATCAGGGAAATTTCTAGGTTTCATTGTATCATAAAGAGAGATTGAAGTCGACCCTACCAAGGTCAAGGCCATTGTGGAAATGCCTCCACCAAACAATCTTAAACAACTATAAAGCCTACAAGGAAAGATCCAATTGATACACAGATTTATTTCTTAATTAGCAGATAAGTGCCACCCATTTACCCACCTTTTGAAAAAAGGGTTAACTTTTCAGTGGGATGAAGATAGCCAAATAACATTTGTAAAACTCGAGACATATTTGACCAATCCACCAGTCTCGAGACTTCCAACACCTGGAAGACCATTGCTTTTTTACATATCAATGATAGAGCATGCACTACGGGCACTTTTGGCCCAGCATGATGATCTAGGTAAAGAACATGCAGTATATTATCTAAGTCACACTCTAGTGGCTTATGAAAATTATTATATGACTATTGAGAAGGCGTGTTTTACTATGGTATTTGCTACCCAAAAATTATGACATTATATGCTAAACAATAAAACTATTATCATTGCCAAGGTGCACCCTCTTAAATTCCTATTGTCCAAAGCAACTCTTCAAAGATGCATGGCTAAATGGGTTATGCTCTTAAGTGATTTTGACATTGAGTATCATAATCAAAAAGCAATCAAGGGGTAGGTTATTGCTGATCAACTTGCAGATGCACCTATTACAGATACTCGCCCTTTGACATTCAAATTTTTAGATGATTCCATTATGGTAATAGAACAAGCATCACATAAACTTGAATAATGAAATCTATATTTTGCTAGTTCCTTTACATCCCATAGATCTAGAGTCGGCATATTATTGATTAGACCCCAGGGGGATCTGATTCCTAAAGCATTTCATATACAATTTCATTGTATGAATAATATTGCTGAGTATGAGGCATTTATTGTGGGGTTTCACTTTGCCATACAGTGGGATATTCAAATCTTAAAGGTCTATGGTGATTTCCAATTAATCATCAATCAAACCACTTATCAATATCAAACTCGAAATGACAAGCTTGTTCCTTATAAGCAAATTATTGATAATCTCAAAAGTCATTTTAAATCTCTGTAGTTTGAACAAATTCCAGGAGCAAACAACATATTAGTTGACACAATGACAACGATTGGATCCATGATATAGAGTGATGGTGGAGCTAAAGAGTATCAATTTTTTATTGAAAATATTCTTCAACCTACACATGTTATACCAGATTCAGAAAGGGTATGCACCATTGTTGATCTCAATCCCTCACCTGAATTACCCTGGTTCAAAGACTTTTATAACTACTTTCTTGATCACATTTTCCTAGTCGATCTATCTAATAATCAACAAAAACTATTCCATCATCGTTTATCACATTAAACCCTCCTTAGAGACATGCTTCGTCATAAAGGCTATGATGCAATGCTTCTTTGTTGTTTTATCTTTGGGAGAATCCAAATAAGTGCTAAGGGAGGCTTATGAAAAAATGTGTGGGGCCCACACCAACAGTGTAGTCTTAGCAAAGAAGCTCCTCAGAATATATATTATTGGCTAAAAATGGAGACTGATGCTTGTAATTATGTAAGGAAGTATGTTCTTTATCAACAACATGGTAATTTGATACACACACCTTCTTTACCACTATAACCATTCATAATACCATGGCCATTCTCAGCACGGGGCCTTGATCTCATAGAGAAAATAAACCCAACATCTTAATATGTCCATAAGCATATACTGACTGCTACTATGTATTTTACTAAGTGGATTAAGGCCATTCCTTTCACTTACATCATCGAGAAGCAGATTACTAAATTCATCCATTGCCATATCATTTATCGATATGGCATCCCCATGCATATTATATTCAATAATGTTGGATCCTTTGTAAACCAAGATGTAAAAGCTCTTTGCACAAAATTCAAGATTAAGCACGAGAAAGCAACTCCATATAACCCACAAGGCAATGCACAAGTTGAGGCATCAAACAAAACCATTGTATGCATTTTAAAGAAGATTGTTAATGATGCTAGTCATAATTGGCACTTGCAAATCTTTTTCACCCTCTGGGCTTACAGAATTAGTGATCTAACCCTAACAGGGGCCATTCCATAATCCCTTGTCTATGGCACAGAAGCTATTATCCCAATAGAGATCGAGCTTCCATCCTTTCAAGTATCGTTGGAGCATATAGAAGATGATGAGGACTATAGAGTCTCGAGGTTACAAGAACTATAAATTCTTGATGGCAAGTATTTAACTACCCCAGAAAACTTGCAAGCCTATTAGAATAAATTCCAAAGAAGCTATAACAAGCACATTCTCCTTTAGAAGTTTGAGATTGGTGATTTGGTCTTGAAAAAGAACAAAAAAAACACAAATGTTGAACGCAAGAAAAAAGGTAAGTTTCAATGTAATTGGTTGGGACCATTTATTATCATGACAAACTATGGATCAGGGGCATATCGACTGGCTAAACCAAATGGTGAAGAACTTCTAGAGCCCATAAATATTATGTACCTTGAGAGGTTCTATGCCTGAACAACTTCAAACCATTGTCTACAAGATTCCTTACTTGGGGACAACTTATGCTGAAGTAATTTTACCCTACCATTTTATCCTACCCTAGACCGCTCTCGTATAAGCTCTCTTCCTTTCATGACTCTGAACATTTAAAAACTTTTGGACCATTGGTACTCTAAATGCATTTTATCATAACCTATGTCATTCTCTTTGATAACCCTGTTCTTTGTTATACCTAGGGCTTGTTGTAACCCAAACACTTTTGTCCCTTGACCAATTATGATCTTGATTATGTCTCATCAACATTATGAACACCTTTGATGCCAGTTCTATAAAAAAGTTCAGCTAGGACAACATTTTTAGCTTCTTCTATAGATAAGTGAACAAGAACACCTTTACAACTCAAGATCTTTGCTTGACTACATGGTTCTTTAGTTTGATTTTGCATTGTACACTATTATATATTACATTTATTGTTATTTGGTAAACATTATTATTTTTTTAGGATCCTCACTCTCATCGATTTATGAGCATGTGCCATTGCAATAAGGTTTAGTTGTTATTATAACTATCAGTTAGTTCCCTGGTCGCTTGTTTATATCCATGATTATCATTATAGCCATCTTAGTTGTTTGTTGGAGCTTCTACTCTCAAACGAGCATCTCTGTAACTAGTTGATTCCCACCTTGTACATATTTTATCCCAAAAATGTCAAAAACATTAGAAAATGATTCGTAAAAGAACAAAAACTTTGCCTTGTGCTATTTTACATTCTTATCCTCACGCTCTTACCATTTTACAAGCTTTTTAAGTCCCATTGGCTTATCATTTTGCAAGTCATCTTATCCTCACGCTTTTGTCATTTTACAAGACCAATCACATTTGTCAAGTCTTCCCTTTTCTTCTACAACATTAATCATATATTTATGATCATCATCATGTCTTCTATTCCACTTCTTATGAGAACTATATTTGGTCTAAAGTTCATGTTGGAACATGTGTCCATAGAACTATGTAGGCAGCGCCCACTTGTCTTATACACCTAGAGTCAGATCGACCAACCCTTTTATTTTCTTCTCTTCTCCAATTTCTTCTTCCATTGTTTCTCTTTAGTTAGGGGACAATTTTTGTGTCCTTGTTCTTCGTTATGTTGTGGTGGAAAGTAACGCCTCTACCACACGTGCCTGAACAATTGTCTTTAATTCACACTAACTTGATTTCTATTTGTGTGTATTTATTTGAGTGTTATTGGTGTTTTATTGTGCTTTTGTGCCTCTTCATTTATTTCTTCTTCTTTTCTCCTCTTATTACTTTTTATCTCACCTTGGTCTTGTGTTTCCCTATATGTTTTTGCTCTTCTCTTTTGTTTTCAAGAGCATCTTGATGATTCACATAGATCTTGATTATCTTGATCTCATGTTGTTAATTTTTTCTTGCTTTTCATTTTTAAACATTTTTGTTCCTACTCAAGTCTTGATTATCCATATCTTGATTTTAAGTTGGGATCATCTATGTTATATTTTTTTTAGTCTTTGCTTTTTTGTTTAAATGTAAACAATTGTAACTCTGGTTTTGGTCATTATTTTACCATTATCCTTAGTTATAGGTATTCACATTTGAATTGGCTCCATGTATTTGAAATGCCATGTCATTATGAGTTATTCATACTTACGATGCCTAATTTCTTTTGCTATAGCAAACACTTTGTGCTCTAGACTCCAGTCTAAATGTCAACACAGCTTCGATGAACAAATCTCAAGAATGCTATGCATAAACTAGACACAATAGGTTTGGCACTTGACTCAATGCCCAGATGTGCACCTCTTTACCTACATCGAGAGTATAATTGAATCTTTGGTCAGTTTTTCATCATCCCTCATTCCATTCTCTCCCACTTATGGGTGAACTACATTGGCTTGAAGTTCATATTGGAACATGCGTCCATGGAACTGTGTAAGCAACATCTACTTATCCTATATATCTGGAGTTAGCTCGACCATCTTCATTCTTATTTTCATCTTTTTCATCACTTTTTGCATTCTTGTATGCTTGGTTTTTTATGGCTTTTTCTAAGCCATTCCACCATCACATCTATGTTTGCACCCATTCACTTTAATCTATGAAGTAGGTTATATTATTGAACTAATTACTTGCAATTTGCCCATGCCGGGACATAATATTTGAAGCAAGTCACAAATCTAAATCATCCCTATGGGGGCAAGACCATTATTTATTCTTTATCAATGATCAAAATTAGCCCTATTAGGGCACAACTATCTTATCACGATCAAATCTGCTCTATTTGGGCATTTCTTATTATTATCTTTTGGGGAATATGCTCTCCTTTTCCTCTAATTTCAAGCTCTCTACACTTTTGCCCATGATGACACTATTTTAGTGTGCAACTTATCTTGAGATTGATCAATGTCATAAGCACACAGATTGCACTCTCAAATTAGGTGCGTACAAAGTGTATCATTTATATGTTTGGATTGAATCCTTCCCATTCCCCCCATCTTGGGGTCCATTATAACTATAATTATATTTTGATCATTGATTATAGCCATGTGTGCAAGTATCAACTCATCTGGGTATGATTTATTCCATGGATTAATCTCTCACTTTTTCTCTCTTTTAGAGAGTCCATCATTCTCTTTCATCCTAGTATGTCCTCTCGAGGGGGCATCATGGGTCATTTCCAATTTTATCTTGACAACTCTTTTCTTTGAAAAGACGTTGCTTCCCCTGAATGTCTCGCTACACCTTCTCAGACAACGAAAAAATTTAGACATCCAATTCCTAACACCATTTGTATTGAAATTATCAATCTTACTCGAATTGCACTCAAATGCATAATTTATGTCAAAATCACTAAAAATGTGCTAAATGGTTCGAACTTGTTGTATACAAATGCTGATTTAGGCCAATGTATCCCTAAATGAGGTAATGCATTTTATGTGATTTATAACTTTGATCAATTCATTTCAAGTTAAAATGATAATTTCATTTTTTTGTGCTCTAGATCACTCTTTTTTTCTAATTCGTTAGTATATGTCACGTACCTTTGTTATTTTATGTTGTGAACATCCTAAATAGAAATACAGTTCCAATGCATCTAACATCACCTTCCAATTCTTCTCGAGTCAAATTACGATTCAGTAATATGACTTTCTGACTATTTTGATTAATTAAGGGCCAATTTCTAAAGAATTGCACAAATATTGATTAATCTTGTTTAAAGGCTAATTAATTCAAATCAAGAGCTTAAACAGATTTTCCATGGAGGTTATTGAATATTTCTTTTTGAAAATTGGTTCCCATTAATTGCATCACCTAATGATATCATTTCTTGGGAAAGGCATCCCAAGGCCATAAATGCATACAAATATCATGATTATGGCCTCCCACACTACTTTAATGTCTCCCATGCCTCATTAATGTCCGTTCTTTCCAAATCATGATGATGATATTTATGGGTTTAATTACAAATATTAGATTAATTCATGGCCACACATCTCAATCTTGAGATGGATGATCATGGTTGATCCTGACTGATCTCAAAAATCTATAAATACAAGGCCTCACACTACCATTGTTAAGTTTAAATTGTATAAACTTATAATCCTAAAATCCCTTCATAATTCCTTTGTGTTTTGATTATTGTGTTATTTGCATTTGGATTAACTTCATTGATAGACAAAATACATAGTTTATATGATGAGCGTAGGTTTTGCATAGAGTTCTTGAGGCAATGGAGGAGCAAAGAAGCCATTGTTGACAAAGACTAGAGCTCTAAATCAAGGGGAAAATACGCTTGGCCTGCTTTTGAGTAATGGAGTCATTTGGGAAGGTAATGGTTGATTGCTTTATTTCATTTGTATCTTGTTATCATTAGCAACCCCACATGAATAGTTTGGCTTAAATTGTCATTTCTTATGCATTCTTTTATGAGTTTTCATGACTAATGTTTGAATTGATCATCTTCGTAATCCAATCTAGAATTGACTCATGAAATATTTATAATATTATATTAGAAAAGTTAAAATATATCATATAAAAAAAACTATTTCACACATGAAAATGTACGTAAATTATAATAAAATATTAATATAAAATAAAATTCCATTAAATAATTATAAATTTACAACATTCATTCATATTTTTCCACCTTATAATTAATACTTATATACATATTTAATCACACTCATGTATATTTCTTTTATTTTTTTACAACACTCATTCATATTTCATTTTATGTTTATCAAAGTTGTTTTATTAGTATCGCCACAAATAACTTTTAATAATATTATTAGGAGAACATTTATGATATTTTTTCCTCCCCGTCTCGATGGAATCACTATAAAAGAAAATATCATATTTTATACTTATGGGCTTAATGATGAAAGTCTTTATACCCCATAATGAAAAAAGTCGTCATACTAGACATAAAAGAGGCACATGTGAGGCTTATGTTTGAACTCCAAGGGGAAAAGTATGTCCATACGAGTATAAACAATATACGAGAGAAAAAATAATAATTTAAAAAAACTTTATTAAGAGTATTTTTTTTCTCATTATATTAGTTTCTCAACGTTAGAAATTATCTTTATTTATTTGTATGAGATTAATAAATAAATTATAATTAAATATAATTTATTTGATGAATTATAATTTAATTACTAAATATATATAATAATAATGTCTAACAAATATTTTCAATCAATTAAAGTAAATAAATAAGTTTTGATATATATATTGAATAAGTCATTTTAGAACTATTTTTAGAATATAAACTTATTTTCAATATTATTGACAAATTTATAAATTGATAAGTGTGTTCTCTTGATTCTAATTTCATTAGGGTGCAATAAATATTTTTTTTCTTTCCTTTAGGGAAACTAATGTGCTCCTGAAAGAGAGGTCACAGGTTCAAATCCTGCAGGGGGTAGGGATTGCACACCTCGTATTTGTAGCACAGTAAGGTGCCTCCCCACGATGAGAGTATGAGGTGGTCCCATATGATGGACATGCCTTGTAGACCATAACCAAGGCATTAATTGGCATTGTGGACCTTAAAAACTATATTATTATTATTATTATAATGTGCATGCAATATTTAAAAGTTATGGAAAAAAAATGATTTTAGATATTTATGTTAGTTCTTGTGAATAGTGAAACTATATTAGTATTTATTAGAGCGAACCATAATATAAAAAACGTCAAAAAGTAGCAAATTATATAAAAAAATGATTTCAAAATATAATTTGCATAAATAAGCTTAAAGTTGAGTGATATTGTTGTTAAATGAAATATAACGTTTATGTAATTATGGACAATTGAAATCAAATTAGGGTTTTATTAGTGAGTAAAACCATCATCCAATAGTTTAAATTAAAATAGATGGGAGAAAGGTGATGAATACATTTTATTTTAGCGAAGACTAAGAAAATGGCTTGGGGATGTTTCTGATAGGTGTTAAGAGCATTGAGTACACTTTGGTCATTGAGCTCGGAAAATAAAGTACTAAGAGAGAGAGAGGAAGAGTTGAAGGATTTAGAAGAAAAAAGAGACCATCAAAAAAAATGCGTCGATAACATTTAATATGAATTAATAATCAACATATAAATTAATACATGGTGTCTACAATTTTACTATTTCAATATTTAATATTTGTGAAATATTAACACCAATTGATAATATATACAAATATAAACTAAAATAAAAATAAATTTAAATTTGAAAATTTTATGCTTTAAATTTTAATTTTAGTGTATTTTTAAAATTATATCTATTAAAATAAATTTATGATAGTTGAATATTATAGTTTTAATCAAATATTCAATAGTAAATAAGTTATTCTTATAATTATCTGTAATTTAAAAAAATTCTATAAAAACATATATAAAATTAAAAATAATTATTTTGAAATGTTATTAAAAATTGAGTTTATTAAAGAATATAATATTTTGATTTTAATTAGTAATTTTAAATCAATTTATATTTTAACAAATAATGAATTATAATAATTTAAATAAAATAAGTATAAATAATTTATTTATATTTATTATATGTAAATAATATCTATAAGAATCAAATACCAAAACTTAAAAAAAAATTTGTTCTATAATTATTTACCTTAAACATATTTAATTATAATTTTTTTTCACAACTTAAATATATAATAATCTTACTAAAATTCATCCCACACATTAAATTACAAACGATAAAAATGAATGCCAACTTTGAAACATTCTTTTTATGAATAAACCCTCAAAACAAAGTCCAAATTAAAAATAATATAAACATGTAGAAATTTCTAACGTTCCTTTTGAAAAAAAAATTTAACACCCCTTTTTCAAAAAAAAATTATACATCTCCTTTTCACCAACATTCTTTTTGAAAGTCTGAAGAAGAAATGGTCACATTCCACAATTAAATTAAAGGTGCATCGATATATATATATATATTTTAAAGTGCCTTCTACAAATACGAGGTGCGACCTTAAAAGAAACTTTTATTTTTATAATAACAAATTGATAAAAAGAACTCAATAAAAAAACACAACACATTGTTACCTACGAAAAGTGGGCCCCTTCCCATCTCTAAAGTGGCCCACCGAGGGGTTTTCAAATTATAACATGGAAAAAAGAAAATTGAAGCACTTATGAGACCACCTGCTCAAAGTAGTTAGTTTCCTACTCCGGGATAAAAAAAACAATGGCCTTTAATATTCTCCGACCTATCGACTTCTCTGTCTGTCTTTACGTCTTTCCTTTTCTACACGTATCATACCCGCACCGTATTTCTACATTATCTTCCTCGAGTACAATAATATTAATGTTTAACTACCATCGGTCGAAGGTTCCAATCCCACTCTGTCCAGAAATACTCTCTTATACTATGCTTTATTCGTCCCCTTCTTACACCCATTCTGTCTGTCGTATTAAAGAAATTTTGGTCATGCGTTCAAATCCCAACCCGTTTTAAAAATTGGCCATAACGTATATGCGAATGAAGACGCCCAGAGCATAAACTTAATTGACAATTTCAACTTCGTGCAGTTTATTACAGCCGAATTCGATCTCTCGCTGCATCGATTTCTCTGCCCCATTATTATAATGTCGTTCAAGTCTCATCGGGATATACGAGACGCTGGTTGTGGATTAGGCTCACAACTTCCGACCAGTTTTTAAGGTATGATCTTTCCGATCAAGATAATATTCTCCGACAAATTTCGTTTGTGTTTCATACGTTCAATTTTTAAAGCATAATTGTGCATTAGAAGCATTTTAGAGTTTCCGTAAGCTGCTTTGGCGGCACAGATTTTAGTTGTGTGCATTTCAGATCCCTCGGAATTGTAATTTGGTTGGAGGATTTACTGTTTTAATCGAGGGTTTGTAATCTCATTATGTTTAAGTAATTATGGTTTTACTTCTGTCCTACATATATGATACTAAAATTCTTATTGAGGAAGTATTCCAAAAGTTATACCAATCAGAGGGGAAACAAATTAAAGGAATTTCAGATGGAGCTCTTTAACGCATGAAATGCAGAGTAGGACAGCTCTGAAACATGAGGTCAGTGGGATGAGATCAAGTGTTAAATCAAATGGGGTTTTGTTGGCGGAGCCCCAGGTTCGAATCCTTTTGGGTGTAAAATTGAATAATAGCCAATTCTGTTTGTGGTGCACTTCAATTGATGAGTTCTGAATGCAATGCACTTCTTTGGACGAGGCCAGGTGCAAGTCTTATGTAAATTTGAAGGAATAGATACCCTTGGTTGTGGCATCTAAGTCGAAGGTATTGTGTAAGGGGGTAATTTACCAACTGAAAAAAACAGCCCAAAATGAAGAGAGAAATATCTTTGACATGTTATGTATAATTTTTTAACTCGAGAGAGTTATTGAAATGGAACAAACCTCACCATAGGGATATGCCAGACTTAGATCAGGAGCTTCTGATGGAGAAAGCATAACATCCTTTACAAGCCTACAAGCTATCTTACGAGCTATGTCATAGCGGTAAGTGAGGGCATCTACCATTCAGATGGCCCGGGTTCAAAATCTTGGAGGCTGCTACACAAAGTCATGTGGTTGCTGTATGATAATAATTCTGAACTTTTATAATGTGTAAATCCCATCAAGAAGGAGAATTATAGGTAACAAGAAGCAGCTAGAGAGGGCCCACAAGGCATGACACCAAAATCTACTAACACATCAACCTGGAGACTAGCACCCTAAAGCCTGCTTCCAGATTGGCAGAGTTTTGGTGCGGGTAATGGCTCATAAGCTGCCTCGTTCTCACAATTGTATTATATGTGGGATTGTTTACAAAACACTCATCCAACATACACCAATTAGGGGAAAGGACAAAGCGTGGCACTTTCAAGTTTCTACTAAGCAACCTTTGTATTGGAGAAAAGGCGGTACCTTACATGCACCAATCTTGGATTTGCAACCAAAGCTTTGCTTTTGGCTTGGATAAATCACTAACGTTTAAAATGCAGGGAAGGTTACAGTAATTACACACCAGGACACTGATTTTAGTGGTTAGTTTCCCACAAAAGTTTCCCCATTCAAGTGTCTAAAACCAACTTGGAGAAACGTACCACCCTTAAAACCATTTAAGGGCTTCCTATAGTGCTTGATCAAGCCGAGGAGGATTTTTAAATTGGATACGGTATGTCAGCCTGAGTTATTCTTAGAAACACACCTTTGTGAACTTCCCTCTTGAAGTTTTCATAAAGTTTTCTATTTGGACTTTTATAGAACATTAAAGGGCGAAGAGGAAGCAAGTTCCGTCGTTCAAAATTCTTTATTAGGCCCCCTCCAGAATTTTGTTTTTATCAGTCACTTCTAGAAGGACCCCAGATTTTATATGAAAGTTTGTGTAGACATGCTACAAAATGTTGTTAGTTTCTGACTTTGCTTTGTGTTGCAGCAAGATATCTGTATTACATGCATTACTGAAATTTGAAATTATGATGTTGGATCTTTGATTGCTGTCCATGCTCAAATATTCAATTCAAGTGGGGGAACAACAATGTTAGTTTGAAAAAAGGTAAAAATAGTTTCAGTGTGCGTGAGTTCTGTCCAACCTCCTAGGTGAGAAAGGTATTCATTATTGTCATTTGTTTGCTTGTTACTTTTATGCATTTAGGTATTAAGCTCCTTAAAATTTCACCAAATTGGACTGGAATTGAATACAGACAATGCAACCTAGTAAGAGTGTTGTTTCAGGGCTGAATCGGGGATGATGATGGCAGAGTGATCTGTGGGCAATGGAAAGGAAGGAGGAACGATATTGGCTTGGAGATGTTATTATCAATTATGAATGACTTGTTGAATTAGTTTCTCATGTTGAAAAACCTATTAAATTCCAATATTTGAATGCTATTCTGATAAGACTATTGAAATTTCTAAAAAGAAAGAAAAGGATGGTGGCAAAAGAAATCATAGCTCATGGTCTGAATTTGTCTGAAACAAAACTTGGCCTGTTTACATTGATGATTGACCAATTAATTGTTTTAACTTAAGTTATTTAGCTTGTTCGAAGGAAAGGAAATATTGTATCACTTTCATGGTATATTGTTAGCTAGCCAATTTAGCCATTATCAATTGTATAATTTTTTTTAGGTGATTGTACATGCATCGAGGCGTAACTATTTAATATTTTTTAAATGCTGTATATTTATCGAGTTTATCGTATTGGTTCTAGTTCTCAGTGCAGGTCAGTTGGAGTTTCCAGGGTTGCATAAATTCTATGTCTCCTGCAGCCTATAACTAGCCAAGGAAATGAGGTCTCTATCTGTGGAGGTGATTCTGGGAATTTCCATTGGTGTGACTGTTGGTGTGATATTAGTAGCCTTTTTCTTCCGCTGCATCATATGGCAAAGAAAGCGTTCTAAAGACCAGCGGAGCAAGAACATCCAAAGTGGCATATCACTCCCCATTCGTGTTAATGGTATTGATTCAAGTACAATACTTTCTGAGTCTGTAATTGATCGGGGAGCACCTCTAGCATCCAAACAAAATGGCCATTCATCTTGGTGGGGAAAAAATGAGAAAGATTTGGTTCCTTCAGCCTCAGGGATTCCAAGATACTCATACAAGTATGTGGTTCATACTATTTCAGATTTTTGCATTTTGTGTATTGATGGACTTTGGCCCCTGCAATTTATTTCGTGCAACTTCATACTTGATTTACTTTTGGTTTTAATTTTTTGCATGTTTGTCACTACTTCTTCAATATACTTATCTGTTACTTTTATCATCACTGATTGTATTGTATAGCTTTTTGATTAGATAAGATAATGCTTAAAGATAATGGATGAAATTGAAGTTTTGGCTTCTATTGCATACCGACCCTTAAATTTGGGATATGAAGGGGCTACTATTGTTATAAAGTGTTGCGTGCCATCCCTTGCAACTGATTTTCTCTTATTCTGGTCTGTTATAAATCGGTTAATCTATCATTACACTTAGTGGGTGATGAAAATTGTGTAAAATCTATACCATTTTCTATTTTGTTCCTTGTTCTTTGTCTTGCTTATGGGAGAAAGAATATCCTGTTGCAAGCATTGCTTTCTTGTTAGCTTGAAATTCCAATAGCGTAAACAAATTTTATATAAACATAGATCTTATAGTAACTACACTGAAATATTGTTGCAAAAAAAATATAGTAGTTGGATTTATTATATTCTATGCCATATTTGGAAGCAAGAGGCTCTTAATTTGATCTTTCATCTCGTTGTCCCATTTGCTACTTTCTAATTTTAATTAAATGATCATTTAATGGAAGAAGGTGCATGTTTCCATGGCACATGCTTCCATCAGCCATTATGTTAAATGATTTTCTGTCAGTGTTTATAATTGGTTAAAAATCTATAGAGAGTCAGTTCACTTATGTTTGGATATCTAATGTTGTTGATTTTTTTTCTCCGTAAATAAAGCTAGATTATCTAAAGGAGAGTATGATACTTACTAAATGCAGAAAGTTGAATATACTCTGCTTGGCAGCCAAAAGTAGCTTCTTACTGATTGTCTTTTGCATAGTATTTTATAATAATTTTACTGGAAAATAGATTTTGGAAAAACAACTGTGTAAAAAGTGATTAAATCAACATTTGGGATCAATGGTCCATCATGAAGATAGATAGATATGAAAAGAAATTGGGCTAAGAGCTCTTTATATAGATAACTCTTGTCATGTACTAGAAATAAGCTCTAATGAGCATCCTGTACATGATTAGAGCTATCTACAGAAGGAGATCTTAGTCCAGTTTCCTTTCATATCTATCTATCCTGATGATGGATCACTTGAGTGGTCCGAAACGCAGATTTTAAAACTTTTAACATAGTTTCTTTTCCTAAAGCTATTCTCCAAATATTATGGACCATGGAAGCTTCAGATCTTTATTAGTTTTACTATTTTTGAATTTCTGTTTGCAGTACTTCATTTAAAAGTTTAAAACACAAGAGCTTGATGTCTTCTGTGGCTGCTCTATCTTGATCCATATGCTTATCTGACTGATACAGCATGTGTGGCTAAAATGGGACCATTGAGGAATTGTTTGTGCCATTTTCTGCATCTTCTGCTATATCTCTGCATAGAATTTCACATATTGGTGATAGATGTCTATTAGGTGCTACAAGGATGGGACACAGAGGATAATCCTCAGGTGAACGCGAAGAAGTGAGGAAATCGGGCAAAGGATTGTCAAACTTGGAAAGTTTCTTGGCAATCCCATTTCCAATCTCCCTCAGATCTAAGTTAGCGAGCTTGTCTATCTTACTTTCTACAGTGTTTAATTTCCGGTTAGTCTATGCCATGAGACTTGAAGAGACTCATTGAATTTACCCAAGCAGAAGAGATAATGATGAGTTCTCAGGATAATAATCTATATCTTCCATTTTTGGAATTGAAGATGTAAAGGCTTAGTGGAATATATAATAAAAGGATAGATTGCATGGATATGTTATATGGTTGTATCTTCTCGATGATGCAAGAAAATGGCGGTTTTGCATTGATTCAAAACATACAAATATTCTAATGCGGGACAAACTTGAAGGAATTTTATTAGGCAAATGGTCTAAAGAAGTTTTAGATGAAAAACATGAAATTAAGCATTTAAAAGTAAAATTGAATGAACAATACGCTCAAATCATAGTTCAAAAACTTGTACTCGACAACCCATATTTTTGACTCGGACTTGGGACTCGGGAATTTCTTTGCAATTACTCAGCAACATTATCACTACTTTAAAAAACATATAAATTCATAAAATAAACTTAAATAACATGTAAAACATTGTTAAATGACATGAGAAACGAATGTAGAGAATGCCATATGTATATTTTCTATTAATTTTCGACCAAAAAGAGTAAAAGGTACAAAGTTACATACTACAATTCTCATATTCATATGAAATATCAAATAAACATATTATATTTCATCTCTAGTGCTTAGTATAAGTTTGTTGCGGCTGCATCGTGGAAGTGAAAGGTAAATAATCCTCAGCGTCCTCTACAACATTATCATTTGCAAAGATACTTCAACCTGATGCCTCAACTGCCCCTGATGCCCCTGCTTTTCTTGCCTTCCTCTCCAAATATGCTATCTCCTCTGCAATAAATTTGGACTCTAGCTCCGCATCATCAACAATCTAATTGGCATATGGATCGATGTCATCAAGTCAATTGCCTCATAACTCTCTTCCCCCTCCACTTGTTGCATGCGAAGACGAAGATTGTATCGCACAAAAACAAGGTCATTGAGGCATTGCGTTGTCAACTTGTTGCACTTCTTTGTGTAAACAACTTCAAACATGCTCCAATTACATTCACTCTTAGAAGAGCAACACGAACGACACAAAATTCGAATGGCTAGCCTTTGAAGATTTAATGTTTTCACACCATAATCTTCCCAGCACACACCTGTAAATAGGGGATATGTAATTTTGTAAGTCAACTAGGATTGAATAAATGAAAAAATTCTAGTAGTAGTATCTATTTTTACGAGTAACGAGACTAAAAAGTAAAAAAAAATTTACGCGATTTATTTTTACTTCGTTGAGAGGTGTTTCTTATTTTAAGGTATAGAGCCGAAGAAAAGAGTCTCCCTGTTGCATTCTTCTAAATTTGCAACTCCTCAATAACTGCGTCTCTAGTGTTATCATCAGGGATCATCCTCTCTATGTATGTATTGAGGGCACCTACAACCTCTTCATTGGCCTTAAATGAATCGAAATAGAAAAACTTAGGGTTCAAGTAGTAGGTTGTTGCATGAATATGTTGGTGAAATGTCTTGTTTCATCTCCGATCAATTATGCACCAAATGGGTTTATATTTTCTGTGATTCTTTTCACAAATTTTGCTATGGCCTCCTTGGCTATGTCCATGGCCTCATACAAATAACTCATCGGGTTTCTCTTCCAATCCACTAATCGTAGAACTCAAAGGAAAGGAACTGACACCTAAAACAAAATAATGCATAAATTTAAATTCAAAATTAAGATTTTTTTTTAATAACAAATAAATGATAAATAATAAAATAGTTAAGTTTAAGATTACCTTAAGGATTTTCTCCATACACTTTTCAAACACATAATAAAAAATGGTTTTCACGACCCTTTCCCCTTCGACCTTTATAGCATAAAGAGACTCCCACCATCAGTGATTCACAAACATTTACTCAAAGGATGTTAGTGAGGCTGCAATGCTTTGCAATGTGATGAAATTAATGGCAAATCGTGTGACTCTCGATCGCACAAGTTCCTTTCCATTGGTGTGGTCTCTTATCAAGTATAACACCCAAGTGTGATTGTAGATGAATTTGGTGACATTTCTAGCCTTTTCAACCATATTTTTCACTCATGGGATCTTTCCTATGCCTTCGAGTAGGAGATCAATGCAATGGGTTGCACAAAGGGTCCAAAAAAGTGCAGGGTGCCTCGCTTCAAAAGTCTCCCTATTGCTACATATGTTGTCGCATTGTTTGTCACAATTGGGACGACATTTTCTACACCCACCTCCATCACCACTTCATCCAGCATATCACACAGAGTGTTTGCATTTTTCACTTGGTGGGAGGCATAAATGGACTTCAAGAGGACCAACTGCCTACTTGAAGCCATTAGAAAGTTAATCAATATGTGTTTTTTTCCATTTGTTCATCCATCAGACAAATGGTGCAACTCTTTCTATGCCATTATTTTTTTTGCTCTTCTACAATTGTTTGGGTACGTTTGATGGAATCTCAAACAATAGGTGAATCAAATCGTGAGTAGGAACCTTCAACCCCTTCTCAGCAATGGTCAATGCAATGACTAAATTCTCCTAATATGGGTATTTTGCCACATTGAAAGGAATTTTGTTGCAATACCAAAAGTTTGTTGTAGCTATCTTTGCTTCGTTGTGCACTTCTCAGTTTCAAGCGGTACCTTCGAGTGAAAGTTGTGACCCACAACTACTTCGAGGAACCAAAAAAGTAGTCGACCTATTTTTAGTGGATAAGCCATCCCTGACCTTAACCCCATGGAGTTGGAAAATAGAAAAGGCCTCAGTGTCATAATCATCTCTTGCTGCCCTCCTATTCACTAGGGCTTCAATTGCATTAACTTTTCTTTTTTTTCCCTATTTTCTCTCCACATAAGCCGAAAGGGAAACAACCGTCACTCATTGAACGTCAAGTGGTGCTTGTTTGTACAATGCCACACCATTTCGTGGTAGTTGTGTGATGTGGTATTAAAGGCGATAGACACCTCCACTTGTTTTCATTTCACAATAATTGCATATCACACAATTGCCTTTTTTATCTAGTTCGCAATGCTTCCAAGAAGGGTCAAGGTACTTAGGCTTATGATGAACACTTGAACCCGATGTCAATGCCATTCTTTAACAACAAACTTAAACTCTATGAAACAAAAAAAAAGTTTTAGAATTTAACCCTAGCTGCTAATGAAATGAAGAAGTAGAAGATGATGTAGATATCATGATTTTTATTAAGAAGATAATGAAAAATAAAATAAATACCTATAGGTTGTAGGTTGTGTGACTGTGTTTTCCTTGAGGCTTGAAAACGGAGTATATATTAAAAAGCGGTAGACAATTATAGACTGTGTATATTGTAAGTGTATACTCTTGGGCCTTGTTAATCTCTGTATACTGATGTATTCCTTGAGGCAACCTTGAATAGTGAAAACCCTAGGCTCCACTGAATGTATATTGATACCATATGACTATGTACCACTGTCAATCACTCTGTTCTTAGAGGCACATCAACAATCATAATATAATAATGTGTATAAACCAAAGAGCGGGAAGGGCAAGAGCAGGTATAGAAATGCAAATATCTCAATCCAATGCTATTGTTTTGTATACAAATCAGCTACAACTGAAATTCAACCATCATATCAAGGTACAAGTAAATGTCACTGGCTGCAAGTATATCATGACGGCAATCGTTGTTCAATCCCAAAATAAAGCCACAAGTGGATTTGATCAGAGTTACACAAGTAAAATTTTGTTAATATTTGACTATAAGAAATTACATACATATAGGCTTTAGATCTCCTTGTTATAAGGAATCAAGCCTTATGCCAAATCCCACAAATCTCTCACCAAACACCAAACACCATTAATGAGAGTTGTTAAAACAACTCTCGAAACATGCAATGTACGTATTAACTCTCATCGAGGAATTTTTCTAACATTCCTTTCCCTAGTGTGGACATGGGGGAGATAAACCACACCTTGATACTACTTTATTACAAGAGGTAAGCCTTTTATTTTAACACGCCTACTTTAAGGCTTATAGAAAACACATCATACTAACAAGAGGAAACTAAATCATCAAAACTCCATATTCTACAAAAGCTTCTTTTTGAAAACCGTTTTTGGACCAGGTAGAACTCTATCAAGCTACCTCATAACCCTCGTAAATGTGTAACTCGAGTTCCCGAATTCCACATCTCCAAACTTCCGATCTATTTGAGCAACCATCCATGCTGAGCTTCATCTATACTAGAGCTCTTTCTCTCTTCAAAGTTTGGGCTTCTTAAAATACGAGATATTTTTCAATAAATTCATTACCACTATCATCACTTGGCGGATCTTCTTTGATGATTGGATCTTCCTCAATGACTACATTAGCTTCTTTTGGTTTCTTTGACCTTGCCTTTGAGAACATCACTGGCTCGAATTGTATGGTTCCAGGGGGTGTGATTTTTTTTCTTGCAATAATAATTTTCAATCTCTTTGTTTTTATTTGATCTTTTATGATTATTTCTTGAATGCAATGCACTCTTAGAATGAGAATAATCTTTTGTATCTTCTGTAGTCGTTCTCTTTTCTTTTGCTAATAGTGCTGAAATCATATCTTACAAAGATTGAAAGGGCATTTAACCAATAGTAAAAACAACATTACTATATTTAGAAGGTAGATTGTTTAACAAAATGGCTTTGGCATCCTCATCGTCTATTGGAGCTTTGACTTCTGCGAGTTGTCTAAGGAGAGATCTCAGATTGTTTATGTGGCTAGACATAGTGACTTTGTTAGACGTCTTGAGTTTGAATAGTTGGAGCCTTAAAGAAAACTTTGCGTTAATTGCCTTAGCTCCAAATAGTTTATTCAAATTTTCCCACATTACCATAGATGGTTTTTCAAGGTCTACTTAATGTAACTTAGAATCTGAGAGAGCAAGGCCAATAATGGCTTTGGCTTTATCATCTATGCTCTGCCATTCTATTAACTTATTTGGGTCTGTAGGGGATGTCTCTTTTCCGTTTACTATCCCCCACAAATTTTTGTTCATTAGTTGCATTTGGATTTTTACTTCCTAGGTGTGGAAATTGAGCCCAAAATATTTTTCTAATGGAATGTCCATTCTTTACAAAGATGAAGACTTAGGGAGTCAGTTTCAATTGAAAACACGTCTATTTACAAAGATGATATATTTGATGACTTTTGACAACTACGCATAAAAAGGGACCATGACTTTGTCTTTTATGACATACTTGACTCTATCAACAAATACAATGATGGACTCATATGCCACAACTAAAAGACGTAATAAAAAAAATTCAAATCATTGCCAATGACTTAATAACTAAAATCTAGTCACATAATTTTATAAACCTGAAACATTACATTGACTGAAGATTAGAAACATAACTAATTTAAACAATAAATAAACTACCAATTCTTATAAAAATTCCACATGAAAATGAAATAGAGTTTATGATTTTTTCCTAACTACTCAGAACTCTGTTTTGTTTTTTGATTTTCTCGTAAACTATGATATGGGTTTTGTTGAAATTTATATAGTTTTTTGATAACATCCACCTTCAAATTCATTAAATTTCATATAAACACAGATCGTGAAAACAAAATTACAACCTGTTCTTTAGACGGGTTTTAGCTGAATTTTCAAACTGTTAATAATACATATAATGCCCCAAAACTACCTAACATAAAATAAAACTATTAAAACAAAACATTGCTTGAATTTTTTTTGTAGATTGAAGCTAGTTGATGCTTCTTCCAAGTTGGTTGTATGGCTACATTTGAATTTGGTGCCTCTTTTTGTTCCTCCTTTCTTTCTCACATCAAGCATGAAGTGCCTTTGACCTGACTGACACTGCTATTTCATGCATGGGCAACTATGAATACCAATGGAATTGCCCTCATTTAAAACTCATGACACCAACATGATCTAATACCAAATCTAGGATTTGATCAGAGTTTACACAAATAAAACTTTGTTAATATTTGACTATAAGAAATTATCTATATATATAGTCTTTAGATCTCCTTGTTATAAGGAGTCAAGTCTTATGCCAAATCCCACAAATATCTCACCAAGCACTATTAACGCGAGTTGCTAAAACAACTCTCCAAACATGCAATGTACTTACTAACTCTCATTTAGGAATATTTCTAACAACGTTGATGATAGATTTAAAAATCCCGAAAACACTAGCTCCATTGACTGTGCATTGTATTCGCAAATCAAAAGGAAAAAATGTAGAAATAAGCATAAAATCATATTTTTTCCATTCCTGTGGTTTTATATTGTGCCTAGGTGAGTCGTGGCGATAAAGTTGCAATTTTTGCCAAGTAATCGCTGTAATTGCTCGGTAAAATTTGACAATTTATCTGCCTTCCTTGTCTCGCGATTTAACAAAAGATATATTGTTTCAACCTTGACTTGTGATTTATTACCGAGTTTTGGGGATTTCTGAATCTATACTTGAAATCATGAGTCTTGAGAATCAAATGCAAGATTTGTCAACACAACTTTAAAAAATTCAAAGAAAGAGCATAAAAATTCCAAGAAGCCATCCCAAGATATGAATAAAAAATTATCTAACAAATACCAAGAAATTTCTTGTGCGAAGTATTATAACGAAGTTTTGCTCACAAGAGTAAGAAATATGAAGCAGCATCAGAAGCTGTAACATGAAAATTAGATGAAAATGACCAGTAAAGAAATACTTTTAAAATGCAATTGAGTATGTAGACAAGTCTGTCGCTATTGATAAATCAGTCGTGTTTGAACCGTATCACCATCCTAATAATGAAATCCGTCGTTGTCAACAATCAATCTACTGACATCGGCATCATTGTAGAAAAAGACAGTTTTGATTCTTTCTATAAACAAATTGATATCCCAAATTATTGAAAACATACATAGTTTCACGTTTGAAATATTTTCTCTCGATATTTTTATTCAAATATGATGCCTCTCAAGATTGATCTAGGATGGATTGGTCCAAATTCAATGTGTTGTTATATTGAAAACCTATCAAGATATTATTGTCTATCTTTTTCATGTGCTTCAAAAAGGGAATTGATTACCAAAGAAGATTCTCATAGTTTGAGGACTGTAGTGATACTTCGAGTTCAAAGCTTTTCATGAAAGGGGGACGTGTAGTGAACCTATATCCTACCTTATATTATAACCTTATCTTTTATATAACTGTGGAAAAGTGTGAGATTCCATCTGCCTTTTAGTATATATATATAACCTATTATAAGGTTATATACTAAAAGGCAGATGGAATCTGACACTTTTCCACAATTATATTTTATATGGAATCCTTTATGGCTTTCACATGATTGACCTTTGGTCTATAGTATATTTAAGTTAATGTCCATTATATTAATAAATATGCGGAGTCCAAATTTTCAATAGACTATCTTAGTGGCCTAAAGTCCATTGAAACCAATTCGGTGATAGAAAGTTCTTTGAACACCTACAAGACTGAACCGAAAATTAGCTAATAGTGAATAGATTTGCAAAGACAATAAAATATGACTTATCAAATGAAACAGAGATAGGAACAAAGCACAACGAGAAAAAAAGGAAAACACAAAAATGGCATGCATACCGGTAGTGCTCACTAAGCATCACTGTTTTTCTTTGATGTTTATAAAACGAGGGTGAGTTTGTTAATAGTCTTCATAGCTGCCTATAACTGTCAAAACTAATCTCGTAGCTATCAATATGTGAATATAACACTAGTTGAGTGAAGAGAGGGCCCTTTAATTTCTGGGTGCGTTTTATTTTGTAATTGAAGTCAATGAATTGTATGCAGTTAGTACCTGATCAGGAGAATGTGTTCAAATAACGTTTTGGGTTCATTACTGCTATTTTCTGTAAATGACTAGTCTTCTATTCTAGGTTTTCTTTCACAAAATATACTCTTCAAATTGTGAGTAATCTGAATAATGGTTGAGAATGTTTTTCGGTTGATCTTCACTCTGAATAGTGGAAGAGATGTTGGTCATCAGTTGACCAAGGGTTTGGAAATTTTCATCTTGACAGGATTCTCTAATTTTACCCTAGGGTTCTTTTCGCCCTAGCACTTCCCTATGATAACTGATTGTACTTTTGAGTCATGTTGATCGAATTTAGTCTCTTGTAAATATTAAATATATTTTTTCTAAGACTACTAGTTAAGTTATAGGTCTTTTGAGCTGGGATGCCGCTAAAGCACATTATAGATGGCCGCTTTTATTCATCACTGAAATCAAAATTTCAACTAATTCTGCTTGTTTTGGAAAATTCAATTTTTCTTAAGGATATTTTGCCATCCTGGCCAACATAGGTATTATTTCTTGTAACATATTCTTCAACACGCTCTTAAACTGCTCAAGAATGTCAGCCTATAACCCTGCATTTTCTGATCTTGTGCTTTTGACACAAAATTCTAGAATCTTTCTGCTAATTCCTTCCTGTTATTTGAGACTATTGAAAACACACCTATGACTAATTTGTTGTGTGAAGAAAGTGATTACACCTTTCATATATATCTTCTTTCCGTTGGAGGTGGTGGCAGGGCACTGATTGGTTTTATTAAAATGGGATTGGACAACACCAATTCTTATTCTTTAACTTTCATCTAATTCCTTTAATTCTTGTCAAATATAGTCAAAAATGATACCACATAATCCATGATAGTGTTATTCTACTACAGGTTAGCTAAAACTTCATGTGGATTGTTGAAACTTCGGGTAAAAGTAGTATCGAACATTACTTTTTCCAATATTATCTCAAGATTCAAAACACTTCTGGAATGCAAAATGGTATAACTTCCAATGTGAAGAAGAAATGAAAATAAAAGACTTATAACGCTGCGTAAACAAACAATTGGCCTGATTATCCACTTTAAGCATTAAACAAAACCATGAGCAGAATTTACAAGTCTTTAGTTGACTGTAGAGCTCTGAAAGTAAGAAAATCGAACTGGTAATCCATATCAGTCTTGTTCGAATCAAATGATTGGAACACTTCTTGTCAACCACAATGTTGTTTGAAAAATGGCAGATAAAACTGCCCATTAAAAATAAAAATATGAAGGCCTTTAGAACAAATTTGAAATTTCAATTGTGTGCTACTGTATGAATCCAATGCCACTTTTTTCTTTGCAGGCCCATACAAACCCAAGACCATACAAACACAATACCATACAAACCCAAGATCGAAGGTCTCCCCACAAACTACTACATGGACCGAATACTCGCGTAAATAAATAAATCTTTATGGACCACCAAACAAACCTAAGATTGAGAATGGAAATTTCATATATCACATCAGTTTCATCAAAAGAGAATATTACTGGCAAAGAACTGATGCATTATCTCAAGGCAAGGACTTTAAGGCTTCTATATGTATTAATGATGTTCATATATCTGATTTCTAATTCGTTTATAGCATAGAATGTGCATAAAAATTCTAAATAATAGAGTTAGAATCCAAATGTATGGGAAGAAGAATCCTTGGGAAGTATGGCCAAGTGAAGAGTGCCAAGTGTGAAGAAATTACTGAAATGAGAATCTGCTGCCAAGTTGCTTTAAGTCTGCTGCTGTATGTGACAACTGTGAGGATTAAATATCATCAAATGGTGGTGTATGTATTTACATGCTTTCCCTTTAAATTGCACTCATATTTCGGCACTAGGACAGCTCATTATGGCAAATAATTCTCCATCTTCAATTTCATATTTTTGATAGCTTGACTCCTTTTACATCTTGTCATCTTTTTTGATGGTTGCTTGATCTGCCTCATGTCTGTCGCTATCCATCCTAGAGGTTGAACATGTGGTTTGAGTGGTTAATAATGGAGGCCTAAGTTGGTTTCTGCATTCATCATTTCAGTAACTTCTCTGGTGAAATCTCCAGTGGTTTTGGCCAATTTCAGGGGCTGTTTTGCTTTTGGGACTGCTTGTCTGTATAGGCCTGCCAATGAATCTCTTCCTTCCTGTATGATTGAACTTGATACTGCTTTAGTAATAATTCAGGCTTCCTTCAATCAACTTGAAGATGTAGTTGGCGATTACATTAGTTGCGTTGTGTTTTCTACAATTTAACAAAATCTATCATCAACTGTTGCTTGGTAATGATTACAAGTTAAGCTGCTGTTATAATGTTTATTCATTTTTAATGAATGGTAATAACTAGTTTCGAAGAGTAAAATGAGCTTTAGGTGCATTAGCTGTGAGGAAATAGAACTTTGCATTACAATTAGAAGCTTGCCTGTTATGTTAGCGATATAAAATTCTGTGCCTCATGTTACTTCAGTGATTATTGGGTGAACTATTTCAGGGATCTCCAGAAGGCTACACATAATTTTACAGCATTACTAGGACAGGGTGCTTTTGGGCCAGTTTACAAAGCTATGATGCCTACAGGGGAAACAGTAGCTGTTAAAGTGCTGGCGACAAATTCCAAGCAAGGGGAAAGGGAGTTTCAAACAGAGGTAATTGCTCATCGATTTAAAAATTTGCATTAAAGCACAATGGATATTTCTTTTGCACTACATATTGTTGAAAGTTATAACTATATTTTACTCACAGTCAGACTGAGAAATTATATTAATGTCTCGGAATGATAAAAATATTTAACAGGACTCAAAATTACAATCAACAATGATAACTATGAAAGGGGAGCCTAACGCATCTCCTACTTGAAAAACAACAGAGTTTCACCAGCAGTGTAATCTCCTACAGAGAGGAGAAATGGCCGAACACCTATCCTTATTAGTATGTTAGGGAGAACCATCCAACATCATGTAATCACTAGTAATGGATTCGGGGGCACAATCTAGTTGATAGTCAAATCCTACTTAACATTCAAGGGCACAGATTGGTTGGAAGAAGTAAAGAAGCTGGTGTTACAGTCTCAGGCAAAAGCTCTAGACCCAGTGCAGAGAGTGGCACAGAGGACTCGATGCTATCTATTGTGTTGATCAAGTTTACAAGCAACCTTGGTATTGGAGCATTGTTTAACTAGTCTTCTATTGTCTGTAGCAATAATTACAGTGAAAAGAAGTAATCAATTTCATAGGTCTACAAGAACTCCATAATGACTGTTTCCTGAACCTCAATATCTCTGTGAGATACAAAAGCAGGCATCCTTGATCAGGTTACAGAAGATTGTAAACAGAGAATTCCTGGAGTCACCAAAGGGAATGTAGCCTCCTTAAAATCTCATAGTAGACAAAACACCTGAAAATAATTTTTTTTGTTTCAACCTCATCAAGAGATCCCAATCTCCAAATTTTTTTATCTTGAGGGATATGGTGATCTTTCTCAACTTACAGCTAATGTAAATGCACTTTCAGATCACTAGGAATTTAAGGCCATGTGACTAGTGCAATTGCAGATAGTCTAGAAAGGCAATCAGTCCATTAGAAATCTATATTAGGGTTTTTGTGTAGGAGGCGAACTTGGGGCAAGGAGGCTACTGTGCCACAAGTGGTCTTTTGTTTCTGTTAATTAGTATGTCTGCCAACAACATGTGTTAAGCATGGTAATTACTATGTAGGAGTGTTTCACACTTCCAAAAAGACAATCACAAGTAAAAAAGGTGTCATGAAAATCTTCTTGTATAAGTAGATATCCCCTATCCATTATGTATGCATCGGATCACTTGGAAGAGTGATTTCTGAGTGAGTACTCTCTATTTGTTGTCTCTTATCTATATTCTTACTCTGTGCTTACTTCTCTTGGGCAGAGGTGTATGAAGTTTATACATATTGTTCATTTAGTTTAGATCATGTGTTTTGGAGCTATTAGTCATAACAATGGGGAGCTGGGATTGAAGATGTGGAGTTTTATTTGGCTGTTTAGATCAATTTGTTGGCATTTTTTGTGTAATTTCTCGATTTTTTAAGTTGTTAGACCATTTAAACTTTGTCAGGGCTCCCATAAAACGTTGTAGGTTGAGACTTTTTTTTGCCTTTGGAGAAATATGTTTGAGTTCCAATCTTCAAAGGCTTCTGACAAGGTTAAGAGTGCCCTTGCAACTAATGATGATTCACTCCACTGTGGAAATATATTAATGTCCTAAAGGAGGGTGATCAGGCAGATTTAAGTGCAGGAAATGAAAGGTGTACTTGGGTTCATATTCAAGAGTGAGAGCACATCTCACAAATACTTCTAGAAAAGGAGTTGAGAAATGCAAGCCAATTGAACAAATGTTTTCCATGTTAGAGTCTTAGAAAAGCCAATGGTTCAACTGCCCAAAGGGCCAAGATGGGGAACTGCTATCTGAAGGTGATATTTATTGCTGGAGAAGCTTGTAAGAGCACTTGTGGTGTATCCATTATCTTGGTTTGAAAATGTAGCTAGCATGTCATTGATAAACTTGCCTGCAGTATCTACTTAAGGTGCATGTTTTTTGAAAGCCATTGATCCAGGGTACTTGGATGATTCTCGATGCAAGAGAAAACCTCCAATTAGGGATAAGCTAAGTTACCGGTTCATTTTTGGTTCTGATGTGGGTTTGAAGAACCCGGTTTGCTAGTATGGCGATTTGTTTTCCTTGGGTTCATTTTGGGTTTGTCCATACAAAAAATATATAAAAAATAAAAAATATAGAAATTCTATCCTGATACATAGGAAAATAGTGACATTGTCATTAACCACACAGTATGCATCTTAATAAGTTGATAACCATTAGACATAAATTATAAATATTAAAATATAAAATATAAAATATCAATAACTACCCTGTGGCTGTAATTAATTACATCAAACTTTAAAAGGTAATTTTCATGGTCATATGGCTCGTCATCGAGAGCACTAACATCGATCGACATCATGTTGTGGTTCATTAGAAACACATGGACTATCACCACCACCACTCTCACTAGCTAAGTTATATGTCATCGAAGTCGAAGGATTGCCAATGTCATCTAATGAGAAGCAGGAAACGGAAGCATCCAAGTCAACGACCTTTGGATCTATATCCCAATGCTTTGACGTCCCCTCCTTGTACTCTGGGTTCTTGTGCGAGTAGACCAACTCCTCCGCCTTTCTAGCTGCGAGCTTGTTGTGCTTTTGTGAGTGGATGAAGCTATATGTGTTCCAATTCTGCTCACAAGAAGATGAACTTACAACCTGTATTCAAATTTAAACATAAATTTAATTTTTTTAAAAGAAAAAGAAAAAAACGTAAATTTAAAATCTAAAAAAATAAAAAAATTTCCTGTGACACAATCTTGATTGCAAGACTTTGTAGGTTCAGCGATCCTTGGCCATGAAGGTACCACCTCATAGGACCATCCTTCTTGTATTTGTCCCAAAGAGCACCGCGACTATGACCTTTGGAGGTAATGAAAACCCCAAACTTGCTCATAACCAAGTCTTCTATCTCGGGGATTGGGGATATCCTAGAGAATACCAATTTGTACCCTTCAGCCACTTCGACATCCCTATATGGTGGCACCCTCCTCGGCAAAGAAAGGATCTCTGTGCTATAGAACCGAGGTGTCAATGCAAAGGCAAGGAGATGTAGCGGGGTGGTCGTTTTGTTACATCGTTCAACAAGGATTGAATGCACTTGTTTGAAAAACCTCTCCTTAGGATCTTGCTTTTATCACTTTGTTGTTATCATTTGTGTTGTTTTTAGCTTTAACTTTTGTTTATACTTGGGTTTTAGGTTTTAGGAACGTGTTTTTAATTATTTCCTTGCATTGGTTTTGGGTAAAAAATGAAAAAAAAACTCGTTTTTGACTCATGTTGACCGTCGTGGGTAGTGGGTTCGTTGTCCACACGCCTAGGGTTCGTCCTTGGGCACTCGGGTACGTGGGGGTTCTTATGGCAATTAAAAAAAAAACTATTTTTTGACTCATGTTGACTGCCGTAGGCAGCGGGTTGACTGTCCCCACGCCCAAGGTTTGTCCTTGGGCATCTGGGTATGTGGGGGTTCTTATGGCAGAAGAACCCCCCGTACTCGGGTGCCCAGGGACGAACCCTGGGTGTTGGAATGACGAACCGCTCTCAAACCAAAACCCGATTTGAACCCTGGGCCCCAACGCTAGCAGAATATGAAGAACCGGTAACGTTGAGGATAAGAGGTAGCCTTGGGATTCAAAGCAACTTTTTCCAAAATTTCCTGGACCCTAATGCAGCTCAACTTCTTTTAGAGTAGTTTGCCATGTTCACTGAAGAGAGCGGAGCATTTGGTGATATAGATGCACTTGTAGATAGAGGGAAGATGAATTCTACAAGATGGTGGTCTTATTATGGTTTGAAGACGCTAAGCTGCAGTCTAATGCCCCATTCAGGTTCCCAAGTGGCATCTTCTTCAGCAATATAAAGAAACTCAAATAGATTTGGCTTCATTCATTCAGTGAACAGGAACAATTTGTTTTCTAAGGAAGATGGTGTTATGTACGTGCACCCAAATTTTTGACTTATTTTCTGATAAAAAGAGTAATAATCACAAACATCCCATTCAAACAGTTTCACTCCAATGGCATCCTTATATTTAGTTATGACTCCTCCTTTGGTCGTTGGGAGCTTGGGATCCCAGGAGTATATAGTACTGCACTGGTGTAACAGTTAGTTATCTTAAAAATCCACTCACCCTTGAAAAGGAGCTTTCACTACCTAAATAGCTTTTGGAGAAGCAAAATTTCTAAGATCTCCATATCTCTTCAGTCCTGTCACATAATGGAGGAAGCAGAAAAATTGCAGAGATGAAGTGATAGATTGAAACTCCAGGATAAAAGAGCCAATCCTGCCTCCTCAGCTGACAAATCAATTTTAATTAGTAATGCAAAGAGAAGGTGGAAGAATAAGCAGAATAAGCGGAGTTCAGTCACAGAAATCCAAAAACTACCTAAGGCCTGCTCTTTCATAGGGATTTACCGTCTGCTTCATCGCTGATGGAACAAGAGAAAGGGATATAGGTGCAGCCGCTGTCTCAAGATCAACCACTCACGCTGGTGTAAGATGAATCACGCCCAAAAGGATCCAGGTTTACACATCAAGTATGCAGGAAATTTTGAAAGCTCCATATATTTCAGGAGCCAATATACCTTCCTTACCCCACCCTCCATGACTATCAATGAGCCCCATGGCTCAAACAACAAGAGGCAGCCATAACTGGCAATCAAGTATGTGTCTTTGGCATGGATCTGTGGGCTTACCCCTCATCCTCTTCTTCATTGTCCTCCTAACAACCAAGCCATTTTCCATAAATTTTCAATCCAGGCCCATTTCTGCCAACAGTGTTGTTTCATCGACCTCCAACACATCCCTCTAAAATAATGACAGCATACCCTTCTTCATGCCCCACAGTACCTTTCAAAAGTCAATTTAGCTGCAAGGAATACATTCCTCAAGGATATGCACCACTGCATAATTCTTTTACAGAGTCAATGCTTTTTATTCTATCCTAATCTCCCAGCTATGCACTTCTCTAGGCATCTTTGGTTTCAACCAGGCAACCCATCAGACTGCCCTTAACATGCTCATAGAAAGGACTTTCCCAGTTTTTCGGCCACCCACTCCAGCAGTAAGTCTTGCAACTGGTAGCAAGGGCATCCCATCATCCACCATTCCTCATGCTGTTCTAACAGGAGAAAAATTACCAGTTACAAGTGCTTCCACTAGCATAGTCAATTCTCCCATTCTGCATGTTATTGAACCCTAGGAAGATGCAGAGGAGAGTATTGCGAAGAACCCAATGTTAAAAAGGAAGAAAGAACTGAGTGAGGAGATGGACAAGGACACGAATAATTACAATGACTGGGATTGCGAGGCGGATGACCTGTAGCCTCTTCTACTTCTTTTTACATCTCTTTAGTATATTATATGTTTCTGTGTATGTAAATCTATTGCAAGCGATGGAAATTTGTTTTTAACAGGCTATTTATGCCTTTAAGTTCCCAGGTTGTTAGTATTCTAGCTGCAATTGCAGCCTTGAATTTTAAATTTTTTTAATTATAATATAATATCTTTCTGATTATCAAAAAAAGAGGACCTCATAAAATGTGGGATGTGAACCTCAAGGATCCAGAGTTGGATTAGCCTCTTGATTTGGCTAACTTGTTGGAGGGATGTTGAATGATCTAGCTTATATAGGAGAATTGTCTTCAGTAGCTAGAAGAGGCTCTTCTTCGCCACTTGCTTGTAGATTCTGTACTCATTCTCATGAGTATATTAGATTGGCAATTTGAAGGATGTAGAGGAGGTGATAATGAGGATTAGTGGCATTTTGTTAGTACTAATTTGTGCTTCTTTCCTTTGCACAATTTTGTTTGTTTTTGATACTTGACTTGTTTGTAATTTTGAGCCATTTTGCAAAGCATTTTGAAACTTAGCCACTATGTTCTAATTCCCACGTTGTTTGAAAATTAGAAATTTCAGAATGGGCATTTATTAATCCGTAGTTAGTATGTATATTCCATTACTTAATTCATCAACCTGAATATTAATCGTTCCCAACAACAACTGATTGAATAACTTTCTGTGTTCTTATGAATTTGTATAAAACAGTCAACGATGTGCATAGAATTGAATTGTTATGTTCCACAAATTGAAAAGAAAAACTAAACATGAAAGTAGAGAAAGAAACTACTGCAGAACAAAAAACAAGAACATAACTGCACAAGACAATGTTTACCCTAGAGAAACCCAATGTGGGAAAAACTCCAAAGGAGTGAGGGATTGCCTCATGTTGCCACTCTCTCTTTTCGTTGTTACAAGTATGTTGCCTTCTCAAGACCTTCATGGACACTCTTTATAATAGCAACATGCCTAGTTATGCAACTTGCTTAAATCCAATTACCTATCGCATCCCAACCTTTCAAGACACTTAACCAAGAAGAAATAATTGCTAGGAGACCATGAATTGCCCTATGATGACCCCCTGAGTGCATATTTATACATATTTACATTATAAGAAGCATAGAAGCACAAATGAGAAACTAGAAAGACTTGGAAGAGGAACAGACAGTGTCTCCAGTTGTTACTCTGCCCGTTCCTTGTCTTTGTGCAAAAGCGCCGCTCTGTGTAGGGTGAAATCGCCACTCGGGAAACTGACGATTGCAAAATAGTGTCGATAGTTGTGAAACCACCCCAACTGTTACAAAACCGCCAATGAAGGAACCGGTGGTTACATGTAATGTCCCCAAATGGGACAATTAGACCTAGTTGGGGTTTTCCAACAAACCCTTGAATAAAAATTGCCAATTAGTTGAAAATCTGCTCCACAAACCAGCAAACCTAGCTGAAAAATTTATAGAATTTCCAAGCAGCACACACTAAAAATAACTTCACGAATAGCTGAAAATAAACTGTAAGCAAGTTACCTTTTTTGACCAAGATAAATTGGTGAAGTGGCTGAAAATACCTCTGCAAATAATCTGATTTTTATGTCAAAGTACAGCTGCGTTTTTCCACTCATGAAACACCTAAAAAACATCTACAAGTGAGTCGCCACACTTAGAAAAAGATAGGGAAATAAGTCTAATATTTATTTCTTGGAATTTGCCCTTCTAAACACCTCTCGGATCTCTCCAATCAAGTCCCCCAAGTTGCCAAAAAATATATTAAATTTCTGAATATTCCTAGGGCATAGATTGACCTTTCAAACCTGCAATTTGACCCACAACAACTTGCCAATAGCTGGAATAAATTATGAAAATTACTTTGATCCTAGAAGAGGGTTCCTTAGACAAATTTGTCCTTTTGAGAGGGGTCATCACCCTCCCAAAGCAAGTCGCCACCCTTAGAATGACCTCCAAACTCAACAAGCTTCTCAATTGAGTTCGCCCACCTCTTTGACCTGCAAATTATGAATTTCCAGCTCTCCGAAGGGTTTGTAATAATTCTTTGATGAAGGTGGTGTCTAAAAACACCTTTGTAGATCCACTTGCATACAACTATGCAAAATTGAAGTGCAATTATAATCCTTAAATAGAGTTGCCCTATGTGGAAGAATAGAGGTTTTCGTTCTCAAGTCACTTGTTCAAGCTCGACATACTTGCACAATAATTTCAATATAAAAAATGCATAACATTTTCAAATGAACCTTACCTTTCCTTTTATATTCCTCCTCCAAATGTGGCACCCAAAATAGAGAGGGAGAGTTTAACTTTTCCTTTTAAAAAAAGGATATATTACAAGCTTCCTTATAAAAGCACTTTTAGGACTTAAATGCCCATGACCCTTAAAAGGTCCCAACTTAAGTGAAAATTAGATTAAAACACTTTTTGCATAACTCATTTAAAAATTAGAATACTTAAGTACTTTTCATTTTTTTGCTCTTTGAATAGCCCTCTCATAGTTCTCTTCTCTTTTTTTCCCTTAGTCTCGTGGGAACAAAATCAAGCTAAGGGTCTATAAGCAAGTTATGTTAAAAAATGGGACATTACAGTCCTCCCCACCCGAAATTGCTTGTTCTCAAGCAATTGCAAAATCCATGGAGCTGTCCCCACATTTTTCATGATGTACTTACCAATTGAAATGGCTTCCTATTGAATTGAAGCTCCAACTTGAACTCCCCACTTGCTAAACATGTATCTAAGAGGCTGCCCCCATGGGCTCAAGGTGTCATGACCATCCTCCAAGAACCCCATATAACCTAAAAGAGATAATACATGCCATACGGTTTTGCCTTTGAGGTAGTCTCTCCTAGAGATCAATGTGTCCTCGAAAAATGTTTCCAAAATTTGGAAATAAGTAGCAACAATCTCATCATGAAACTTACCTTGGGTGACCATAGCATATAGTTGTAACCTCTTTTGAATGTGTGCCAATACATGTGGCATGCTTTCCCTCCTTGATTTCCTTTTATCATCTCCTTCATGCATAGGAAGAACTTTAGATTGGTCAAATAGAAGCCTCAACCAACCCACAATATAGGATTGTGTTCCCCATGCTCTGTTAAGCCAAAAACATGCTTCAACATGAATATTTTCAGAATACACTATTGGCTGGATTTTATTGAAAAAATCAGACTTTTGACCTTCTACATACTGCTGTACATGCCCTTTAAATTCATATTTTTCTGCGTGGTGGATTTTAGATTCTACCTTGGTATGTGTCTTCTCCATTATGGGCTGCAGCGTGCCCTCTAAGTGCCAAATTTTTATTCTTTTATGTGGCTGAACTTGTTTTGTTGACTTAGAAAATTTTAAACCAACAAATTCAGATTTCAAACATCTTTGCCCAGCTCTTTCCCTTGGCTGTCATATGCAAAATAAATTGCTTTTGATGCCTAAAAGAATCCATAGGTAAGCCCAGCTGTGTCTAGCATTCTCTTGTAAGAAAAAAGACCAACCTTTCTTGCCTTTCGAACCTTGTGAACAGCCGTTTGTAGTTTTAACCCATTCAAAATCCAAGAGGGGTCTCATTTTCTTAAAACACCTCCATTTCCACTCTTGCAAGAAGGAATAGGGTGCTGCCCAAAGCAATTTTTGGGTTGCCCTTGGCAATCAATTCTCATCTCATTCCTCCCAATACAAGCATGACAAAAATCAGAATTTTTTACACTTACCAATTGTCTTGTAAAGGGTTCCAATTTGGAATGAAGGGGCTGTATTTGATGTCTAGTGGAAGCCTTCTTTTCAATCTTTCCCGTGCTCATGAAAGACCCTCCCAACATGCAATTTGCGGAAGAAGGGGCCTCTCTATCACTACCATGCAAAACAACCTCATTACGTGTCATTTTGAATTATAACTCCATAGTTTGATAGTTTTGAGTGTACTTACCAAGTGAGTGCAACCAATGAATGCCAAGGACCATATGGGTCTCCTCTATGCCAACCACATAAAAATCATCCTCCACAACCTGCCCTTGTTTGGAAATTACCATATCCACTGTATTGCTTTTAGCCTTGGTAAGTGATCTCACTAATGAACCATCACATGAAGCAAACATGTTAAAAAAAAAATTAGTGTTTAACAACACTTTTACAATTATGTCATCATGCTTTATCTTAACTTGGCAGTAGTGTGTCCTTTCTCTCTCCCAATCTCTCCTTGTGGTGGGAAAACCACTACTATATGTTTGGACGAAAGTGACAAGCTCACCTTCTTAGTGCTCATGCTTACCAAGGTGATTAATAACTTCAAGGAATACAAACTGAAAATATCAAAAACAGCAGCTACCTTGATCCATGTTTCATGATTTTTGTTGTCTACTTCGTTCCTCATGTTGGCTCTATACATGATGGCAACATTATGTTGATAGAGCTCACCTAGATCCCATACCCATGAGGGATATTTGTCATGTCCTTTCCTTGAACTTACTTGGAAGACTTATTCTCCTTGAGTGTTCCTTACCCCCACCTCAATGATAGCACAAACTTTGCAACCAAGGTAATGAGAGAACCAATCATGAAGAGAAAACATTGAATGCTTATGAAGTTGACAACTCAATTGTTAGCCCATCAAGAAATCTGATTCTCCTTTATATGCAAGATGCATCCTTCTTCATTACTTCTTGGCTTCACTCCTTCAATGGACTTCTTTGCTATGTCCCTTTTTGTTGGGACATGTGCTTCCTTAGCAAGACATAACAACAAGTGTTTCCTCCAAGCTTCTTCTTGCAATCTGAAATTAGATAAGGAATATGATGCATGAAAAGGGACAATACAAAAACTTCCTTTCTTGGCATAACTTTCTATTATGATGTCCTTGTTCAAGCTTCCCTTTTGACTTTTTGCAGGCTCATGAAGTTGTTGAACAACTTCTCTTTACTTCAAACTCAGAAGTTCTGATTTTTCTGTAACTTCTCCATTAATGTCAACCGTTTGCAACCCCATTTGTTGCTCCATAGTTTGTTGGAACTCTTTACTTGGCTGCCCTTTATGAAAAGCTTGTTCCATCCCTTTTGAGGTCACCAACATGGGTGTCCTCTTGCTTAAACCATGGAGACCAATTTCCTTGTTGGCTACCATAAATTCCGGATCTGATTTTTGCAAATTATGAGTGTATTCACCAATGGATTGAAACCATTGGGCTCCAAGCAGATAATTTATTTCCCCATGGTCTATCACATTGAACTCTCCTTCAAAGGTATGTTCGCCCATGGTTAGTTTTAATTCCAAAGTGCTGGAAATACATGACATGGAGGAGCCATTGCCCACGGTTACCTTAAAGTCCACCATTTTCCTTGGTGGGCAGCCTATGCCTTGCAACCATTTTAGCATCTATAAAATTGTGAGTGGCTCCATTATCCATTGATACAATTATCTTTTTTGCCTTTAACGGTTCCTTTCATACGGAAAACATGGCGTCTAGTGGCACTAGATAGAGTAGCAATCATCTCTTTCTTTGTCACCTGCTGGCTGTCCTCTTTTTCTTGATGTATTTGCCCTTCAATTTCAGTTTGGTTTACCTTCATATGTTCATTTCTTTGCTCTCAATTTTCTGATTGTTTTTTCTTTGATGGCTGCCTTTTTATTCCTGTTTCACATGCCTTTAATTTATCTGAATTATCTGACTTCAATCTCAGTTGATTGTCCATCACCATGGGCCCACAATTGACTGAATTTTGGTGCCCAAGCCTCAAAGGTTCTTCACTTGGTGGCTACCCTTCGAATTCAGCTTTACATGCTATTAATTTCCTTGAATTTTTTGAGTTAATTTTCAGCTGCTCACCCATCACAAAGGGCCTATGTTTGACTGAATTTTGGTAATTAACAAGCTTGTGGAGTGGCTGCCCCTTGTACAATTGGAAACTAGGCTCTGTTAAATGTTTTAAGGGCTACCTTTCATCCAATTGGAATTCCTTGCTATGTGCCCTTAGTGATTTTGGTTTTGATGGCCCCACTTTTTTACCAAACTTATCAACTATTCTTTCTAAGAATTCTCGTGTCTCAATAGTGTTGTGCCCTTGTGTTTCCCATCCAAGACGCCACCATTCATGGGCATCCCCATCCAAATGTTGGATGACAAAAATTAAGGCTTCCCTTCTACCTCTAGGTCTCAAATCAAGGTACTCACTCACCTTGTCAACCCAAGCTCTTATCGGATTACCTAGATCGCCATCAAAAAGTGGAAGAACCATCTTCTCCAAGTCATCCTGTGTAGCTATGTGCTCATGGTGCCCTTTGCCATATCTCAAACCTAGCCAATACTTGAAGCTCCTTACCCCCCTGTATTGAGGTGCAAGTGTCAAGTACTCATCATAATCCTCCATTAAATCTCAACAAACCAAAGGCCGGCCCTCCACCCTGAGGTGTTGATTCCTCTGATCTTGGGCCTGTTTAATACCTTCAATCTTTCCCTTGTTCATGCTACTATTTGATAGAAACCCTAAATTCCACATATAGCTAAGATATGACTATGATACCATTGTAATGTCTCCAAATGGGACAATTAGACCTAGTTAGGGTTTTCCAACAAACCCTTGAATAATAATTGCCAATTAACTAAAAATCTGCTCCACAAACCAACAAACCCTAGTTGAAAAATTTATAGAATTTTCAAGCAACATAGCTAAAAATAGCTGAAAATAAACTGAAAGCAAGGTACCTTTTTTGACCAAGATAAATTGGTGAAGTGGCTGAAATGCCTCTGCAAATAATTTGATTTTTATGTGAAAGTACAGCTGCATCTTTCCACTCATGAAACACCTCAAAAACATCTATAAGTGTGTCGCCACACAAAAAAATAGGGAAAGAAATTTGATATTTATTTCTTGGAATTTGCCCTTCTAAACACCTCCCATATCTCTCCAATCAAGTCGCCCAAGTTGCCAAAAAATATATTAAATTCTTGAATATTCTTAGGATATAGATTGACCTTCCAAACCTACAATTTGACCCACAACTACTCTCCAATAACTGGAATAAACTATGAAAATTCCCTTGACCATAGAAGAGGGTTCCATAGACAAATTTGCCCTCTTAAGAGGGGTTGCCACCCTCTCAAAGCAAATCGCCCCCGTTAAATCCCATCACATCAAACTCCCTATGGGGGACTATTCATGTAACATGGAAATGTTTGCCATCCCCTTTAGAGGAACAAATTGTCATGTCCCCTTTTCAGTTGACATCTTCAGAGTTGATGGTTAGCCTATTATGCGACCCTCGTAGGCTGATATGATGGATAGAGGGTCTTGATGGAGCTTGGCTTGGCTTCGATTAGTAAAATTTTACCAGTTGGCTTTCGTTCGGGTTCTTTCGGACATGTATTGAGGGAGATATTAATATTTGATTGATTTAATTAAGTATTAATTATTTGGCCTATTTTTAACAATGAAACCCTAATTAGGGCAAGTGCACCTTTTTGAGGATATAAGGGTTTCTCATTGGGAGGAGTCATTATTGATTATTGATATTGAAGAATTTTGCTAAGTATTTTCTGAGAAGACTGAGCCAAGGGTTCCAGGATTCCATTTGCATTGGAGAACGTCCACTCTTCAGTGTGTGCGATTCAGAGGTTGTGAGATATCAGCCGATCTATTGCCAGTTTGAGAGATAACTTCATACAGAGGTTATCACAGAGATTTACAAGTATTTATTTCATTAGGTTTTTTTTGATTCAGTAATTATCTAGATTAAGATCTTCCGTATTGGCTCCATATTTCTTGAGATCGGGCGTTCAGCATACAGACCGTACTGTTTTTTTTCTGTTACTGTACGGAACCCGTACCGTTATGCGTCAGGCCATACAGAACCACAGGCCGCACAGAGACCGACATCGACAGCAGAGACCGACATCGGCCGACTGAATACCGACGTCGGCAGAGTAGCCGACCGACAGTGACCGACGTCGGCAGGTTATCGATCGACGGCGGCAGCACAACCGACGTCGGCGACTGTGTTTTCACACAGAAACCCGCGTAGTACCAGATTTAGAGTTATTTCCAGATTTGCAAGAAACAATCAGGTTTTTGAATAATGTTTCATATTATTTTATATGCATGACAGAGACTCAATATTGTAATTGTCTAGAAGAACAATAAGATCATTGATTAGCCAGTTGATAGATTACATTATTTATTTGATTGAATTTATCTCGCAAAATCGTATCTTAATTCTTGCAAAAAACATCAAAAAAGTAAGATACAGAAAAGCAATATAAAATATTCAGTTTCAGAATTCAAGGGAAACAGGGGTTTCTACACAAATCTGGTATTGGGAGTATAATGGCTGAAATAGTTGGGGACAATATATTTGAACTTTTAGGACTTATCCATGGATTTTATTTCAGATGGATAAAGGTACAAACTTGTGGGGATGCAATCAGCTCCAAGCCAAATAATCACCTCCCATAGGATGGTTAAGTTGTTAAGAAAGGGATCTTATAGTATGGTGGCACAATTACATTCATTCCAAGCACAAGAGGTAGAAACTCCAATTCAACAAGAGCTTCAGGAGATCATTCGGGATCATCAACAGGGTTTTTAGGAACCAAAGGGTCTACTTCCAGTTTGAGATCATGATCATGCCATTGACTTGATTCCAATATTTCTTTCGCCCCACGTTTGACCTTGCTGCTATCCCTATGAACAAAAGACTGAAATTGAAAAATTGTTCAAGCAAATGTTGATTTAGGTACTGTTTGTCCGAGCAAAAGTACCTTCTCATCTCTGGTGGTCATGGTTAAAGAGAAGGATGATTCATGGAGAATGTGCCCAAATTACAAGGAACTCCACAAGCTCACCCTCGCAGATAAGTTTCCTATTCCTATTGTTTTCTTTACTAAACAAGCTCTATAGTCGGGTTATCATCAAATCTAGGTAAGAGAGGAAGATGTACATAAACCCTATATTTGTGTAAGAACCCTCTAGTCAAGTATTGGAAAAACATATCAGATTTTTTTTTTTAATTCTTTTAATTTATCACCCCAAAAGGGTTTTTATTGATTCCATTCCTTTTACTCAACAAGTTTACGATGCTCTGATCACTCATGAAAACTAGATCAAGAACAAGTTATGAGCATAAGCATAGTACTTCCATGTACTAAAATAATTATTTTTTATGAAACCAATTCTTTATTCCTTGGATTTTCATCATTGTAAAATTAATTACACGATTACGATCTTATAATCAGATTTCACACTTATTACTAAATCAATGTATGCACCATAAAAGATATTTCCATTATAAGTATACAACTAATCCTCAATTCATATATAGATTTGCACTCAACAAGAAGTTAAAGCAATTTTTACAATAAGAGACTAAAGATACATTTTTCCTTGCAAATAAAAAAAAAATAATATCCAAGTATACAAGTCAACAATCATTTTTTGCTAATCCAAATTCCATCTTGAAGAACATACAAACAAATGCAATCATAATAGAGTAAGAGAATAATGTGTTTACAACATTATTACAATCTCATGATTTCATTTTCTCAAGTATATGATACTCAATATTGATGGTTGTCTATCTAAGATGTCTGCATAAGTCTTCATAATGAAATCCACTAGAGTATTGTAATCCATCATTGTTGTTAAAGACCAAATAGAAAACATAAGAGGGATAATATCATTGGAGGGCGTTTTCTCCAACCATAGAGCCTTTTGGATCCTCACACTCGTTTCATCCATTGGGAGTGGCCCTACCCTTCCACAAAGGTGTTAGATATAGACAATCGATAGAGCAGAGAGAATCTCAGAAGGTAGAATAGTTTGGCATACCGCTCGATGCAATAATATGTTATAGAACGAATTAAGCATTCCAACTCTAGTACTAGGGTATGTCTAGTAGTTATAGACAATTAATGAACTGGTTGAAAAACTCTAACCCTATTTTTCAATTAGTCAATTCTCTCATAGGCTCCTAACCCATCAATCATAAGGTGGTTTGAATTTAAACATCTTTATTAGGTCCCAAAGCTAATTCCAGAACAAAGGCTTGCATATACCACACATGAAGTGTGTCACCAAACCAAGGCGTAACCTAGGGGTCTAATCCGGAGACCAACACTATATTTCATCATAAGATGTATGGTTCCCAAATGTGTTTTGGTGTCAAATGAGTTTAGCATCAACAAGGTTTAGTGCCTATAAGCTAAGACTTTGTTATCCCAAGGTGGGATCAATATCTAAATTCAATACATAAGTTTAATAAGCAAATGTCAGGTCAAAACATTGTATAACAATTGAACATGTCCTAACATTACTTATATAAATTGATCATTTAATGATGATATCCAAACTGGTTTATCTTCTGAAATTTATCAATCATTTAAATGTTCATTATCATTGCCTATGATCACAAGTTTAGGACTTTTAGAAATAGGTTCGTGCACCGAACCCAATCCAAGCATAGCGCATGGGTGATAATGTATCCCATAAGTGTCTCATACCGTTGATGAGAGTCATCATCTTAAGATATCATACAAGGATTCATATCAAAGCAAACGGTCACAAGATCTCACGAATTGTAAGTGTCAAACCCAATCTTAATACCCACATCTTGAATCATCAAGCAATAATTCACATCTTTTTATGCTTGCACAAGATTTAATACATGTGAGAATTGGGTATTCTTGGATGAATGTAACGAAGAATAATTTTCTAGCTTAGATCCTTATTAGGTTCAAATGTAAAACAAGGTTTTGTGAAATGATACTAATTTATTCGTAATAGCAGTTGAAATGAAGCACAATAATTTACTTTATTGGCTTGATACCTTCATTTTCCGTTCTACACAAAAGGAGTCAAAAGCCAGCTGAGTTCTATACTACTTAAAAGAGGCATCCAACATGACTAATCAAGCTAGAATAGATTTCCAAGGTAAAATACTATCATTAGATTACTGTAACTATTCATTATAGCTTAACACTATTCAAACATTCATCAGCAGGATGTTCTAGCTCAGTCAGTGTGTACTAGACATTAGGTTAATCAGGGTAATCTCATTCTTACCTCCTGTAGAATTTCATCATGCATGTGCTATATTACCATCATATAGGTCTTTAAATATGTTATTCTCTTAACAATTTCACTTAGGACTTGGAGAACAAGTCATTTTTTTGCATTGCATAATATTAACGTCACCACACAAGTAGTTGTCCACCATAACATTGATCTAGGTCTTTTTAAACTAGCATTCCTAAGGTCTTTTGACCTGTGATGGTACACTTTCTAGCTCTTTTGAAAGACATCCATATTAAATAAGGCGTCAAACATTATATCCAGGCTTTTAAATTAACGGACCACATCTCGGTGATAGATTACCCATCTTGTGGGTCTAGTATTAAGTCTTAGTCTTATCTATAGACTCAAGATACTTATGAATAACATAAGATACTACAACTTTTCATTACTACCCAATTTATCATATTTTGGTATTTAATGTTCTCTGTGTCCAACCTCATAATTTAACATTAATTGTTAATTGAATGCCAGCCAAGTATGAAAAATACTTATCATCCCACATGATATAGTTATGTTAGCACCTAGCAATTTTTATGTCTTTATAAACCGCTAATTTAAATTTTTCACTTTATCTTTGGAATCTAAGCATTAGCGGCTTACTAGTCACTACACTTATCCCCTGAGGGGACACTGTTCAATAAAAGAAAGACTAAAATAACATTATCTCGAACAACTCCACAGATTGAAAAATAAGCTTAAACTTTGGCCACAAACCCAACGCTCATTGACATAGACTAGGCTCCATACAATTTTTGCTAGGGAACTTAACCGACCATCCACAAAGATATTCATTTACCCATCAATTATGACGAAGATACAAATCTACTACGGACATGGCAGATGGTTGTATGGCTGAATTTGTGTAAAGTGTGATTCCTTTGTTTCAGAGATCATTTTGGTTGTGTGTCAAAACTATAAAGGATTATAATTATGGTGGAGGCGGCTTCTATGATGAACCATTTCCAAATTTTTGCCTAAGCACTCATTAGTTTTAAACATATTCTTAAATACATTAAACATCAATAAACTAATACACATTATTTGGTAGCTTAGCATTTATTAACTGAATGTCCATAAAATCTGTCCATAGTATTTAAATCTTGAGAGAAACCAGGCTACCATGGAGATTCAGTGGTAGGGTAAGGAGGATGCTCAAAATGTGCCTCATCCATTATACTTATTTTAGAAGCTCCATTACCATAAGCATTTTCATTAATCTGTAAAATAGAATCAATCATGCTATACAGATCAATGAGGGTACTCAAAATTATATGTTTCCAACGTGTATTGTTTTAACTTACATCAGAAGTTTGTTTGATTCGATGTATGATCTTGTTTAAAGAAAAAGCCAAATTCAGTTTTATGAATACAAAAAGTTTGTTTTTACAGAATCCATGAAGTTTCATGTATTCCAAAAGAGAAAAACTTAGTGTTAGGAGGTCGAATAGCTATAAAATTCATAAAACTAAATATATAATAAATTCCTTACTTTTCAAGGAAATTTGGTGGTTCAAAATGTCTGGAAATCTTATTCCGAGGTGCATCAAACCCAAAAATATTATTCCGATATTTTTTTACTTAAAGAGCAGTTTTCCATATAAGAGGACTGCATTGAAGCATGTAAAAGGTGTTTGGCTGTTTGAAAAAGTATTTGGTATTATTTTTCTTAGGAATGCGTTGCCCAACTGTTACTTAGGGAAACGCCATAGCTAGAATAAGATCAAGACAAATAATATTGGCAGGTCTAAGACTGAACTCCTCAACTTGGTATATTATTGTGTTGGGATAGGTATAAGCTGTATTAATTAATACGGTCTGGTATTATGCTCATACTTTCTTACTATGCAAAATATACAGCTACTAGTAACTAGAATTTTTAGTCTTTAGCTAAATACATGTACCTGGGACTGAACCAGTTTTCCATGGCGTCCTCTTATGCCACTTTGGTGCATCCTCCTTCCTCGTAGAATTTCTTTATTCTCTCTTCTCCTGCTACACACTCCTTATCCTTATAGCATCTCTCTCTTGAGGGGCATTTTTCTGTTCATCTTTTCTTCTTGTTCTGATATACTGAACGCCTTTTTCCTCCTTGTTGGCTTCTCAAATCAGGCACAATGTCCTCCTCCTCTCCTCTTCAGGGCGTCACTGTCTGAGGGGCATTCTAATAAATAAAAGAAAATTCCAGCTGTGTTAAACTAATTTCTGTTCAGAGGGAGGCTGGAAATTAAGGGTTGTAAGAGTTGTAAAAGTAGACAAACTCCTTGAATAAAAGTGCAGCCCATCTGGGTAAATTAAATGTTCTTGTCGACAAACAATGGCTGAAGAGTTTGAATAGAAGACAGACTCCTCCCAGCTGCCCCATGTGGCATTCTAAAGCTGATTTTTTTTCTATCCAATAACACCCTTCAAAAGCTAGAACAGCACGTGGTAGAATAAAAAGGGAGCTTGAACTTTTTTTGGTCAAGTAAAAAAGTTGAATTTATTCAATTTTGGTACAAGTAAATTGAATAACACTTCACATTTTCAATGCTTCAAAAATCATCATATGACGCCAATGCCATTTTCTCCAAATGCCATGCCATCCACTTAAAAACTTATTTTCGCTGTCAAGTTTTTATTAAAGTTTAACTATTTAATATATTATTACAAAATTTCATTATTGTATTAAATCATTTATCATGTTGTGCTATTAACATTTGGAATACTCAACCATACAACTTGGCTTAAGGCGATTATTGAAGTGCCGTAACTAGATAGGTGCCCAATGAAGATTTTGTCATAGCCACTTTTAAACTGAGATGGATCCACTAGGTGTAATTGATAAGTGGCTACAAGCATGCCGCAATAGGTGGGTTTTAATGTTTTACTAAGCACCAATCGCGCATTGACATCTACTCTAGATGCATCATGATATAACGACAACCCTGAAACTCGACTTTAAATGGCTTCGATTTTCCCCAATAATTTGCAATCGCTAAATGCGACAATGCATGTCAACAAGGCTCATCGACCAAAAACGCATACCCGAACATTCGTACATATTGCAAATATGAACATAAAGCATTCTAAGCATATGTTTATTCATTTCAATAATAGGTACACACATTGTCCTATCCAATTGATACGACTGCTAGTAATCACTAGAGTCAATGTGTCCTATAAAACTGTCTAATTAAGAAGATGAACACAATACTTAGCATACAATCAATCACCCAAACCCAAAAGGTCACTACTCATGCCAAATTGGTGAAAGGAGATGTCTTTGTCTAACATGCAGCTAAAATGATCACAAATCATTCCATAGGATTTTATCTCCATTGCCCATAGTTTGTGCCTAACTCCTCTCTGATAATGTTCTTCCTCGCACAAAGGGGTCTGTACTTGCGTCACAATCAATGAACAAACAACAATCATCCGGGTCATGATATCAAAATGAAATGATGTGAAGTAGTTCCAACATGATAGAAAACAATCATTCCACATACTTGGATAACATCTATTTATCCAAATTAATTGTGTTAGTTTTGTCATATAAACATAGAAACATGGTACCAACAATTGACTAAACTGAATCATATAAAGCAAATCAATCCTTGATTACATAGAAACCAAACATTATTAATTGTGCTTTGCCATGCTAATCACCGACAAGTGCTTTAAATCTTAGCACGGTAGAATGGGATGTTACAATTTGAAACACATGATGGTCATTATGAATTCTTAGTCATGCCATTTGGGCTCACTAATGCTCCATCTACTTTTCAAAGCCTTGTGAATTTAGTTTACCATCAATTTCTTTAGAAATTTGTTTTGTTTTTCTTTAATAACATCCTCGTTTATAATAAAACATGGGATGAACATTTTTAACATGTAGATAAGGTGGTATAGGTGTTGGAAGACAATCATCTCATTGCCAAAAAGTCTAAATGCACCTTTGGAGTGAAAAAAATGTAGTACTTAGGGCATGTGGTGTCACATGAAAGTGTCAAGGTGGACCCTAAGAAGATAGTAGTAGTAACCAAATGGCCAATACCTAAAACATCAAAGGTTTTAGGGAATTCTTGGGTATGACAGGTTACTACAATAGATTTGTTTGCAAGTATTCTCGCATTGCTACATCTTTGATGGCTTTATTGAATAAGGATTCCTTTTCGTGGTTGGAGACAACCACCCAAGCATTCCAACAACTTAAAGAGGCTCTTACTTCCACTCCTGTTCTAGCTACTCCAAATTTCTCTAAACACATCTATGGTAGAATGTGATGCTTCTGAATAGGGCATTGGGGCAGTGTTAATTTAAGAAGGGCATCCCTTAGCATTTGAGAGTAGACAAATCAAAGGTAAGACCCTGGTGAGACCAATGTATGAGAAGGAAATGTTAGCTGTAATTCATTTAGTCTAACATTGGCGACAATACCTAATGAGCAGACACTTCAAAGTCGACAAACCATGAAAGTCTAAATTATTTTTTGGAGTAGTGATTGTCATCTGAAGAGAAACAAAAATGGGTAACCATAATGCTCAAGTATGACTTTGAAAGAAGAAGAATATTGCAGCCAATGCTTTTTCTCGACAGGAGGCAAAGGAGGCATTAATTTGTGCAATTTCTTTACTTCTATTGGAATGGGTAGAAGTGGGGCACAATCATAATGGAAATAATACATTCCAATAGGAAAACTCATTCAACAACTTTGCTAGGACCTATCTTCTTCAGATTAGTATGCTTGGAGAGAAGATTCATTATAGTATAAAGAGAGGCTATTTTAATGCAAAAATTCTCAACTGAAAGCCAATATTCTATCTGAAATGCATGAATCACCAATAGGACATTTAGGTTTCTTAAAGATGTATCACCATACGAAGAAGCATTTCTTTTGGGAAGGTATCAAGTGGAATGTACCAAGTTTGTGGCAGAATATTTGGTATGTCAACATAATCGAGGAGAAACAATCAAGGCTTTAGGGGTCTTACAACCTTTAGCCATTCCGGCACAACATTGGGAGGAAATATCAATGGATTTCATTATAGGGTTGCCAAAATCCAACAATATGTATGTGATTTTGTAATATCCCCTTTAGGACATATTATGCAAATTTAGAAATTAACCACAAACCCTAACACAACAATAGCAATTTCTGATTTTTTATATCAAGCCATAACAAAAAAATTTAGAATTTTGGAAATATGAAACTAGGGCACAAATTGTAATATTTTATCATTAAATAATTGTCAAAAATTCTAGAATAATTACAGCCCACAAAATCTTTTCAAATTTGATTTTTGCATGCACATATAGGTTTGAAAATTGATGAATAAATACCAACTTACTGTTTGATGACAAAAATATCAAAATATCAATAATTTGCCCCAATAACATGCAAATTTTCCTCCCAAGGCGGGTCGCCGCCCTTGGAAAGGCCTCCAAATGGTTCGCTGACTTCAAACAGCTTTTCAAAGTGATTCGCCACCCTTCAAGAGGGTCTCTAACAACCACACTTCACTCTTAGAACCCAATCACTGTTGCGCTCCACAAGATGATGCCCTAGGATTCCCAAATTGATCCATTCTGCCCTAGGATTCCCAAATTGATCCATTCTGCTCGTTGCAACCTCTGAAATGAAGCTATCCAAATGAGGTTAAGGGTTTCCATCCTTAACTTCAAGTTTACAGTGAAGGTTTTCATCTTCAATGGAGGTAAGCCAAGCGTTCTGTGCTCAAACTCAAAATTCAATTCAATGAACATAACATGAATCTCCAAAAGAAACTCCTCTTTCCCTTTTGTATCCTTTCCCCAAAGGAGTGTGTTCCACTTGGAGGGGAAATTCAAATAATCAAAAAACAAACTTCCTTATAAATTCATTTAAGGGCTAATCTTGCTCATGACCCTTAAAAGTCCCCTTCTTAAGTAAAAAATAGGAAGGAGTTGCTGACATATTCACTTTTGACCATTAAGGCATGTTTTTACTTTTTTTTAAAGTATGTAAAAATATTTTTTATTTTAATAATAATATTATTTTATTTTTTAGAAGATGGGACATTACAGTCTGCCCTTCCCAAATTTGCTTGCCCTCAAGCAAATGCAATACTATTTTCTATTCTCTGAAATACGTAGATCCTACTTCAATTTTGGGAACTTGCAACCCCAAACACTTGCTTCATGAACATAGCTTTCACTTTCAATGGGCCCCATATTGTTATTGTCGGCTGAAAACAAACTTAGCTGTCTTGACTCATGCTTGTCACATGTCATGATCATTGTAGTTTTTTAAAACATATGCAAACTATGCATTTTTTGACTCATAAGAGTTTCTTTATCAACACTCATATGGGTTGTTCCTAAACCTGCACATAGAACAAACATGTCAATGAATTCAAGAGCTCTTTACATCACTCCGACCACTTCACCATGCCTCGTAGGCATGTTGTTCAACTCTACTCCCATGCTTGCATCTTCTTCATAGTTTCCATTCATGTGATGGACTTCCAAAGGTCCATTCTTGATGTCCCATACATGGCTGTAGCTATACCGTTGCATTTTCTCACTCATAATCAGCATTGTGGTGGCTGGAATTTCTTTCATAATAGCTGCAAACAATCTCTCATTAATGGTAGGCGAAACATCCTTCCATCTTGTGACTGAAAATACTCTTGTGACTCATCAAAATTGTTAAGGGGTTGGTTTTGTTGCACATAGCAGTAAAAGGAATATGACAACTGTCATATTTTAATTTCTTCACAAAATTCAAAAATGACAATGATATAGGGGTTGAAATCAACCATATAGTGACTGAAAATGCTTCAACAATATCAATCAACCGAAGGTATGTAATGTCCCCATTTTTGATCTAGACCTTCGTGGGACCCTTAGCCCATTCTTGTTTCTGATGGCTAAGGGTAGAGGAATGAAAGGAAGCATTGTGGGTCACTTGTGAGGAGTTAATAATGGAAATGGTACTTTATATTTCTAATTCTGAGTTGAGTTATGAAAAACACCTTATGTTTCTATCTCACTTAGGTGGTGGGGTTTATAGGTCTTGGGCATTTAAGGCCCTAAAGGGAAATTAAGAGGATCTTTTAATATTTTAAAAAGAAAGGTAACTCTCTCCTCCAATTTGAGGCGCCACTCTTGGAGGAGTGGTATATAAAGGCAAGTAAGGATTCATTTGAAGGGTTATGCATTTTTTCTATTGAAATTCTTGTGCAAATATGTCAAGCTTGAACAAGTGACTCGAAGACAAATTTTCAAGTGCACCAAGGGATTTGGGGACGAAAACCTCCATTCTTCTACCAGGGCAATCTATTCAAGCACTATATTTGCGCCATAATTGTGCATAACTGTATGCAAGAAGCTCTACAAAGGTGTCTTTGGACACCATTTTTATAAAAGAATTGGTACTATCTTTAGGAAAGCGAGAAATATTCAATATGCAGGTCAAATAGGTGGGCGAACTTGGTTTTAAGAGTTTTTGTTGATTTTGGAAGAATCTAGGGCTGTAACTACAGTTTTTGTAACTTCAGAATTACTTTTGAGGGACTTCTCATGGAGGAAAAATTCTGATTCTAATTTTGTTTGAAAGCTACTATTTTTGTGATCATTTTGAGTTAACTGTTGACGCTGTGGATTACACCCTTAGAAAGAAGACTCAACTTCTCTCTTCCATGCGGCACAATGTAGACATTCCTCCTGCTGTGGGCTTGGCAAATTGAAGAATGAATCTCTAGATATGGGCTAGCTCTCCATGATGCATCTTTGATGGTCCTTAACTACTACTGGTAATAATGGGGGGGGTGAAAAGAGAGAAGGATATAACAAAAACATAACCTATTTAAAACGGTGATGCACCAAATGATTCGATCTACTCAGCTTATATCAACATTTTAGACCAAAGGGGCGAACAGAGACTTCATTTGAACAAAAGACCAGACTATATGGGTGCTTTAACAAGGGGCTTAATGAAGATACAAAGAAAAAGAACTCATCGTAGATGCTGCAAAAACACACTGTCAGATAACTGCTCTTTTGTCTCAATGCTCCAACTTGGACACTTCCTTTTAACCTGCAGAAATGGTCTTGGATATACTAGATATGTTGGTGTCATCCTATGAAAGCATCAAGATAAAATGACTAAACACAAAGTTGATACACAGACATATTCAGAAGTATAACCAGTCAGATAGAGGTAAAACGCGTTCTTTTGATTCAAAAGTAAAATTGGCAGGGCTTCGCCTTATACAAGTGAGAGATGGTCACTCTTCTCCCTTAATTTATTTGTCAAGAGGGTGCCTAATTTGCTCCATGAGCCAACTGAATGCATAGGCAAGGTCCCATACCAATCCAAAACTTTACCCTTAAAAGACAACGCCAGTAATCTGATGGCTATGTTCTCTTCAGTGACATTATGAATGTTACAGAGGTTGGCTATATTTCTGATATGCTCAATAGCGGTAATAGACCTCTTTCCATTAAAAGGAGGAACACTTTTAAGGGCTGTCCCTGGGATTGGGTCATAATGCAGAAGGTTTAAAGGGCTCTGACCATGGAAGGCTACAAAAGGTAAAGCCATGGGGATGACAGGGTTCAATCGGGGCCTTGTCATGTAGGTATATTTTATGGCAGGTTTGGGAAATTGATTTGCTGTATAGGGATGAGTCCTTGCAAACCTTAGCCGCTTTGCTGAGTTTAAGCGCAGCTCAACAAATTCGAAAGGGACACCCTTGGCAGAAGATCTTGTGGTGACCTTAGGCATGGGATGTCAGGATGATCTCTGACCAAAGATCGAGTTCTTGAAAATGGAGTCGCCGATGCTGGGTTAGTTGTTCACTCTTGCAGTAATAGGACTGGCACCAATCCTGGAACTTCTCTGAGCATCAAAAATGGTCCCACCGGGCATGCCAAAAACTGTTGACGCTGTGGATTGGGCACCATGACATGAACCTTGCTGTTTGACAACATATGTCTGAATTTCTTCAGGGTTCGTATGACCGCAAGCACTTGTTTTTCAACATGTGTACCTAATTTCGAAACCTTCTAGACTTTGGCTGAAGAATGCGAGAGGCTGTCTAAGGATTTCAACCTTTACACCTTCGGAAATGAAGAGCTAATCTCCGCCATGCTCACTCAAGCAAATGATGAAAACCTTGAACAGCCTCGCATTCTTCAACCAAGGTCTAGAAGGTTTCGAAATTAGGTACACATATGTTGAAAAACAAGTGCTTGCGGTCATACGAAGCCTGAAGAAATTCAGACATATGTTGTCAGACAACAAGGTTCATGTCATGGTGCTCAATCCACAACGTCAACACTAACATTTGCATTGAATTTCTCAATATTTCGGAAGATACACATTTTGGAAGTTTCGGTTGATTAAGACATAATAAATTATTGAGGGCTGAAAATAAGAGAATTAATTCAGAAAATTATTGGCATACTTTTTCCTAGTGGAGCGATTTGCTTTTGGAGGTTGTTTGCATGATTTGGAGCCATTCCTAGGGTAGTGAATTTGTTGGTTAATTGAAGATCTTCCCTGTGAGGGCTAATTTGCTTGGAAACATTATTCTAGGTTTGGAGATATTTTTAGTATTTTATTCTAGCCGAGCGATTTGCATTGGAGTGGTTTTGCAGGATTTTTAGGGTCATTCAATGCCCTAGAATATTCAGAAATTATTATAACAATTTTGGCACTTGGACGACTTGGTTGGAGAGTTTTGGAAGGTGAATTGGTGAGCAAAATCCAAGGGTTAATTTTCAGAATTGTTTCTACTTATTTTCTGAGGTGTGGTGACCTACTTGTGAAGTTTTTTGAGGTGTTTTAGGGATGAAAAATGTAGTTGTACTTTCAAGTAAAAATCAGATTATTTACGGAGGTATTTTCAGCTACTTGGTCAAGTTATTTGATCCAAAAAAGGTACTTTATTCTCTAAATAAATTTCAGCGATTTGTGCAATTATTTGGATGTTCTTTTGCTTGGATATCATACAATTTTTTAGTTAGGGTTTGGCTGGTTTTAAGTTTTTAGATTTCATTTTGTTTGGAGTTGATTAAGGGTTTTGTTAGGAAACCCTCTTTTTTCATTATTGTCTCAATTTGGGGACATTACGAGATATCTCATCAACTCCGTTTCAAGCTAAATGCATGAGATAAAGACTTTATTAACAATAGCAACATTGAATTCCTCAAAGACCTTACCCTTGTTTCTCCAAAGATCACTCGGATCCCAAACTTTCATGTACAAGCAATTTGGAACTTGTATGAAAGGATCTATGTACCCTTTACCACTCAAAGTGTTGTTCACTCTATCATCATTTTCACTATGTTGTCCATGATAACCACAATTTCACCATGATATACTATGAAGCATCAATCTTGACATATGATCATTCTTTTCAACATGCTGCCCATGATGACAACACATCTGAAAAGACATAGGAAGCAACAAATCCATAACACTTTCATACCTTTGGCTGTCCTGAAAATCCATCTCTTATGGCAATGGCTCAATATTTGGAATGCTCGCAAGATGGATAGGGGTTTCTTGGAAAAGTCTATTTTTTCATTTGATACCCTTCTTCTTGTCCTCATTGTTAGAATGATTCTCTTGATATCAAAGCATTGTGAGGACATAGTATGAGGGTGATGCAATATATCCTTGCTATGAAGATAATCAATTTGCTTACCATCAATTGCTATGAAAATTTCAGCAAGCTGAAAATCAACATTATCATCCAAAAAATTGGCTTGAACCACTAAATTCTCTCCATCTTGCAAATTGAATTTTTCTTCTTTCTTTGGTTCATGGAAGAGGCAAGTTCCCACTTAGGCGCAAAATGGACCATCTCAAGAGCCCTTGCGGAGGGTAGGGAACACTTTCAAAAGAGGCCACAGAAAAAAGCCGCAAAGGTAATTCTTTCGGAATTTGTCTAAGGCAAAGGAAATACCCTTCGGAAGGGTCGTTCCCAATTTTTTCGAAGGGCACTTTTTCAAGGCAGTTTGAAGAAGCAAAGGAAGAAATCCTTTGGACTTTTTGTCCGAAGGAATTTCTTTGGACAAAAAGTGCGAAGAAATTCGGAAGGGCAACAAAGCCGAATAAAAGGCACGGAAAATACAGACAAGAAGAATAATTTCTTCGCACTTTTTGTCCAAAGGAATTCCTTCGGACAAAATGTCCAAAGAAATTCGGGGAAGCTGCGGGAGAAAAGCTCGAAATAGAATTTCCGAAGGAAATTAAAGTGGTCGAAGGCAATTTCTTGCGAACTTTTTGTCTATGGGAAAAAGTCCGCGGGGAGAAGTCTGCAAAAAAGGCCGAAGCAAGAAAGCCGAAAAAAGTCCAAGGGGTGACGGGCCCAAGGACGTCAAAATCAAGCACGGCGAACTAGCCATTGGAAGTTCAAACGCAGTGACGGGTGCGCGGACGTCAAATTCAAGGCTCGTGAAACAGCCATTGATTTTGAAAAGCTTAAAGAGCAGCCCAAGGAACTTAGCGACCCGCCAAAAGATAGCCTCGAGGGCCGAAGGAGCCAGAAAGCAACAAAGCCAGAAAGGGACAAAATGAGGAAGAAATGAAGTGCAGAAGTGGACAAACAGTCCAGGTGGCAAGGAGGTGTCAACTCAGGGATTTATTCCTGTAGTTGAGACAGTGCTTGCCAAGTGGTCATCAAACGACATGAATAGTAAGCGACGCGGCCTATTTTTTTCATCTCGCATTGATGAACAGACAAGCCACGTAAATGCCTTGAAGGGAGCAGTCTATTTGCAGAAAAGAGGCACCGCCCATGCTTTCGCATTAATGTTGGAACGCCAAAGTCAAAGCAAGAGTCGACAATCAAACAGCTTCCTCTTCCCCAAGACTCAAAATGCACATGGGTCAGCTTGTCAAGAGCGCCAAAGTCTTTTCAAAAGGAGCGCCAAGTTCTTTTCTCTTTCTATATACTGTAAAACTTCTCATTTGAGAAGGATCCATTCTCTGAGCCCGTAAGGCAAAGCTCTACCCAAAAATCTCTCGGACTTGTAAGGCAGAACTTTGTCGGATTTTTACCTTGAATCAAGACTTAGCATTTTACCTCCATTTGGACTTGCACTCACGCATATGTCTATGTTTGATTTTTGTGTTAAGTCATTTTCTTTTATGCTTTTCACAGATCGATTCCAGCATGTCTAATGCATTGTGAAGTTTTTTCTTCTGCAGGTTTGCCAGAAGTTTCTACAGTAGGAATATAGGCGCATGTGAACAGGCTGCCAAAGTGTCTCAGAACACCTTTGATAGTTCTTCCTCCCTATATCTCTACAGACCCCTGACTCACTGAAATAGAAGAGTTTCCCACATCAGATGAAGTGTATGGGAGCTTCTTCTTGGTGAAAAGTGTATGTTCGGGTTGAGTGGATCAACTTTTTTGGTGTATCACCTTTTTAAGTTTAGGTTTAGGTTCTGCTTCAGCATCTTTCTCCCTTTTCATCCCCCCCCTTTTTTCATTTTTTGTTAGCAGTAGGAAGTCCAGGACCTAAAAGATACATCAGAGGGAGCTAGCCCTATCGCCGGTCCCACAGGGGAGAGAGGAGTTTCCATTTTGACGTGTGGAAGGCAGGAGCTTGGCCTCCTGCCCAGGGTGCAATCCATTGCGTCAACACTCATCATCAAGGGAAAATTCTTTGCCCTAATATTTTGTACATTTGAATCCATTCCTTTTAGGGCAGCCATGTGGATAAAACAGTTGGGACAAAAGAAAGAATACTAAATCAAAGAGTTTAATTCCACATGGGAGCACATGGAAAAAACATACATAGAGAAAAAATTCAAATTGAAAGCAAAAATGTTGATTGCACAGTTGAGGACTAGCTCGCATCATCTTAGATGTGAAACAAGTAGGTGGACAGTAACCAATGAAGAATGGGAAACAATAATGTCTATTTTGTGACAAAGGGGTAGTAGAGACAAAATGACACTTTATTAACAAGATTCATAGTAGAAGAGTTAGCATCGAATAGGGGTCTGAATTTTTGCATGATCAGAAGGACAACTCTCGTGTCAAAGAGTTGTGTTAATACAGGGTAGTTTTGTTACAGCCTTTGGTCCCATAGGTTGCTTGGTCTCGTGGACGTTATTAAAATCATTCATTCATTTCCCTTTAGAGGGCTCTTCATTTTCAATTTGCATAGTGGATTCCTCTATGGGTAGCTTGGTCTTTTGTGTTGGTGAAGTAATCATCACTTCTGTTGGTTCTTTTTCTTCTTCTAAGAGACTCTGGAGGTCTAAGGCTTAAACCTGTGAACTTCATCCATGTCTTGGGACCCATTGCCCTTCGTTCCCTTTGAGATTCTTGCATAGGTTGCAACATCAGTGTTGTCTTTATCTTTCTATCACGGTTTGGCATGAAGACAACTCAACTTGAAAACACGAAAAAACTTAAAACTTTGAATGAAACCTTAGTTGTAAAAGTTATAGCGGTTGATCTGAAGCTGTACGGACTTGAATTTGCCCCATCCGATAGGGTATGACTGTTCTACAGATCCATATGGATATGCAATTTTTTTAAAATTTATTTTATTCCTCCATAGGGTGCCAAAATCGTGGCTCTGATACCCCTATAATATTCCCTTTAGGGCATATTATGCAAATCTGTAAATTAACCACAAACCCTAACAAAACAATAACAATTTCTAATTTTTTATATCAAGCCCTAACAAAAAAAATCAAAATTCTAGAAATATGAAACTAGGACACAAAATGCAATATTTTACCATTAAATAATTGCAAAAAATTATAGAATAATTACAACCGACAAAATCTCTTCAAATCTGATTTTTGCATGTACATATAGGTCTAAAAATTCACGAATAAATGCCAGTTTACTGTTTAATGACAAAAATCTCAAAATATCAATAATTTGCCCTAATAACATGTAGATATTCTCCCAAGGTGGTTGCTACCCGTGGAAAGGCCTCCAAATGGTTTGTTGACTTCAAACAACCTTCCAAAGTGTTTGCCACCCTCCAAGAGGGTCTCCAACAGCGACGCTTCACTCGTAGAACCCGGTCACTGCTGCGCTCCACAAAATGATGCCCTAGGAATCCCAAACTGATCAATTCTGTCTGTTGCAACCTTTGGAATGAAGCTGCCCAAATGAGGTTAAGGGTTTCCGTCCTTATGGTTTCCAGTGAAGGTTTTCATTTTCAATGGAGATAAGCCAAGCGTTCCGTGCTCAAACTCAAAATTAATTCAAGAAACACAGCATGAGTCTCGAAAAGAAACTCCTCTTTCCCCAAAGGGGTGCATTCCACTTGGAGGGAAAATTCAAATAATTAAAAAAAAAACTTCCTTATAAATTCACTTAAGGGCTAATCTTGCCCATGACCCTTAAAAGTCCTCTTCTTAAGTCAAAAATAGGAAGAAGTTGTCGACATATTCACTTTTGGCCACTAAGGCATATTATTAGTTTTATTTAAAGTATTTAAAAATATTTTTTATTTTAATAATAATATTATTTTATTTTTTAGGAAAGGGGACATTATAGATTTTGGTGTAGTAAGTATGCACATTTTTGTGGACTTTCACCCATTTCAAGTTAGTATAGTTGTAGAAGTATTCATGGAAAAAATACAAAATCTCCATGGCACCCCTAAAATCATTGAGTGATCAAGATCCTATATTCACTAGCATATTTTGGGATGACCTATTTGTTGCATGGGGCACAAAAATAACTCACAATCCATCTTATCACCCCCAGTCAAATGGACACACAAAAATTGTGAATAAATGTTTGGAGGGATATCTTTATTGCTTTGCTTTAGACAAGCAATTGCAATGATCCAACTAGCTTTTGATGGCAGAATGGTGGTGTAACACCACATTTTATACTTAGACAAAGATGACTCCATTTGAGGCCGTTTATGGCAATACCTCAACATCTACTGCTTCTTACTTGTAGGGTCACCCCAAAACCCATGTGGTGATGGATCATATTCAACACCAACAAGATGTTCTCCAAATCCTCAAGGAAAATTTGGTTATGGCTCAAAATAGGATGAAACAAGCATATTAACACTGAAGTGTGAGGCATTTTGAAGGTAGCTGGCTCTTCCTTCAATTGCAATGTCATGTCCCCGTTTTGGCCATGACACTATTGAAGACTTTTAGTCTTGTTAGTTTCCCAAGGGTTAAGGGAGAAAGAAAGAAAAAGAAGGGAAACATGTGGTTTTCATAAGAACACTTGTAAAAACACTTTATTGTTATAATTTCATTTAAATTGGAGCCTTTTTGAAGGTCATGAGTATCATTCCACTTAAGTAAATCGTAAGAGGTGTTATTTTTATAATTTGAATAAAAGATCAAAAAAACATTTCCCCCCAAATTGGGCACTTCACTTGGGGAGGAGTATAAAAGCAATTGAGGGTTCTTTTGGAAGGCATCTTGTATCATTATTTGAATTTACAAGTTTTGAGCACGAAAAGCTTGAGCTGTGGACTTGAAGACGAAAACTTTCGAGCAAAGAGTTTGAGGACAAAAACCCTCATTCTTCCGTGGGGCAACTTCATTTAGGAGCTGCCATTGTTCATGCCAAAGTGTATTTTCAGGTTGAAGACCCCTATTTTATAGGGATCTGTTTGGATATATTGCTAGAAACATAATTTTCAGCTAGGGCGATTTGATTGGGAGAGACTTTTGGAGGGGTTGATAGGCTATTTTTAGCCTATTTTATATTCTGGTATTGTCTATTAATTTTTCTGCATTTATCAATAATTTTGAGGATATTTTCCATCACTTTCAATTTGAAAAAAGCGCCAAAAATCAGTATTATATTCGCTGCAAATTTCCTGCATGTTGGCGCGATTATGATTGATTTTATTGAGTGATTTGATGCCTTAAAAATCATTATAGCATTCAGTAATTTTTATGCTAGGGTTTTATAATTTATTTCTAGCAATTTGTAAGTTCTAGGCACCTAGGGTTTGATTGGAAAATTAAAAAAAATATTGCTTTGGCTAGGGTTTGCATAAATTCCAGATTTGAGTAATCTATCCTATTTTGGGGACATTACATGCAACCTTACAAACAAATGTCACTAAAGCAACAAAAGAACAAGTAGTTAGTGCCAAAATTTAATGGTCCTCACAAAGTTCTCTAGCAGATTGGTAGTGTGGCTTATAAATTGGAGCTTCCACCTTCCAAACTTCATTCTATATTTCAAGTTTTATGTTTGAAGAAAAGTCATTGGAAAATGTTTTGTCTAGTTAGAATTACCAGAGTTAGATGAAGAAGATGATCATGGAACTAGAAAATGTCATCAAGATGAGAGTGAAGTAGTTGCACAATTGACCAATCTTGGTATTTCTGATCAAGTGGAAGAATATGTCGATTGAAGATGCAACACGGAAATATGATCAATCCATGTAGAAGCATCCAGAGTTGTCATGCGTTGCGGGTAATGCTTTTCTGAAGGTGGAGGGCATCTTACGCCTTTAATATTCTATCTTCATATGTTTATTAAAGTTATCATTTTATTTGTTAGTTATAGATGTTATTTAGTCCGATCTCATTAGGATTGTGGATTCACCCCAACCCAATTATGTCTATAAATATGGATAGATAGGCTTTTCTTATTCATCATAAGTCAAGTTCTCTATTTCATTTCATTATTGTTTTGATTTCTGGAGGTTGCCCCCTTGAATTGGCCAGTATATCCAATTCATTCGTATCACTTCATTTATCATTGGTGCGTCAATATCTTTGCATCTGTTCTTATTTTCGCATTCAAGTGGATCTACTATTGCTATTTGAGTTTATTTTATAAGAAATATCTTAAGAGTTACGACACATAGAAGACAAATAAGTTTGTCAATCCAATGTCACAATTGCTTATGTTGGAATCAAGTACTACTTCAACATTGCACAAACATATTGTACTAATAGTTGATTTTTAGGGAATCAGGTTCAAGCAGACTTGAAAACAAAACAATTGAAGAACAATTGTTGCAAGCACGTGTGCGTGATACTATTCATTAAGTAATCTTGGCTAGGTAATTGGCTTATTGAAGTGTTGTTTACAGCTGACTGCGCTATTGCTTTCTAACCAGGACATTTATTATTTAATGTGTCTAGTCCTAGCTTGAAAATTCATCTTGTTGAAGTGGTTCTAGTAGAACTTCATCGCATTAATTTAATAGTTGTTTGAGTGGTTCTAGTTGAAATTTGTTGTATCAGTTTAATAGTTGTTTGAGTGGTAATTCTATCGCTGTTGCATTTAACACATACCTACTCCTTTGCCACGGGCCAAAGGTGAGACTGTTGCTGGTTCTGGCTGCCCTGTAGGCTTCTGCATGCTGTGCCCATGATCTACTTAACTGATATGTTGTGTGTTTTGGTTACCGTGTTAGATTATGCGTATATATGTTTGTCAGTATGTTATAAATGTGGCTGTCTGATGTATTACCAATGGTATTTGCAAAGCATTTTAGTATGCTTTTCTTTTGCAGTGTCTGGCTTGCAACTGGGTTTTTGCCAGGCTCTTAGACACTCGTGTGCTATGCGCTGTTCTAATTTTATAATATATTTTGCCTACCGAAAAAAATTAAACACATACCTACTAAAGGCATATTGTTTGAAATTGAACTAATCAAAGTATTTTGATCATTGAAACGGTGAGCTTTTCAGTCATAAATAACATATTTTTACCATCTTATTTTTCATATCTTATTTTTATTAACATACACGGCACAATCTTTAAAACTTAAATTTTATTTTTCTGAGTGTGTTTGGTTCAGATATGATTCAGAATTTTCCATTTAATCTACTGACACCTTTTTTTTTGGTAAACCTCTTTTGAAGAGTCACTGTAAACGTTAAAATCTTTTTCCTGCCTTGATGCTCTTGTATTTGTTGCTAATAGTGTTCTAAGTTTTAACATTTGTTTTTGAAAACTGGGCTTCTCCATGCTAGGTGACTTTGCTAGGAAGGTTGCATCACAGAAATCTTGTAAATTTGGTCGGATATTGTGTGGACAAAGGCCAACGCATGTTGGTTTATGAGTTCATGACTAATGGAAGTCTTGCAAATCATTTGTATGGTAAGTTTTTCTCAAATTAGTGAAATACTTGGATACGATACTTATAGATTTTCTTCACATGGGATCTACTTATAAATCAATGTTCACAGATATGTCAACTACATTTGATGAATTGGAAGTATAATTTTGCATGGAATACGAACATCAAATTCGATGTTCCTTATATGATAAGCTTGTTCCCATTAGTATTGAAGCTTGATCATTACTTCATATGCTATTCCCATCTGGGAACTTAGATAGTTAGATACTTATTTAGTAGTAGCAGGTGACCACTAAACTGTTGATGTCTTGTTCAACCAGACTGCTATACTAATTGTCTTTGGGTAGGTTTTTATCTTAGTGGGTTATGCGTTTCTTTTTTAATAAAGTGAGATGGTAGACTGTGCTGCTTATGAAATTGTTCAAGTTATATTTTTGAAATTTGATTTTTGTCAATTTTTTGAAGTGTGATATGTTTTGTACATATATGTTCTGTATGCTAGGACTAATTCAGGGTTGCATATATAACATATTGCTATAGATGAGAAGGCACGAACCTTGAGTTGGGAAGAAAGAGTTTCCATAGCCCAAGATGTATCGCGTGGAATTGAGTATCTTCATGATGGGGTAATTGTTAAATATTTTCTTCAATATGATAACTGTTCAATGTCAGAGAACTGATTTCACAAATCTAAGGGTTTCACAATTTGATTAAATAGTGAATTGATTGGATTGCAGGCTATACCACCAGTTGTGCATCGAGACATAAAGTCTGCCAATATACTGTTAGACCATCTTATGAGAGCCAGGGTATGTCAACTTTCTATTCTGAAATTTCAAATTTGGAATCTATATAAAATTTAGTATGTATTTTTGTTACAATTTAACTGTCATGATCAATCATGATGAATGCAAAGGAATTTCTTCTTCATTAACATCACAATGCGATTATAAGATGTTTCTAATCTTTTTGTATACTTTTAAAAATACAGTCATCATCTCTGTCCATGAACGATGCATGTTTTCCTTTTTAGCATTCTGTCTATCATTTGTTGTACAGTTTACTTTCGATGTTCATCATTCATGCATGTTACACTTTTTTTGCTTTGAGATATGAACTAAAATTTGGTTGCTTTCTTTTAGACGAAAGGTTTTGATTATAACGTAAACATTCTCTTGAAGAATGAAAGTAAACCTCACAGAAAATTACGACGAAACACTATTTAGAGGAAATTTGGTTAACGAATTAGAGAGGGATGCACCTTGATTTCTAAGGTGCATGTTTTTATGGATTGGATTCTTGTTTTTTTGCTCTGTTATCTAACTTGTAATTTAGTGATGCTAGAGTGGTATTGAAAGGCACCTAATTTGCTTGATCAATAATTTGTAAAAGGATTGCGATATCAATTATGTCTTGTTAACCGTGATTACAATGTACATGATCTTCAATATGTTTAGGCTTGACAACTATGGTAAATGATAGACATGGTACTTGACGGACACTTTGATGGAGATCATGTGGTTGATTTTGCAGAATCATAATTTGGAATGCTTTGATCATTTCTTGCATTAGCTTGGTATGGTTCTCAGTTTGATTGGGAATAATCTGTTCCCAAGCACCAACATGATCGACAAGGATCTGGTCAAGTGTGCTAATACTGGCCAATTTGTGTAAGGACTTTTGTGACGAGTCCCTTCTAGCTTTTGTAGCCATTTGGGATTAAGACAGAAGATCCATCAAGGTTTCCCAGCCTATAATCTGAAAATAAAACCTCTAGGTAAGTGGATCTGAAAATGTCGTTAATTTAAAAAATGACACTTGGTTTGCTTACCCAGATTGCAAGATCTGGAAACTTTCTTTTTCTGTTCGTATTGTGATTGGAAAAAGGACATTACAATAGTTCCAAAAGATGAACTTGTCAAGGTTGTAGACCCCTCAATATTGCTTGGAATTTTTAATGTGACCACACATTGGAAATGCTCAAAGAGTAATTTTTAATGGTGATAGAATTGTTGTGATAGGATGCACCCTCTAGGAGATATTTACCTCAGTAGCTGATAGGGATACGGGTACGAGAATCGGATGTGGATACGAGGATTATTTTTGGGCTTGGATACGTTTTTGGATACACCTGTACAAAAATATATTTATAAAATTAAAAATATTAAAAATATAGCCATATAAGCAAAATTAATCACATAATATGCATAGAGGAAACAATATAAGTTAAATAACCACAAAACATACTAATAATTCAATGCCAAATATCATAATATTCAATGGTCGAACTTAGATTAGTCTTATGACAAGTACATAGTGCAGATGTTACAATGTAACTTGTGAGTCAAATACTAATTATGAGTCAAATAGTTAACTTATTTCTGTTTAGATTTGACTCATAACATCACATAAAATGCAATATGTGCAGTTTGGTGAAGACTATGGCCTGTTCTCTTCTTTGAGTTTATTCATGAGTTGAGCTTTCGTATTATTCTTGTGCAAATGATCTTACCATATGTACTGTTGTCTCCAAATCTTGCACCCTAGAAGAGGGCTGTTCAGGCCTCCTCCAGATTTGGGCAATGTTGGGACATTTTCAGGGCTGTGGGTGTGCCTATAAGTGGAAATGAACCTCTAGGTTGAAAGGGCTAGCTCCTTGTATTAGCTTTTTTGTGCAATAAAACTGCTGAACCAGTTTGTATGAGTGAAAAGAGTCAGAATTTTGCATAAATGAAAAGCCTATTTTAAAATGGTGATATACCAAGAATTAGTATCCACATGTATGCCCTATACTTATGCACAATACAACAGAATATAGTCTATAACTCAAGCTCTAAAAGATTCCAACACAAGTATTTCAATGTAGAGACAAAATGAATGAGATCACACAAGGTAAATAACTGGAAAAGACAATTTGTATAATCCAGAATAGGGTTACACATATGCAAAATCTCATACAGCTAGAATGCACTCTACATGGCCTGTTGGATCAACCCTTTACTCAAAAGCATGAAGGACAGAGAGCAGAAAGATAAAATATCACTTGTCACTCTGTCTCTTGCATGTCTAGAACTTAGAAAGAATACAGATTTATGCTTCTTTGCCTAAAGGCAAGAAAATGACAAAACATTCCAGAAGGGCTTCGCCATGCTATCTGTGGATGATAAAACAAGAGCCCAAAGGTCTTATTTATAGCAAAAGAGGGAGAGAAGAGAGAGCTCTTGGGCGCCAAAATAGAAGCCTCCAAAACGGTTTGTCGTTGCCATCCTGGTGAAACTGATTCCAGCTGTTCTCTCATTCAGTTGGAGTTTGTCCTCTTTGATTTGCTCTTTTGAAATGACCAAGATCACTGCAAAACCAATGGTGAGATGACCCTCCATAGGAAATGGCTCGGATCGCTGCTGCGAACCTTAGATTCTTCTTGAAAGCTTTCACATTTTGTACTGCAGACCCGTTCGGGCCTTCTGAATGGCTTTACTTATAAAGCCTATAAGTCAAGCATGTTGGGAAACCGGATTTGCACTATCCTTACTCTTTCGGGTTTTTTGATTGCTTCTACTTATAAAAGTCATAAGCAAAGCTCTTTTGAAAACCCAATTTTGCTTACGACCCTTTCGGGTTTTCTAAATAGCTTTACTTCTTGCTTGCTCCTTCGGTTTCTTTGATTGCTTCTACTTATATAAGTCATAAGTCAAGCATGTTGGGAAACCCGATTTGCACCGCAGAGTCGTGTGGGTTTTCCCAGTGACTTTACTTTTTATTTGAAGACTTTAGACATGAATTTGACGTCTTGCGGCACGTCACCAAGTTGCACTCCAACGGCTAGTTGGCTACCCTAAATTTGACGTCCTACGGCACGTCATGTCTTTGAATCCCAATAGCTAATTGGCCACATCAAATTTGACGTCTTACGGCACGTCATGTCTTTGAATTCCAACGACTAGTTGGTTGCATCAAATTTGACGTCCTGCGTCACGTCATGGGGATCCATTTGGGTCGGGCTTATGTTTTGGGCAATTTTCCCAAAGTAATTCCTTCGGACAATTTGTCCGAAGGAATTCTTTCGGGAATTTTGCGCAAAAGGCAACAACTAGTTCCTTTGGGAAGTTTCCCCGAAGGACACTTGGGAAAGTGTCCTTCAGAAAAGTTCTGAAGGACACTTGGGTGAGGCACAAGGTTCCTTAGGAAAATTCCGAAGGGAAATGGAAATGGCCCGTTGAAGCTTTTTCGAAGGGCATTTCCAAAGACAAAGTGCCCTTTGAAAAAGTCCGAAGGGACACTTGGGCGAAAAAGTGCCATTCGGAACTTTTCCGAAGGGTCACTTGGACAACAAATTGCCCTTCAGAAAAGTCCGAAGGGACACTTGGGCGAAAAAGTGCCCTTCGAAACTTTTCCGAAAGGTCACTTGGACAACAAAGTGCCCTTCGGAAAAGTCTGAAGGGACACTTATGGCTATAAAGTGCCCTTCGGAACTTTTCCGAAGGGTCACTTGGACAACAAAGTGCCATTTAAAAAAGTTCGAAGGGACACTTGGGGGGAAGGCAAGAAAGGCCCTTCGGAAAAGTTCCGAAGGGCATGTAGAAGGGAAGTGGCCCTTCGGAACCTTTTATGAAGGGCACTTCGGGGCAAAACAAAGCAAGAAAGGCCAAGGCAAACGAGGCAAAGGGAAAAACAAAGAACAAGGGAGAAGAGCCCAAACCAGGGGAGGCCGAAGGGAAAAGACAAGCAGCAAAGCAAGTGACCAAACACAGAAAACGAGCAAGGGAGAAACGAAAATAGCCAAAGGGAAAACGCAAACTGGTCATGCACAAAATAGTCAACATGTACTACACAAAAAGAGTCTTGGAGAACTATATTTTTGGGATATCAAGAATAAGCCAGAAAAAACATTATTGATTTCAACCTCTCCCTCATCTTGATCATATTACAGAGATTTATCTCCTTTATTTTGGCAAGGCTGAAACATGATCCAATAGCTGGAAGACTTGTTGACTTGCTTTGGCAACCTTCATAGCTGTTGTATACAACCTTAATAAAGAAGATATAGTAGAATCCACTGAGGCTCACATTTTGAAAACACAACCAGCCATAAACTGCAGAGAGGTTATCATACTTTATTTTGTTTTTAATTGTTTTTTGAAGTCCATATTTGACTTTTTATTGATTGAAATTGACAAAAAAATAAAAAAATACGCTTTTTCAGTTGGATATGCAGGGGATAAGGGTAGGATATGTCCTGCTCCTTGCGGATATGCCCGGATACTTCCCAAAACGTATCCAAGCATAACTGTAGGGGGAAGGACGCATCCTGCCATATCCCTTGTGTATCTAGCTCGTATTCGTATTAGGGGGGTCGTATTCGGTAACGTAGATATTTACACTTTAAGATAAGACAAGGCATATTTTCCTGGAAAAAAAACAAAAAAATGACTAGAACATTGATGCAGATTTGAGAGGCTGTTACTTGGTAAGTGGTTGTGGTGCCGATTTGATGAAGCAACCAATGTTGAACCAACTCCCCAAATTTGAAGGCTGCTGAAGAGAGTAGATCTATTTGAGATGAAGGTTCCTGGATCCATCATGTTAATTGAAGTTAAATCCGATGTTTCGATTAATCTATGTGTACCCATCCTCAAGGATAAATTGAATATGATAATTACTCTGAGGAAATTGCAGCTTAGATACATTCTATTAATAAAGGTAAAAGTTGGAAATCCTTGAGAGGACTAGATTTAAAGGCCACGATCGATAGCTTTAGTTTCAAAGGATATGAGAACAATGATGTGGTAAGGGTAAAAGATGGGCACCCATGGGGTGACTAGATCTAGAGGTTGCAATCACTAGGCTATGATACCAAATAATATGAACTAAAGGAAGACAATTGCAACAAGAAGAAGAGAGACACAAGATTGCCACAACTATACATATTTTACATTCATTTGTATTATGTATATATAAGGATTACAAAGGATATGCAATGAACCTTCTAGAATGAAGCTTCTAAGAGAAGAGATGTACTTAGAGATGTAAAACATTTAAGAATATACAACAAGCCTTTGTGTCTGTAGAAAACATTTAATAAAGTACTCTAGTGCATTAAACTATATTTAATAAAATACACAACTCACATGAATGTGTCTCATTAGATATTCTTAGCACTGGATGGAAGATCTGCAATTACCACTGACATCACATCACAACCCTTGCAAGCTCAGATGGATCAAGGAAGAGGGACAATCTGTTCTTGTCATATGTAATTGCAGCATTACCTTTGCTGTTGAGCCTTTGGATGATAGAGTTGAGTGTAATATCACACCCATAGATTGTTGTGATCCTATTTTGGGCATTCCTTAACAATATTAGCACAAGGCACTCTTTGATGGGTATGACATGACATATTGCTTGCACTAATAAGGTAAGGTTTATAAGCTCACCTCGTATTTTTATGAATCTGTTACATTCTGGTAGGACAGCTACCAAACATGTTAATTTGTATAAAGTCATGATTCTTTGTATTATTTGACAAGTAAAAGAAGAAAATGTAGATTAGTTATCTCTTTCTTAGATGAAACCACTTTTGTATCTATGTTTGAAGTACTGAAAGGGTCTCCTTTCTGGTGGGATCTTTATATTTTTCTTCTTTTAGGTTCTTCATTTTCCAACAAGTTGCCATACTAGACAATAATCAAGCAATGTGTCGAAATTGTTGAGTATGATGTCAATGTCGGCACTTGATTCTTGATGTTAAAAATAGTTTATTTTGTGTTTTATTAGTTTAGGAGGGTTATTTAATTTAGTTATGTCCTAGATTATTTGTTTTGTCAAATTTAAACACTTTTCGGAAACTTCTTAAATAATAGCTAGAAGTGCCAGTTAGAGTGTCGTTTATTGAATGTGTACTTAACTGAACTCAAATATTTATCCATTCACACCCAAGAGGTGGGACACTTTTTAGAGTCGAGTCAATTGAATTTAATATTATTTTAGTGAATTTCCTACTTTATAGGGATTTGGGGTGCTTTCTTTGTCTAATGTGCATGTTTGTGCTTACTTGTTGAGAAATGCATCATGCATGTTGACCTTATCTTATCATTGTGTCAAACTTATTTTCTTGAGTCAACTTAGTTGTTAAATAAGGTTTTAATTTAGCATTAATTTGTCATGCAATTTACTGTAATTGGCTAGTTTTAGCCTTTCTTGTTAATAAAAGATTGTGCACAAGTGTGGCGCAATAGTTATTCATGGTAAACTTTTTTGCATGTGTTAAGCTATGATTTTATTACATGTATTTACAAAAAAAAACCAGCAAGCATATGTATTCTAAGTTGAAGTTATTCAGTACAATTTTTGTCAACAATCACACTTACAACACTATTAGATTAATAACTAGGAATTTTAAGATAGATTGGTTAATAGATAGCTTCAATTTCAAAGTGAATCAAAACTGATTTTCACTAGTGTTCCACGGGGACGTGTCCCCCCCAAAAATCCCCATGTTTCTAGGATAGGGACGTCCTCGGGACATGGGGACGTCAAAGGGACGTCCCCCTGCTACAACTCCACCGCCACGAACCACCGCTTGAGCATGTGGAGTCCAACAGTGCTTGTAAGTTTCCTTCATAAAAGTAGTAAATGAGCCTATGGAGTCCAGCAATTCGATACTCCTTATACATCTTTTTATAACTAATTTTTGAAGTACTATATGTACTTGCACTGCTCCCCCGCCATCCCCCACCACCGTCCTCCCGTCGTCCCCAAACTTCGTCCCCCGTCCCCCCCAATCCCGAAAACCTATCCCCGCGTGCCCTTATCCCCCTGTTAGGAAATGTCGCGGAACGATGATTTTCACCCTCTGTATGTCAAAACCTTGATTTGGTATCAAAGCCTCTTTAAAGAAAGGTTCAAAAGGGTGTTAAACTATAATCAAAAGAATCATGGCTTTTGTGAAATGTGGTTCTATGAATATTCTTATTTTCAAATGTGACAAATTTGAATATTGGAGAGATCAGTTGAAGAGAATACTTGTATGGAAGGGAATTTGAAAGAATGTTTTCCATGGATACACAACACCTGCAAATTGGAATATTTTGTTTAAGATAAAAAAACACAAAGAAAAATGAAAAAAAATTGATGCACAATCTTTCTTCTATCTTTAGAGCACCATAGACCCTAGCATTCATCCAAGAATTGCTGTATGCAAAAATGCCCATGAGACATGGATTGCTTTGGAAACTTCATATCAAAACTTTATTAAAGAAAGACAAGCAAAACTTCAAACTCATAAAATGAATTTTGAAAATTTAAGAATGTTAGATAATGAAGGAGTTGGAGAATATTGCATAAGGATAAATGACTTAGTGCATATTGTTATGTCCCCCTTTCGGACATGAGTGCAAAAAGGACCCTTAGCCTTATTGTTTGGTGTTTCTTGTCGACTAAGGGAAAAACGGGGCTTCAAAAGGAAGCACTATCCTCTCTTTAATAAGAAAAAGATATTTTTTTGTTAAGACATTCTAATTTGAAGTTGAAGAGGGGCCTTTTTGGGTAATGGGGCTCGCATAGTCCATTAAGTGATTTTAAAAGCAAATTGACCTTATAATTCATTGTGCTTTCCCTCCAATTTGGGCGCTCCACTTGGGGAGTGGGTATTTAAGGGGGAGAGGATGCATTTTGAGGAGGATGTATTTTGATAAAAAAACAAATCTATAAGATTCGAGCATGAAAAGCTTGGCTTATACCCTTGAGGACGAAACCCTTCAAGGTGATTGGATCTAGGGACGAAAACCCCTACGAACCAGCTAGGGCAGCTTCAGACGGAGGTTGCATTGTGTGAAATTGGATTCGCAAAGGTGTTCTGAACACCATTTTATTTGCAATAGGTGTGATGTACAGGTTTGGGGTTTGAATGCAACAAAGGAAGGGCAACGAGTGAAGGAAAAACCCTTAGGGTTGGCAGTGAACTGCTAGGGGAGGTCAACGACCCCTCCCTAGGGTGAAGCGTGGGTCTCCAAGGGCGATTTGGCCCCTTTTCGAAGAGGTAAACAACGGCAGTTGTATTTGATAATTTTTGCAATCATTTTCCAACAAATTGCCTTGGAAAATTCTGAATTTTGAGCCAAGATTATTGGCTGAATTTATTATAATATTCTGTAATTTTTTGGGATATTTGAATATTATTTGTAATGCCATTTGGGCATTTCCAGCAATGTGAAATTTATTGCATGTGTTTAGGGCTTGTGTCAATTCTGAAATTGATGCACTAATCTCTCTTTGATATGCTCATTAAATTGCTACTAGGATTTTCATAATTTTGTGACAGCGTGTGTGAGGGTTTGCAAGCGAGGGCTTGTTGTAATAAACAGGGAATTTGAAAATTTAATAATTTTGCCAGGGTTTGTGGGAAAACCCTTTAATTCAGTTTTCAACCCAAAAAGAGACATTACAGTGGTATCAGAGCCAATTTTTTGGCTAGCTGTGGGTTTGAAGGTTTATAAGGTCAAACAGTGACAGAAAGGAAGATAAATGGCTTTCAGGTTTTTGGATGGTGCTAGATTGGAGAAGCTTATCCAAGTGCAAGAAAGATTGAATGATATGATGGTAGAAATGATTCACACCATGAAAAATCTAAATAGCGAACGAAGCCTTCCAAGGGCAAACATTAGTTTTCAGCGGCCAAAGGTCACAAGTGATTCTTTACCTAGCTCATTCTGGCGTACCTCCCTTCCGAGGGAATTGAAGGAAGAACTAGTTGGGAGTGGAACAAGGTTAACCCCAAGAGCTACACAAGGAGATTCGAGGCATGCTTGGCATGTAGAAGAGGAAAATAAATCTGCCCTTGTGATGAAGGAAGAACCACTAGCTAATTGCCCTAAGGATTCATCACTAAAGCAGGGCACAAAGTCAGAATTGAAAGGGGTTAGTGAGCAATAGAAAAGTGGTATTTAAAGCCCTTTGAGCAACAAAAGGGCAACACTTTGGGGCAGCCAAGTGCTGAATTTTCTTAGTTTCACAAATCAGAAAATGTGGGATAGCCAAAGGGATGTTTCAGCTTGACAAAGAGGAGCAAGGTACTGAAAATTTTGAGGTAAAAAATTTTGAAATTTCAGAACAAGTTGTCTCGGAATTTATGGGGCAGCAAAAGGACACTTTCCAGTTGAATAAGGGGCAGCCAAATGGAAAAAAAATTGAGTTATAGAATTTTGAAATTTTGGGACACCCAGAAGTTGTCCAACAAGTTCAGAAGTTGCAAGGGATATGCACTAAAAATGAAGAAGCCATTTTGCATGTTGAGAAAGAGAATTTGAAAGTCAAAGCCAAGATTCCAAGTACTATTGCTCATTTTCAATTTGCTGCAGTTTTCAGAACAACATATGAAGATAAGCAATTTCATTATTCTCATGATAAGAATTTGTTGCATCGCCCTCCTACTATGTTCCTACAACATTTTGGTCATCATGAAAATCATGCCAAGAATGAAGACAAGATGAAGGGCATTGAATGGAGGAAGGAATTTCTCCAATAGAGTCTAAGGACGGGGGATTGCAAATTTCCGATATTGATGTGGGATCCAGGTAAGACTTACAAGCTTAGTATTGCTGTCATACAAATTATAAGTTCTTTGACACCCATGCAAGGAGGTTGACAAGGCGTTTGGGTCATGGAAAGGAAAGATAGGGTGAAGAGCATGCAAACTACTCCAAATCTTGATAAGCATGTTCCTAGGAGGCATTCTAAGATGTGTATTGAAGCCAAAAACACGAGTTGCAACTGTGAGTGTGTAGATTTTCTAATTCAAGTTCAAGTTTGTTGATGCATATGGAATTTGGATGGTTTGGTGAGGATCAAGGTAAATCTCACATTTTCATTTTCAGAACAGCAGTACCGAAATATGTATGCTCAGCGCCTCTTAGATAAGTATGCCTTGAAGGAAGCATTTCTAAATTCTGAAGCAAAAGATATTGAAGGTGTCACGAGGGATGGACAAGTTATGGACAGACAGAGGTATGAAAGTGTTTCAAATTTGTTGCTTACTAATATGGCATCTAGGGTGAGCTGTTGTAAAGGACAACATATACAAAAAAAATGAGCCAATGGCGATTTGGATATTGGTTAGTGCCCCATGGCAAGGCTGCCATCATCATGGACCACCACATGAAGGTGATGATGAAATGAATGGCGCTTGGAGTAACAAAAAGGGCATGGATTCCTTCTTTCCAGTACTCAATGATGTACGTATGAATGTTGGAAGGTGTTGTTTGTCCAAAGGGGCAAAGGGAGTGGTCAAATCTGAGTATGGGCAGCCACTAAGGTATGTTGAAGACTCCTCAATTTCATGTTTTAGAAACATTGTAAATTCTAAAAATGAAGATTCTGAACAGCTCTTCCATAGGGCAAAAGTTCTGCTTGTGAATGGAATAAGGAAATTGGAAATGGTTTTGAGGAATAGACCCATGGCATACTTAGAAAATTCTGAGGTTATTATGCAAAATCGGATTGTTCCATACATCAAAAGTCTTGAAAATTGTGAAGGGACAAATTCTGGAAAATGTGTACAGGGTCAGCCCTATGCATGTATAAAGGTTGAAAAGTTTGGTGGAAAGCCAGCTTCATTCAGGTACAATAGATTCTGAAAAATTTGGTATGATGGCTACAAATAATCCTCAACTCACAAGGAGAGGAAGACATGATAGGGGCAGCACCATAGAGGGAAAAAACCCTCAAACTCTATGCATTCATGATGTATATGGAGGGTATGTTTGGAAAGGGCAGCAAGAGGATAAGCAATGGACATTCATTTGGGTATCATGCAAGGTTGCCCACCTCACCAAGGTATCCACACAAAATGTATGTTTCCAAGGTTGTTCAAAACTGTTTATTTCATTGGTGAGCCATACCTTTGGTTTGATGAGGAAGCTTTAAGGTATGTTGAGAGCCTCAAGGGGCATGGGGGCACATTCCCAAGGAGCCACCATTCCAAGGTACACATACAAAGGGAGATTGTTATAAGGGGAAGCCATGTTATATTTCCCTATCATGCTGTTCATGACTCTTCCAGCTTCTCTAAGATAAGTTGTAGGCTCATGGCATGTTCTTTAAGGGTGAGATGTATGAGGGAACTCCCAAAGGATGAGTCGGGAGTGAATAAGTTCATGTTTTTTGGCAAGCAAAAGGCTGTAATCTTCAATTACAGGCCCCCAAACGTCAGGTACAACATTGTTTGTGGAACCTTTCTCACCAAAATGAAGGGTCACATGAGGACAAGCAGTGAGGGATGGATTGTAGCGAAGTTGAGAGGGTTTCCAGCCATGAAAGGAGTGATTTGGAGAAAGGAAATATCATGCTACAGCCATATATGGATGAACATAAACAAACCTTGGGGAATCCATGAGGGGAGAAAATCTAATACCATTTTTTTAAGCATGGCGACGTCTGCGGAAAAGTGTTGCTAAACACTCTTGTTTTCACTAATGTATTTGTTCTATGTAGGATCACCATTAGGACCGGATTGTGTCTATTTTGACATATCTCCACCCCCAACGGGGTCTGATTTGTACCTGATTTTTAAAGGTACAGCCCATCCATACAGTGAAGAGTTCAGATTGCATGATCACAACCCTATAAACTCCAAACACAGTAGTACCTTGAGAGTATTTTCCCTTTCAGATAAGGGAGTAAGAGTGGAAGATTGGATTACAGCGCTTATGAGAAAGCTTCCAGCCCTTAAGGTGTTTGAAATTGTGTGCTTGAAGGACGGTTTTGAGGGAAGTAACAGCTGTTATGTGTTCCATAATGAAAGCTATAGCAAGGGAAGCCACTTGTTTGAAAAAGAATTGAGCTTGGTGGCTATTTCAGAGAGTACTAACAGCTGGTCCATGCCTAGCAACGTAAGGTACAGCCATGGCAACCTTTCATTTGGAGAAAGAAGAACTACACTATGCGGTATTTTTGTTCTTGACACATATGGGCAGCCATCATTTGGCAGGCACAGCAGCAAAGGGGTGCAACATGGGGATTCTCTTCCATGGGTAACAACTATAGGTGGACTTTGCATGAAGCAACTTGTTGGGACAACTTCATGGATGTTGCTATTGTTTGAGGACAAACAATTTTGGGCAGGGAGGATTGTCATGTCCCCTTTTTGGACATGAGTGCAAAAAGGACCCTTCGCCTTATTGTTTTGTGTTTCTTGTCGACTAAGGGAAAAAAGGGGCTTAAAAAGGAAGCACTACCCTCTTTTCAATAAGAAAAAAATACTTTTTAGTTAAGACATTCTAATTTGAAGTTGAAGAGGGGCCTTTTCGGGTGATGGGGCTCTCATAGTCCATTAAGTGATTTTAAAAGCAAATTGACCTTATAATTCATGATGCTTTCCTTCGAATTTGGGCGCTTCACTTGGGGAGTGGGTATTTAAGGGGGAGATGATACATTTGAGGAGGATGTTGAATTTTGATAAAAAAACAAATCTATAAGATTCGGGGACAAAAAGTTTGGCTTATACCCTTGAGGATGAAACCCTTCAAGGTGAATAGATCTAGGGACGAAAACCACTACAAACCAACTGTAGCAGTTTCATACGGAGGTTGCATTGTGTGAAATTGGATTTGCAAAGGTGTTCTAAACACCAATTTGATTTGCAACAAGTGTGATGCACAGGTGTGGGGTTTGAACATAGCAAATGAAGGGCAACGAGTGAAAGAAAAACCCTTAGGACTGGTAGCGAATCGCTAGGGGAGGTCAACGACCCCTCCCTAGGGTGAAGGTGGGTTTCCAAGGGCAATTTGGCCCCTTTTGGAAGAGCTAAATAGCATCAGTTGTATTTGGTAATTTTTGCAATTATTTTCCAGCAAACTACCTTGGAAAATTCTGAATTTTGAGCCAAGATCATTGGCTGAATTTATCATAATATTCTGTAATTTTTAGGGATATTTAAATATTATTTGTAATGCCATTTGGACATTTCCAACAATCTGAAATTTATTGCATGTGTTTAGGGCTTGTGCCAATTCTGAAATTGATGCCCTAATTTCTCTTTGATATGCTCATTAAATCACTGCTAGGGTTTTAATAATTTTGTGATAGCTTGTGTGAGGGTTTGCAAGCTAGGGCTTGTTGTAATAAACAAGGAATTCGGAAATTTAATAATTTTTCTAGGGTTTGTGAGAAAGCCTGTTAATTCCGTTTTCAGCCCAAAAAGGGACATTACACATAATGAGTTTTTATGGAGAAAATATACAAGATTGTAGTATTATAATAATATGTGATGCATCTACCAATGCGTTCTCTTTATTTGATATATGGTATGATGCTGGAGTTTATTGAGAATAATCATCACTCCATAAACTCCAGATATATGCAATGATTATTTAGGTGTAATGCAAAATATTAGGGAGGTTTGATCCTCCCTTTCTGAGATCTTTTTTCATTTGGAAGAATATGTGATGCATCTACCAATGCGTTCTCTTTATTCAAGCAAGGATCAGACCTCCCTAATATTTTGCATTACACCTAAATAATCATTGCATAGATCTGATGTTTTTAAGCGACTCATGAAGCACCTACTGTAATAAACTCAAAGTAAATCAAACACAATCTATGTATTAGAAGGTTTAACTAAAAAGTAATTTTCTAACTATGCACCCTTCCCGTCTCCTTGAGGCTCTAAATGAAAGGCTACTAGGATGAGAAAAGTGGGAAACACAAAAATATGAGAAAAATGGGAAGCCAAAAATATTTTACTGGATTCAGTATTTTGTACTAGTTTCACATTCAAGTAATACAAAGAGAAGTTCTCCCAATTTTGTAATTTGTAAAGAGGGTCGAGGGACTGTGTGTAAGACATCCCTTTGGCTGATTGTTGTAAAGAAGGGTGCCTCCTTGCCAGCATAGACAGGACCCCAACTCCTTTGTCAATGAGGCTGGTTTTTTCTAAAATTTTATTTCTTTTTGTAAATAGTTTACTTTCTTGTTCTTGTTATTTATTTTTCTGCAACTTAGTTTCTTAGTTTTTAGTTCTTAGTGTGTATATTACATTTTGATTTATATCTACGTTACTGGATACAACAGTCCAGGGTTCCAGATACACTAGGAAGTGGCGATACGGTACGGAGCGGGTATGATCTGCAGGAGATACGGCCGGGGCACATCTTGCCCCTGCGGATACGGTCAGATACGTCATACGGCTAGGGCACGTCTTGCCCCTTGCGAATACGACCGGATATGTCCATGGACGTATCTGGCCGTATCCGCAGGGGCAAGACATGCCTTGGCCGTATCCCCCTTGGATCGACAAATAAAAAATCATTTTAAAATTCTTTTTTCACTTTAAAAAAATTAAAAGTCAAACCCTAGTCAAAAGCGTAACCCTAAAAGGGTAAAACCGTAGTCAAAAGCGTAGCCAACTCTCCCCGTGTTCCTTTCAGTTGCATTTGTTCATTTCGTCGCTACGTTTAATTCATTCCGTCGCCCCTGTCTGCGTTTGTTCATTGGAGTCTCCCTGCGTTTGTTCATACCGTTGCTCTTGTTTGCGTTTGTTCATTGGTGTGTGCGTTTGCTGTTGTCGTTTACCCTGTCGTTCGCTGTTGCCGTCACCTGTTGCTCGCCATTCCAGGTTGCAGGTATGTTTCGTTAATTTTATTTCTTTTAGTTTTAAGTTATAAGTTATAAGTTTAATAATAGTAGTTTAAACTTTAAATTATTATATTTAAGTTAGTTTAAATTATAAAATATTAAATATTAATATTATATTAAAATTTTTAAAACATAATATTATACCTTAAAATGTTTTAAATTTAAATATTAATATCAAATTATAATTTATAATATATATTAATATAGTTAATAATAATATTTATATTTTTAATATTTTAACTTTTTAAGGTATTCAAAATATTAATATATGAATTACTTTGTTTTATTTATAATTATTAGTATTTTAATTTTTAGTTTGTCAATATTTAAATATTTTATTTTGTATATATAATTATCTTTAAATTTTATATATTTTATTTTTTAATATTTATTAACCATTATTTTCACAAATATTAAATACAAATTGATTATGTTTTTAAATTTAATAGTAATTGTTTTTTTTTAGTTTTAACTTTTTACTATTAAATTTTAATAGCAATTTTTTATTTTGTACCAGGACTGGAGCTATAAGCTTATACGGATTTGTCAGAAATTAGAATGTCTCAGGACGTAAGTGCTAGTTCGGTGGGGCAAGTGATAACCCCCAAATCTGATCCATGATTGCCCCTTTGGAAGTATGTGACAATATTGGAACAAATGCCTCGTGGAGGGTGTTTTCATTCGCTATGCTCAAAGTGTAACGATAAATTCAAGAGCTCGTATAGTCGAGTGAAAGCTCATTTGTGTGCGATTTCTGGCACTGGAATCAAAATTTGTGGTGGGCCAAGCATAGGTGGAAGGTCGAGAAAGGGCTTGCCACAGGCAAAGATCGTTGCATACATCAAAGAGCAAGAAGAGGCAGACGCTGTTGTGGGGCAAAGATCGAAGCATCCTTTGAGAAAGAAAGGATCACCACCTGTTGATCCAGCTTGTGTTAATGTGGTGACCCCATCACATTCCTTTCTTGCTACACCCATTGAGGTTGAAGAGGAAGATGATTCACCTCTTGGTCGCAAGAGAACAAAAGATGTGGGCTCATTGGAGAGGGCATTCCAAAATGACTCCAGGGAGATAACGGAGCAGAGCATCGCCCGTTGTATTTACGCATATGGGATGTCATTTAATATTGTTAGATCACCATACTGGCAGGAAATGGTGAAATCTATCAATGTTGCCCCTAAAGGGTTTGTCATCCTAGGGTATGAAAAGGTGCACACCACCTTATTGACAAAAGAAAGAAAACACATTGAAGCCCATCAGGGATTCATGGATCAAAACAGGGGTGTCCATCATTTTCGATGGATGGAAAGATATGGCAAATAGGCCATTGATTAATGTGATTGCAATGAGCCCTAAAGGGGCAATGTTTTTGAAGGCCGTTGATTGTGAAGGGCAAGTGAAGGATACACAATTCATTGCTAACATCCTGATAGAGTCCATTGAGGCAGTGAGGCCTCAAAACATTGTTCAAGTTGTAACGGACAATGCTAAAAATTGCAGAGCTGGGGGCATGTTGGTTGAGGCAAGGTATGGGCATATATTTTGGACACCTTGTGCCGTTCATTCCCTCAACCGTATGTTGCAAAAGTTGGGGACAAAAATTTACTGGATCAAACAAGTCTATGAGATCCAAATGTTCATAACCAACCATCACATGTTCCAAGCCATCTTTAGGACCTTCTCAAAATTACAGTTGTTGAAGGTAACTCTTAATTTAATTTAATATTATAAGTTTGTAATTTGTAGTGTTTCTATTTTTGAACAATTTTTTAAGTTTATTAATTATTTCAATTTATTTTAATTTTGTATTAGGTTGCTGAGACTCGATTTGCCTCACACACCATCGTTTGGAGACGACTTGTTAAGGTGCGTGAGGCATTGAGTAGCATGGTCATCAACAACCTTTGGGGTGTATGGAGGTAGACAAACAGTGAGAGGGCCACAAAGGTGAAATGGTGGATTCTTGATGATGCATGGTGGGAACGTGTGGAGTATTAGCTGAGTTTTACAGAGCGCATCATCAGCATGTTGAGATATGTGGACATGGATCATTCATGTTTGGGTGAGATTTATGATGGAATTGACTCAATGATTGAGAACATTGAATCCATCATAAATGCCAAAGAGCAAGATCCCACAGAGAAGTTCTTCAAGGAAGTGCAGTCGTAGCTCATTGAAAGGTGGAACAAAATGACCACCTTATTACATCTTCTTGCTTTTGCCTTGACACCCAAATACTATAGTGCAAAGATTCTTTCTTTGCCCAGGAGGGTCGCACCATATAAGGATGTTGAGGTTGCCGAAGGATATAAGACAACATTCTCTAGAATCTTTTCCAATCCAAAGGTAGAATACCGAGTTAGAGAAGAGTTTGTGCATTTCATATCCTCGGTGGGTCACTCCTTTGGTGCTGTCCATGACAAGTACAAGATGGATGCTCACTTTTGGTGGTACCTCCATGGGCAAGCATCCACCCACCTTCAACCACTTGCAATAAAAATTCTTTCACAAGTAAGATTTTAATTTTTTAACTCTACCCTTCTTTTAACCTTTTCGATGTTTTGTTTTAAGTTTTAACTTTTAGTCTTTTAATTTTTTATAAATTCTAATTCTCTTTGTGATTTCAATAGGTTGCAAGTTCCTCTTCAGCTGAGCGGAGTTGGGGCAGCTATGGCTTTATCCACTCAGTTAAACGCAACAAGTTGGCTGCAAAAAAGGCGGAGGATTTGGTTTATGTGCATTCCAACTTACGTCTGCTCTCACATAAACAACCTCAATACAAGGAATGACCAACAAAGTTGTGGGATGTGAACCCAGAGACTGCTGATTTAGATGTCTCCTTTACATACTTTTCTTTATTTGACACGGAGCTAGACAATGCTTCACACGACTTGCATAGTGGAGCTAGTGGGAGTGGCATTGCTACTGCTTGTGGTTCTAATGGACCACATGATGATGAAGACATTGCAGGCGACGAAGCATATGCTATATAGTGAACAATGAGAATGCTGAGTTGTCTCTATTTTTGTCCATACATTGTAACATTTGCACCATGTACCTGTTATAATTTATAAAACTAATAGAAGTTCGACTATTGAATATTATGATATTTGGCATTGAATTATGAGTATATATTTTGTGGTTATATAACTTATTTGAAGTTATTTTGTTTCCTCAATGCATATTATGTGGTTAATTTTGCTTATATGACTATATATATATATATATATATATATATATATATATATATATATATATATATATATATATTTTACGGCTATATCCAAACCCCCCAAAAAAAATCGTTGTATCTAGCCGTATCCAAACCCCAAAAAAAAAATCGTTGTATCCCCGTATCCGATACTCATACCTGTATTCGTATCGGCAACTTAGATTTATATTTCAAAAGCTTCTTCCTGGGTCAACATATTAAGTGACTTGCCATCTTAGTGCATAGTGCCTTTCACGAAAAACATTAGAAGATGCTTGAGTATCCAATAACATGATGGGACACTGAGCTAGAGAATGCAGTAGAAGTAGATGAGGAGGGCTTACGTGCCACTGAAGATATTTGGCAAGAAAGATGATTTCAGACAGGAAGGGTGATGACGATTTTGAGGCATTGGTATAGTGCATGAAAGTGGAGGAAGGATCATTGATGGTTTGAGTGTGGTTACTAGCTTGCTACATGTTGCTTTATTATTTGTATCATTGTCATTATGTCATATGGTTAGTGATTGTATGTTGTTTGTCAGTTTTGTTCTAGACTTGCACTTTTTAGGCATTGTTAGTTCTATCTGTCATGGATCATGGATGTATCATTGCATTTTCATTTTGTTTTAGTAGGAAACAATAATTTATCGATTTCAAATTTGAATTTCAGCAATGTGTAACTGGATGCATAATTTTATTCATTATACAAAATATTCAATGGTCTCTTAATTTTTTTTTTCTATATCTTATTCCTATATTTTTAGGTGGGTCCCCCATGTTCTGACCCATTTTCCTCTAAAATATTTGGGGCCTCTCTAGCTAGCGTCAAAACTTGCTCTCTATTCCCTTACCGTCTATTTTCTTGTCATCCTTGTTTCAAAAACGTGGGTTAATGTGATAATATTGCAATGCCCAATCAAGTAGCCTCTTGGAGATGCATGAAATAATGCTTTTTTTTTAAATATTTATTTTGTATAAATACTCTGCCACCATGTAAGTATGATCATGCTTAATATATTTGCCAGGGTTATCTAAATCCAGCTATTTAATTTTTTTCCTATATATTTGGTCACAATAAGATGCGATACATAACTTTTATTTTCATGGATATGATATACAACTTTATTTCTTGAGACTGCTTTAGGTTCATTTCCTTTGGTCACCATTGTGTAGTGGGCCTAAAAAAGGGTCTCTACATATACAAGCCCCTAAATAGGGAAAAGGTAGAAGGTTGTTTTAGATCCAACAGATAAACATGACAGTCCACAACACGATCTATAGGCGGTAGGCAAGAGGGCACTGTTGTGTAATGCAGTAAATAATCTAGATTGTAACTAAGGGTTGTGGTGGGTCTAGTAGATGATTTGTACACTAACCTTTATTTAGAGAGAAGGGTAGAAGACCCTTCCTAGAACCAACATTAAGTAGGCAATAAGCAAGATCTATGGTATTTAGGCCAGGGACTATGGTAAAGAAAAGGGCTGTAATAAATTAAATATAACAATAAAGTAAATGGTAATAAACATGTAACATAGCATAAACGAAGCCATGCACAAAATAAATGGGGCAGGGCAAGGGGATACTTTCATTGAGTTGACTTGTTGGTGCATTAATCTCCCCCTTGGATTTGAGCACTTTCTGAGAGATGTTTGTACATAGAGTCAAGATGGATAAAAGAAACCCTAAGTAGACTCTTGTTGGGGACTCCAAAGACATGTTGTACCTCATTGGCATAGCTTCTATTCTTGAATCTCAAGGCCTTTTGTAACTTGTCTTTCTTCAATGAAGTTCCTTTACCTTATTCCTCTTTAGCTTCGCTATGGGCATATAAGAGTGTAGGCAAAGCAAAAATAGTTGTTCTCGAGAAATGACCAAAGGATAACCTATAAATATGAGTGTGGATTCATATGTCACACTTTTGTTTTTGCTGACGCAATGATGTTGAACAAAATAGGGGGAAATGCAGTACATCATTGGCTGAGCCGATAACATTGTTTAGAAGCAAACAAATTAATAGATCAGAGGAAGGATTAAGAAAGTCTAATGCAGGAGCATTTGGGTAGTCAAACAATCTTGCATCAGCCAAACAAATATCTTCTATGTTTGTAGGCTTCTGACAATCGAAGACCACCTACCTCGACTCCATCACACTTCATTAGATCCCTAAGAGGAAGGAGCAATTTCGAGTAATGAGACAAAGTGTTCTTTGTCTCATGATGAAACTGTCGGTTAACTTGGGTTTGCATTGACCCCTGGTTACAAAATAGCCGCAGCAGAACATAATCTTCACTCTGCAAGTAGCAGTAGTTTGCTTGCCGCAACAATTATGTAATTCCTCTGATCCCCGTGAGGCTTGAACGCTGCAAAAAAGGAAGGAGAATGCTAAAGGAAACACATTTTTAGTACATGGATTACAAAACCTTGCGATTTGGTGGAAGTTGTGGTAATTTAGTATCCCTTGAGCTGGTTTGCAGCTAAATTTGCTGTATACGCCACACCCAAGGCAATATAGTGTGTGTTGGTTATTAGAGGGGGATGGTGATATTATGAGGGAGTGTTGTGAAGTAGAAATCTAGATTTTTAGATATCAAGATAAGATTTTGTGTGATGCCTTACCCATGGATGCATGCCATGTTTTGGTGGGGAGGCGATGACAATTTGATAGGGAGATGTATGATGGGAGAGCTAACATCGTGAATGTTAAGGGGATGGACAAAATGCACCCTAAATCCCGTGAAGGGAAAAGAGGATGAGAATGAACACAAGAGTCATCTTACGAGGCATGTTGATGAGCCAATGTTACCATAGGGAATGATAGGAGGTTCTCCCTTATCCAAGATGGAAACAAAGGAGGTTGAAGAGCTGTCAACAACAATTAAGGAAAAGATGGAGCAGCCAAGTGTATGCAATGAGTTAGGATCAGCCTGAAACTATCCTATCTAAAGATCCAGACTCGGAGAAGGTTAATCAAAAAGATCCCACTGATACCTAATGAATCGGGATGTGATCAAATGGATATGCAAATCTAGCAAGTGGAGCACCTAAAACACAATGTCAAAGGAAAGGGTTCCAAAGCCTTTAGGCCAATAACACAATGAAATGGTTCTAACTAGATCTCTATCTGTAAGTGGTTTACTATTGAAACAAGCAATGTAAGTTAAGGGGGGAAGGGCTAGAAACATATCAAATGGGTAAGGAGCCATGGTAGGCAAATGGGGGCCTAGGTTGCCTAAAATGGATAGATGGCAAGTTCAAGCAATCCTATAGCCATGCTAAGTATAAGTATAGAAAAAACTTAAACAAAGAGATATACATTCATTAACCAAGTAATTATCCAATTTTTATTTACTAAATGAAAGAGCTAGGGCTAGAATACACTTACCTTGAAGAGGACCTGTTGAGCCTCAATCTCCCCCTTGACCAATGCCGCTCTGCAAAAGATTGTTGTGGTTGTAAGAATCTCGAAGGCTGAATCAAGCTTTAGGCTAAAAGGACTCTTCCTAATGCATCCAAGACTCCACAAGACAAGCTTTCCTTCAAGACAAGACCCTAAGCAATGACTCTTCTAAGTGTAGATCTAGGGCAAAAGTGCGAGCAATAGCAATCAAAATGAATCCATCTTGGAATGAAATGGTAACTTGTATTTATAGTGGTCAATGATCCTAATCCATACCGAAAGTTAAGCCAATGCCATTGGCTAGTTTGATGTAGTTAGAAATGGGTCAACTAACCTCGAACTATGTCGGCCATGCCCATATAGTTGCTAATATCGCGCCAACACGTTTGGAATTGCATCGATTGGGTCAATGTAGTATGGAAGGGGCAAATGTCTGATAAGACTACATCGTACCGGGCCGATGTAGGAAATATAGGTCTTGCTATAACTGGAGGGTTTAAGATGGAAGGAAATAACTTAGGGGATCAAATCTAAGGAAGCTAGAATGATTATAAGAATGATATATAGGCAACGATATCTCTTGCAAAGCATTAAAGGCTTGCCCGCCTCTTTCCTGGTGCACCCTTTAAGACATGCACTTAGGAAGATTGAAGCTTGACAGGTTGCTGCAAAAGAAAGCGTCAGCAAATGATAAAAGTGAAAAATATTGTGTATATACATGTTCCACCTAAAGCTTATCGTGTGTCACCATAGTGTAACATGGGATGGTGCTTCGGGAAAGAACATAACAACGCAACAACTGAGCTATCTAAAATGAATGTTGTAAGTAAATGCTGAAAATAATTGAATAATTGAAAGTACCATGATACATAACTGTTGTCAACCTGGAGTTGCACCCTGAATCGAAGACATGCTGAAATAGTTAATCCTCTCTCTAGTTGAAACAATGGGATCTTTTCACGAGGGTGGGTGCCTCAATGGTGAGAAGAACCTTCAGAGAAGGTTGGTTCCTGTAAGATGTATCAATGAGGATCTCTACTCTGCGTTGCCGACTACCATGGAAAAGGGAGAAAGAAACTTGAAGGGGAAATCCTACTTAATGACAATGATACACCATAATGTTGATCCACTCTACTTGGAACTTTGAACACTGAATCAAACAAGGGAAAATGTAGACCTTTGATTTCAATTGATCATTATGCATAAGTATTTCATGAGAAGGTTCGATCCAATGACAAAAACGTGAGGAAAAATGGAGAGAGATATGATACAAGACACTTTGCAGCCACCTAACATCCACTTACAGCTTCAACAAAAGACATAAAACACTGAACATGACCTGCATAACATGATAAGCTAGCAACTAGGTACGAATCAAAATTTGGGAAGGGAGAGAAATCTACCATGTATGCAAATTGTTGAATGAATGTACACTATGCCAGCAGTTGAAATTTGAAAGTACAGTCTTTCTATTGATTAAAGAGGTTACACAACTCATCAATGCAGAGTCTGGTCTTACCAAGAGATGTATTGATTAAAGAGGTTACACAACTCATCAATGGCAGAGTCTGGTCTTACCAAGAGAGGGATGATTTATCTAACGTTGAAAAACCATTAATGTCAAAAATTACAAAAAGCCAAGAGATTGGCATTTGAAAATAGATCTAAATTCGTCCAACTCAGCGTTTACAAAAGTTTGTTTTGTCTTCTTCCTCTTTGCATGAAAGCTCCTAGGCGTTAGAATTGGATGGTGGAATCATATGTTTGACTTTTCTTGTGCATGTTCAACAGAAACGTGTCTAAAATTAGAAACTAGCTCTTTGGTGTTGAAATGGACGGTGGCTAAGCTTAGGCAATTCTTTATTTAGGCATCATGCATGGAACGTTATATACTGTAGGCTAATTTTGACAAATCAAACTCTTATCATGCAAAATGCTACGCCCACCTCCAAATATGGACTTCCTCTTGAGCTGTTTGAACATTTGAAAGCATGAGTTTGACATGGAGATGAGCTTGACTTCACAACCAGTCCACTGAAGCTTTGACCAGTCAACCGAAAATAGCCTTTGCTTGCATGGATTTCCACGTTGACTCTGTCTCTTGTTTTGGTCTCCCTGTTCGTGTCGTGTCCATTTTTGGCGGGATTTTATATTTGGATTTAATTTGTTTATATTAGTCTATATTTCTTCGGATTTCTTGGCTATCTCCTTAGTGTTTATTTCTTGCTTTTTCGTTGACTTTATGCTTTTCTCTTTGTTTTTCCTTCAGACTATCCCCTGTTGACTCATCTTTTTTTTGCGGACTTTTGTGTATGCAATTTTTCTGAACTTTATTCTTTCAGATTTCTATTGGCTCATTCTGCTGTCATCTCCTTGGTTTTGTTTCTTTGAATTCTTTCGGACTTTTATCTTGTCTCATTTCCTGCGGAAAAATGTCTGCCCCTGGCTTCTATTTGTCTTGGACTTTTCTATTTGCATTTTTCCGGAGTTAATCCTTCGGACTTTTTGTCCAAAGGATATCCTTCAATTTTTCTTTTTTTTTCTTGTTTATATTTCCTCGGGCTTTTTGAAGGGCACCTTCCGAAATCTTTCCGAAGGGCGGGTGCCCTTCGGGATTTTTGCCTTGATCCTTTTTTGCCAAGTGAATCTCCCGCAGCTCTTCTAAGTGAACCTCCCCGAAGGGTACGTACCCTTTGGGAATTTTGCAATTGTCCTCTGAGAGCTCTTTCTTTCGGACGAAAAGCCCGAAGAAATACTCTTCTTCTTACAACCTTGAAAAAAAATCTTTGGTTAGACAAAATAAATGCACTTACAGCTTGTATGTCTTGGCTTTTGGTTGTACGTGATGCTTAGAAGAGGAGAAAAAACCTTTCAAACTGTTGTAGATGACGTTTTTAGGAGTAAAAACCCTCTTAAAACTGTTGCATGTGTCCTTTTGAACGAACTGTATGCTCTATATGATTGCTGTAGGAGTTCATCAGAATTTACATGGTCATAGGAGACCTTTTCATCATCATTTGCATGGCTGTATTTGTACATTGCGTTCGCTGTAATCAAGAAAGCTCCTTGGAACCCTCTGAATGACTAAACTTCACCTGGCTGTAGATGGCCACTTTGGCTTATACTTGGCTGTAGATGGCCACTTGGGTCGCTGTAAATGCACATGTAAGGACCCCAAAACTGATTCACAAGACAAACTTGGCACCATAGCAAAGTTTCAAATAGTAGGGGTGACAATTTGCGCTGTGGGGGCAAAATTGTCAACATTTTTGACGACTCAACTAGGAAGCATGCCTGCTATGCTAGAGAACTCAGACCATATAGATGCTATTCGAACTCCCAAATGGTAAACCTGATTTCTAATTGAAAATCTCCTCCTGACATTGATTGAAGTAACTTTTCTCCCTCAAAATAAGGGAAAAACGCGAAAGCAAGAAAACTAACTAAGAAACGAATGTGCAAACAAGCACTTATTGGAACAAAACTAAATGGAACAACTGTGCTTGAACAACACTTGGAGGAAAGCAAAACAAATAAGGAAACTAGCTAACCATGATAAAGCATGATCTGCCTGGATCAAATGAGAAATTCTTGAACTCACTCCTTCTAAGAGATGGTACAAGTTGCAAAGCGGGATGTTTATTAATCATAACCTTTGATGAGGCATTTTCCTTTTCCACCAACTGTATTAGCATTCTCAGATGAGTCATCAACAACAAACCAATCACCAACAAAGACAAACTCATCAAGTACCTCCTAATCTTTTTCATATTGCTTGTCATCTACCACCTTGTCAAGTGATACCTCATCTATGCATGGTTCTTGAGTGACCACATCCTTCTTATCGATTGCTTCAAGTTCATCCAACTCTTCAAGGAGCTTTGAGTAGACAACCCAATCTGTGCTGTGATCTTGGATAGGTGATTCGTGATCAATTTTTTCGTAAACGTGTCCTTCAATAGACAACATATCCATACAAAGTTCTTCAATCTTCTGAAGAGATTCAAGGTATAGCTGCCAATCATCTTGTTGTTCCTCATTTTGATCTATAGAATCAGCTTGAAAGCTATTTGGGTCCTTCTCAATAGGAGATCCCTGTAACTCACGTATGACTTCAATTTGTACTAGCTCCTCTTGAAGTTTTTTTTAATCAAAATCAGTCTTCTCACTCTCAACTATAATTGGATGCTCAACTACAACCTCAAGTGAAGTATCAATAAAAAATTCTTCCTCAAACACACCTGAAGCATCCTCTACACACTCTGCAAGAGCTTGCCCTGTAGCTGCAACCTCTTTCTCAATCTTCCAAAGAACAGGGTCCTCTTGAGGAAGGGAGATGGTGGGAGGGTGATGAAATTCATTTGTTTGAGAGGAAAAATGAAGCATGGGAGGTTGATCATGATCAGATTTTGGAATTTTGAGGGTAATGGAATTATCTAGGGAGTTTTGGAGAGGAGGGAAAGAGAAACTCTTAAAGACCTTTGTATTCTGTTCCTTCCACTTGGCCATTACCTCATCAAATTCTGAAACCTGCTTGTCTTCCTGGACAACTTGATCTTGAGGGATGATTGGTGATGAAAGGGGACTATAGGAAGGTTTAGTCTCATGAATAGTTACTTGAATAGGCCCTTGAATCCAACTAGGAAGCTCCCTCGGCACACACTGGGCATGGTTAAGAACCTCATGAGAATAAGGAGTACAAGAACCCTTTGTAGACAATTGGTTTAATTCGATTTTCTGCCTCTCCCAAACCTCCATCTTTTCCAATACAAGAATACACAGCCTATTTATCTCTTCTGGATCATTGGACACATTTTGGAATAGACCATTCACTTCTTCATATTGAGAGTTTGAACAAACTTTCCTCGCATATGCTAGTATTTTGAGCTCTATCTCATCTATTCTTTTTTGGAGCCAAGGCTGCTCATATGACTGATATGGCTCAACATAGCTTTGATAATACTCTTGATAAGGCTGATTAGGTTCATAAAAAGGCTCATAGGCATCATGATAAGGCTGGTATGATCCATCATTGGGTTGATAAGGAAACATAACATAGGAATTCTCTTCATATACAGCGATCAAAACTCATTCATGATAATGCAATACTTACATGGAAAGTGTGATTGGATTATTAGAAGCAACCACGTGAGCTTGGAATCGCCAAATACTTCTTGAAGAATGCTGTTGCAGCTACGATTTCATTAAAGACCAGCTCCAAACGGGTCCCACTAGGCATGCCCAAAACTGTTGTCAATCTGGAGTTGCACCCTGAATCGAAGCCATGCTAAAATAACTAATCCTCTTTCCAGTTGAAACAATTAGATCTCACGAGGGTGGGTGCCTCAATGGTGAGAACCTCCAGAGAAATGTGGTTCCTATAAGATGTATCGATGAGGATCTCTACTCTATGTTGCGGACTACCATGAAAAAGGGAGAAAGAAACTTGAAGGGGAAATCCTACTTAATGACGGTGATACACCAAAATGTTGATCCACTCAACTTGGAACCTTGAACACTGAATCAAACAAGGGAAAATGAAGACTTTTGATTTCAATTGATCATTATGCATGAGTATTTCATGAGAAGGTTCGATCCAATGACAAAAACGTGAGGGAAAACGATGGAGAGAGGTTTGATACAAGACACTTTGCAGCCACCTAACATCCACTTACAGCTTCAACAAAAGACATAAAACACTGAACATGACCTGCATAACATGATAAGCTAGCAACTAGGTACGATTCAGAGTTTGGGAAGGGAGAGAAATCTACCACGTATGCAAATTGCTGAATGAATTTACACCATTCCAGCACTTGAAATCTGAAAGTATAGTTCTTCTATTGATTAAAGAGGTTACACAACTCACCAATGGCAAAGTTTAGTCTTACCAAGAGAGGGATGATTTATCTAAGGCTGAAAAGCCATTAATATAGAAAATTACAAAAAACCAAGAGATTGACGTTTGAAAATAAAAGAGCTAAATCCGTCCAACTCAGCCTTTACAAAAGTCTATTTTGTCTTCTTCCTTTTTGCATGAAAGCTCCTAGGCCCTAGAATTGGATGGTGGAATCACACGTTTGACTTTTCTTGTGCATGTTCAGCTGAAATGTGTCTAAAATTAGAAACCAGCTCTTTGGCGTTGAAATGGATGGTGGCTAAGCTTAGGCTATTTTTTATTTAGGCATCATGCATGGAACGTTATGGATGGTAGGCTAATTTTGACAAATCAAACTCTTATGATGCAAAATGCTACACCCACCTCCAAATATGGACTTCCTCTTGAGCTGTTTGAACGTTTGAAAGCATGAGTTTGACCCGGAGATGAGCTTGACTTCACAACCAGTCCACTGAAGCTTTGACCAGTCGACCGAAAATAACCTTTGCTTGCATGGATTTCCACGTTGACTCTGTCTCTTGTTTTGGTTTCCCTGTTCGTGTCGTGTCTATTTTTGGCGAGGTTTTATATTTGGATTTATTTTGTCTATATTAGTCTATATTTCCTCAGATTTCTTGGCTCTCCTTAGCGTTTATTTCTGGCTTTTTCGTTGACGTTATGCTTTTCTTTTTTTTTTTTTTCTTCGGACTATCTCCTGTTGACTCATCTTTTTTCTGCAGACTTTTGTGTATGCAATTTTTTCGAACTTTATTCTTTCAGATTTTTGTTGGCTCATTCTGCTATCATCTCCTTGGTTTTGTTCCTTTGAATTCTTTCGGACTTTTATCTTGTCTCATTCCCTACGGAAAAAATGTTTGCACTTGGCTTCTATTTCTCTCGGACTTCTCTGTTTGCATTTTTCCCAGTTAATCCTTCGAACTTTTTGTCCGAAGGAATTTTTTCGGACTTTTTGTCCGAAGGATATCCTTCAATTTTTTTTTTTCCTTTATATTTCCTCGGGGTTTTTGAAGGGCACCTTCCGAAATCTTCTCGAAGGGCAGGTGCCCTTCAAGATTTTCGCCTTGATCCTTTTCTACCAAGTGAATCTCCTGCAGCTCTTCTAAGTGAACCTTCTCGAAGGGTACGTACCCTTCTGGACTTTTGCAATTGTTCTCTGAGAGCTTTTTCTTTCGGACAAAAAGTCCGAAGAAATACTCTTCCTCTTACAACCCCCCAAAAAAATCTTTGCTTAGACAAAATAAATGAACTTACAGCTTGTATGTCTTGGCTTTTGGCTGTACATGATGCTTAGAAGAGGAGAAAAACCCTTTCAAACTGCTGTAGATGACGTTTTTAGGAGATAAAAACCCACTTAAGACTGTTGCATGTGTCCTTTTGAACGAACTGTATGCTCTATATGATCGCTGTAGGAGTCCATCAGAATTTACATGGCCATAGGAGACCTCTTCGTCATCATTTGCATGGCTGTATTTGTACATTGCGTTGGCTGTAATCAAGAAAGCTCCTTGGAACCCTTTGAATGACTAAACTTCACTTGGTTGTAGATGGCCACTTTGGCTTATACCTGGCTATAGATGGCCACTTGGGTGGCTGTAAATGCACATTTAAGGACCCCAAAATTGATTCACGAGACAAAATTGACACCATAGCAAAGTTCCGAATAGTAGGGGTGACAATTTGCCCTCTGGGGGCAAAATTGTCAACAATAACTTACCTTTATTGCTGAATGATCACACGCTGTATTTATTATCTTGATCGTGGAGGGCACATAACTACATTGGACAAACCCTAGGAATACAAGGCTAGAGAGCAAAGCAAGCAAGCAAATGTAGGGAGTTTAAAGTAAATAGAGAACTCTTAAAATTGAATGAATTTTTTGGAAAATTGGCAATTCGGAATGACAAAGGCTAGAATAGAACTAAAAGACCAAGAAAAGTGACTAATGATAAAAAGGGGAAATCGGGTAGCCGAAAACCTAAGGCTAGTAATGATTGAAAGACCCAAAAATGCATCCAAAGTAAGAAAAGTAACAATCCAGATCGAACCAAGGATGCACAAAACTTGAATAATGATGCCAACATAAATGGAAGAGAAGTAACAATCCATTCTCAACAAAGATGGAAAAACATAAGTTATTAAGGCTAACAACATTTAGGAAAGAGAAGTAACAAACCAAACTCGATCAAAGATGGAAAAATGATGATAATGGGAGAAAGAAAACTAAGCACCCTGCAAGAAAAAAAGAAAAAGAAAAAGAAAAGGAGAATGGAAAACTCAAGTTCCCAAATATCACTAGGACTCCTAGAAAGATAAAACAATAACCAAGAGAGCATCTCACAACAACTCAAAGATGCAACTTCTATTCTAAAATGGATAAACTAAAATTGCCATATTGCTACCATGTCGGAAGGAGATGGAAAATAGGAAGTATAGAAAGTGGGAATAGATTTTTGAAACAAAACCCGTCTGTCAAGGGGGGAAATGAAATGGGTGCTAGGGGAAAGAGGATGACACCAAGACGAAAACATAACTTTTAATAGAAACAAGACACTCGAGTGAAGTTGGCAAGACTAAGACTTTTGACATCATTGACCCAAGAGAACCCTTCTTAACAATGTATGTTTGGGCTAACGAGTGAAGTATAGATATCATCCCATGAAGGCTAGTATGCATGAAAATTAAAATGGACCTACCTTTTCACATGTTCCCCATTCGTCAAGACTCCTTATAGAGCCGTTGGTCTACTGTGAAGATTGGGTACTTGTGTGATAAAGTAGGTGGTAATATATAGTATGAGATAATGAGACCTCCTAACCCAATCTACTAGCCTACTACATCTCAATGGACATCAGCTCTATCATGAGGCCAACAAAGGAATTTGAGCCTCGACTATGATAGGAAATGTGCCAAATAAGGATCACGTCTTTTGGTGTGCTCTGACTTTTAAGTCTGTATTTGCCTCTTTAATAATTGCCTTTTTTTTGTATAATGTTGCTTTTAACTTTTTTGGCTTTTGCTATTTCTCATCCACACAGATTTGGAAAACTAAGCATGGGTGTTAAAAATGACTATCACAAGAGAGCTTACACTTGGTGGCTAGAGAAGAGAATCTAAAGACCATGATGTCGAGGGCTTCTAGACTTGAATGTGAGAAAAGAGTGCAATCTCGAAGCCAGTTTTTGTGTGCCCAAAGTGATGTGGAATAGGCGGAATGATTGAAATATGCATAGCATGATGGGGTTGCCCAAAATTGCAAAATATGTGTAAATGAAGTTGGTACAATGGCAGTGGGGCATGAATCATCATCATAAGAAAAGATATATGTGAATGAAGACATGGGGATAGATTGTGAAAGTTTTACCACAAAGGATTATAACTGATTCCAAGTGTAGAAAAACATGTCTCTCGACCATTGCCTTATCTTTCAAGGGAGACACCTAGCTAAGGTTGGGTACGAAAGCAATCTGTAAAAAAAATTGAAATAATGGGTATTTGTGAGGAAGGCTTGGTCCTAGCCGAGGTGTTACAATGCAACTCACAATTAAAAAACCAAGTGTAAAAAGACAAGATCAAATGACCAAAGATAGGAACTATGGCTAATGTGTAAGAAAACTCAAAGGTGTGTAAAGAACTGATGTTGAGGTTATGCTGCACAAAATAAAGTAAGTAAAACCTATAAGAAATGTTAGCTCTGCAATTATATAAAACTATGCAGATAAAACATACTAGAATTGGAAAGAGCGATGTAAAAAGTAAAAATTCAGTAACATAAAACTAAGCAAAGTACTTCAAAAACTGAATGTTGGTCAGTTCTTTGAAAATATGTCTTTCATTGGTTTGCAATCTATATATACTAGATTTGAGGATATCTTTGACTAAGTAGGGACCCCACCAATTTTAGGTGTACTTGCCTTCTTTGTCGTGGGTGTAATCTAGTTTAAGCACAAGTGTCAAACATTGAAAGTACAGAGTTTGACTTTATAAAACAAGGTTAGAAAGATGTGCTAAAAGGATTTGTTTGCTAATGTAAGCTCTCAAAGATGCTTGTTCGTTGGATAGTGTCGGCCCAATGTTTCAGAGCACTAACTAGAGAGGTAGAACTATACTTGTAGTCCATTAAACCTAGTTTCGAGGGTAAGTTGAGAGTAATTTTGAAAGGCTACTTGTTTATTGGTGCACCACACAATCAGACGGATAGCTAGTTTCCTAAGGTTTAATAAAAAGGGAATCTTAGGCATTTTTGATATACCGCGAGACAAGTGGAAACTAAACTCCATGTATAGCTATGTACTATCGCTGAGTATTCGGGCAAACCCCTCATGCTACGATCTCTATAAATAGAACACTACGTAGCCCTTCACGACAATAGCTAAGTAATTTGAAAACTTTTAGAACATAGTTTCTAGGAAAAATTGAATAAATAGAAAATAAAGTTTGAAATTCAATATCGAAAACCAATTTGCAATATTTAATGAATGGAAATAAATAGGTAGCCAACTTGAAATGAAATGTTTGATTAAATGCTAAAAAATAAATTTGTTTTACTGATGCTTGAAATGTAAACAAATAGAATTGTATTGGCATTGGCCGATGCAATTGTCCACAATATAGAATTGTATTGAGCTAGTCGACATAGCTTGTGTACACAAAAAATTGCAAACAAGGATGATACTGTATAGAGTAGACCGATATAGTTTTTTGGAAAAACGTTGAAGGTACAGTGGGTTGAAGAAGGCTGAAACTATCTAAAAACTGTATCGAGCTGCTCGATACAATTTTTAGGAAATAAAGCTAAAAACAGATTTATAAATAAGACTAGAACTAGAACTGCATCGATTTGTTCGATACAGTTACCTGAAAAAGCAAATTGATACAAAACTATTTTGGGTTGTCTGATGCAGTTCACTGGGAAATATCTAAAGTCAGAATTGTATTGTGCTGTTCGATACAATTGACTGGGAAAGATGCAAATATAGAATTGTATTGATCTATTTGATACAGTTGATTGAGGGAGAAAAACCGCAATAAGGCTATATCGACCTATTCGATACAGTTGGTTGAGGGAGAAAAACCGCAATAACGCTGTATCGACCTATTCAATGCAGTTTATGGAAAAGAAAACTGAAAGAATTGTGTCGATCCGTTCGATACAGTTGACTGAAGAGATTAAGGCAATGGTAAACTTCACGTCGGGTTCACCAGAATGTATGCAATGGGCTATGATCACCCTGAAACTATCCCATCTAAAGATTCAGACTTGAAGAAGGTTAATTAAAGAGAGCTCAATGATACTGAATCAGGATGTGACCAAATGGATTCACAAACCTAGCAAGAGGAGCACCTACAACACAATGTCAAAGGAAACGGTTCCAAGCCTTTAGGCCAATAACACAATGAAATAGCTCTAACTAGAACTATATTTATAAGTGGTATAATATTGCAAACAAGCATTGTAAGTAAGGGGGAAGGGTTAGAAACATATCAAAATGGGTAAGGAGCCATGGTACGCAAAGGCTACCTAAAATAGATAGATGGCAAGTTCAAGCAATCCTATAGCCACACTAAATATAAGTATAGAGAAAGTTTAAATAAAGAGATATGCATTCATTAACCAAGCAATTATGCAACTTCTATATACTAAATGAAAGAGCTAGGATTAGAATATACTTACCTTGAAGAGAACCCGTCGAGCCTCAATCTCCCCCTTGGCCAATGATGCTTTTCAAAAGAATGTTGTGGTTGTAAGGATCTCAAACACTGAATCAAGCTTTAGGTTAAAAGGACTCCTAATGCATCCAAGACTCCACAAGATCCTAAGCAATAACTCCAAGTGTAGAATTAAGGCAAAAGTGCGAGCAATAACAATCGAAATGAATGTCTCTCTTTTGGAAGGAATTGGTAACTTGTATTAATAGTGGTCAATGATCCTAATCCATGCCAAAATACAAGTCGACGCTATTGGCCAACTCGATGTAGTTCGAAATACGCTGATTGACCTCTAACTATGTCGGCCATGTTGATATAGTTGTGAAGATTACGCTGACATGTTCGAAATTGCATTGATTGGGTTAATGTAGTAGGGAAGGGATAAATCTAAGTAGCCAATACGTGTACGGGTTTAAGTATCGGGTACGTGGATATGGGGATTTTATTTGGGGGGGTTTGGGTATGGTTGGGTACGACCATACAAAAAAATATATAAAAAAATAAAAAATATAAAAATATAACCATATAATTAAAATTAACCACATAATATGCATAGAGGAAATAAAATAAGTTAAATAACCACAAAACATACTCATAATTTCAATGCCAAAGGCAAATATGATAATATCATAATATTAAACGGTCGAACTTTGAATAGTTTTATAAATTTATAATAGGTACATGGTGCAAATGTTACAAATTACAATGTATGGAAAACAATAAATACAACTCAGCATTCATTGCGAGATCTTCATCATGATATGGTTCATTGGAACCATAAGCAACAACAATGCCACTCCCACTAGCTCCACTATGCTGGACCTGTGAAGCACCCTCCAATCTGTATCAAGCAATAAATGGTAGGCAACGGAGGCATCCAAGTTGGTAGTCTCTGGGTCCACATCCCAACACTTTGTTGCCGCTTCTTTGTAGTTAAGTTGCTTGTGTGAGAGAAGACGCAAGTTGGAATGCACATAGACCAAATCCTCCGTCTTTTTTGTTGCCAACTTGTGCTTCACTGAGTGGATAACGCTGTAGGTTCTCCAATTTTGCTCTGCAGAGGATGAACTTGCAACCTATTGAGGCAAGCCACAAAGTCAATTTGAATTAGAATTTATAAAATAAAAAAGTTAAAACAAAACACAGAAAATAACTAGAAGGGTAGAGAGTTTAAAAAAAAAAATCTTGTGATAGAATTCTAATAGCAAGTGGTTGGAGGTGGGTGTATGCTTGCCCATGGAGGTACCACCAAAATTGAGCTTCTTTTTTGTACTTGTCACGGATGGTGCCAAGGGAGTGACCTGCAGAGGATATGAAATGTGCAAACTCTCACCTAACTTGGTCTTCAGTTTCTATATTAGGGAAGAGTCTAGAGAATGTCATCTTATAATCCTCGCTAACCTAAACATCTCTAATGGTCCGACCCTCCTAGGCAAAGAAAGGATCTCTGTACCGTTGTATTTGGGCACCAAGGCAAAAGCAAGAAGATGCAATGGAGTGGTCATTTTGATCCACCTTGAAGAACCTTTTTGTGGGTTCTTGCTTGTTGGCATTTATGATGGATCTAATGTTCTCAATCATTGAGTCAATTCCATCATAAAGTTCACCCAAACATGGATGATCCATGTTATCTTAACATGCTGATGATGGGCTCAGTAAAACTCAACAAATGCTCTATGTTTGGGTGAGCTCCAAAGGTTGTTGATGATCATGCTACTCAATGCCTCATGCACCTAAACAAGTCTCAAGACGAGGGTGTGTGAGGCGAATCGAATCTAAGCAACCTAACATCAAATCAAAACAAATTAAAATTAAAATTAAAAAAGTGTTCAAATTACAAACTTATAGAATAAAAAATTAAATTAATAATAAAAATATACATGATTCATGAATAAAATTTAAAAATTTAAATAAAATGTTACTTTCAACAACTGCGACTTCGAGAAGGCCTGAAGATGCCTTGGGACAAATGATGGTTGGATATGAATATTTGGATCTCGCTCGCCTCCTCATAGACTTGTTTGATCCAATCAAGTTTTGTGCCCAATTTTTGCAATATAAGGTTGAGGGAATGAACGACACAAGGTGTCCAAAATATGTGCCCATACCTCTCAACCAACATGCATGCAACTTTACAATTTTTAGCATTGTCTGTTACAACTTGGACAACATTTTGAGGCCCCACTGCCTCAATGGACTCTATCAAGATGTCGACAATGAATCGTGCATCCTTCACTTGCCCCTCACAATCAATGGCCCTCAAAAACATTGCCCCTTTAGGGCTCACTACGACCACATTAATAAATGGCCTATTTGTTGTATCTTCCATCCATCGAAAATGATGGACACCCTTGTCTCAATCCACAAATCCTTGATGGGCTTCAATGCATCTTCAACTTTTTTTTTCCCTTTTGTCAACAAGGTGGTTCACACCTTTTCATACCCTAGGCCACGAACCTTTTAGGGGCAACATTGATAGATCTCACCATATCCTGCCAGTATGGTGATCTAACAACATTAAATGGTAGTCCACATGCATATAGACAACTTGCAATACTCTGCTCTGCTATGTCCCTTGTTCTTTTGTGAACAAGAGGTGAATCCTCTTCCCCTACGGCCACGTGAGGTGTAGCAAGAAATGGGTGTGATGGGGCAGCCATACTAGGACAAGATTGATCAATATTCACAAGGGTCAATCATTTCTTGTGCAAAGGATGGTTGTCTTTTATCAAAAAGGGCATCTGCTTCTTCTTGCTCTTTGATGTATGCAAGAACCTTTGCATGTGGCAAGCCTTTTCTTGGTTTCCCATTTATATTTGGCCCACCATAAATTTTGATTCTTTGATCTGGAATTGCACACAAATGGGCTGCCACTCATTTATATGAGCTCTTGTATGGATAGTCACACTCTGAACATTGCCAAAGGAAACACCCTCCACCAAGTAGTTGTTCAAGCAACGTCACATACTTTCAACGAGGGGCTTGAGCACTGGCTCTGGAGGGTAACCCTTGGCCCACTGAACTAACACTTGCATCGGTAGACATTCTAGCAAATCGGAAATCCCTATAATTCTTGATAAAATTATAATAATAATTAATATTGCTATATTTAGCATTTGTTGAAAGTCTTTAAAATTTATAAAAAAAACAACAAAAAAAATCAAAACTAATTACAAACATACATTTAAAAACTAGGAGAAAAAAAAAAAAAACCCTACAAATCTGGAAAAAACGCATTTTGAATGAAGAATCCTCCTTGTTGCAAGCTCCTCAAGGTCGTTGCTGCCAAATAGGTAGAGGTAATGGCATAGATTTAGCACCACAAGGAGTTTCAAGCTTATGCAACTGGAAAAATGAGCAAGAGTGAACAAATTTGCAATGGGAGGAAAAAATGCAATGAAAGGTAAATGTGTTATCTTTTGATAAAATGAGTTTGATTCATACTTTTAGGGTTGAAAATGCACTTTAAAATGTTTTTAAATGTTTTTTGAGGTCCATATTTGACTTCGACCGGCGAAATAAGCAGAAAAAATAAAAAAATGTTTTTTTTAACTAGTACACCCAACAAACGGCAAGGGTATGCCCCAGACTCTACAGGTATGCTCGGGTATGTCTGAGGACATACTCGGGCATACTCGTAGGGGCTGGGGTGTACCCTGGGCATTTGTTGGGCGTATTGGACTTTGTACCCGTACCCATACCTAGGAGCGTAGGGACGTATCCAGTAATGTAGGGATAAATGTTAGATACTACATCGAACCAAGCCGATGTAGTAGGAAATAGAGTCCTGATATAGCTAGAGGGTGTAAGATGGAAGGAGATAATTAAGGGATCAAATCTGAGGAAGCTAGAATGAATATAAGAATGAGAGAGGCTCTCTCGCAAAGCACCAATGGCATGCCCACCTTTTTCTCGCTGCACCCTTGAAGACATGCACTTAGGGAGATTGAAGCTTGACAGGTTATTAGAAGAGAAAGTGTTAGTAAATGATAAAGTGAAAAATATTGTGTATACACCAAGAATGTCATCAGTTCAAATGTGCACAACAGATTCGAGGAAGAAAGTGTTGAGGTGTGGTATGGGAGGTCAACCTAATGTTTGGAGGGGCTGGGATGAGAGTGTGGAATGCATTTGGCGGAGGGCAATTTGCAATTCAGCAAAGCCATTGGAAAATAGGGCATTATATCACAATGTGAAAGGGCAAGTCATGGATTTACCCACAAAGTCTAAGTGGTGGTGCTACCAACTAGCCCAAATTTGTGAGCACTATACTCACAAACTCTTACCTCGGGTGTCTAATGCAAAAGCATCTGGGTAGTTAAACAATCTTGCACCACCCAAAAAGATATCTTTGTGTTTGTGGGCTTTTGACAGTCGAAGACAACCTACCTAGACTCCATCACACTTCAACAAGCACCTGAAAGGAAGGAGAAATTACAAGTCATGAGATAGTGTTCTTTGTCTCATGATGAAACTGCTAGTTAATGCGGGTTTGCATTAACTGGGGGTTATGAAACTGTTAGCAGTGGTTGAAGCAATGGTTTTGCCTACATTAGTTGCAGATGCCTAGCAACAACCCAAAAACATTCAAGTGCCTATTTTGAGTATTTTTAAGATTCACGGGGATCCAAAGAGTCACCCCATGTAGCATAAAAGGGGCAAGAAGGGTTTGGAGAAGGCAGACTGAAGTTGGAGATCTTCCAAGTGAGTGGAAGAGCTTGAGGAGGAAACTTAGAGGAAAATAGAGTTGTATTCAATCCAATAAGCGGTTTTGCAGAATTTTTCCTTTGTGTTGTAACCATAGGAAGAGTGAGTGTTTAGGTATGTGTAATCTCTATATTTTTTCAAAGCATATCAATAAAGCGTGTGTTTTAGTTTCCATTCTCATATTTGTTGGGGATAAGCCTATGCACGATAAACAAATACAAATGAGAGCTATGCTATGCGAACCTTAAACATACAAAGATAATGACATATAGAGATAGATTTCACCTGGGGAAACTCTTTTGGGTAAAAAACCCAACACAATAACCTTCTTGCTTATAACTTAAATTGAATGGTTTTAGAATGCTACACCAAGTCACAAGGTTTTGTAACCTATGTACAACACTTTACTGTATATTACAATGCACACACTTGATTGTGTGTATTCAACATTCATGCATTCAAGCGAACATTGGTGCAGTCGCGGTCAGGGATCCTAATGAAAGGATGCCTTTCACCACGCAACCAAGTGATACTCTCACTTAAACCTTCCTCTGTGGAACTCTCATACAAATAATTACAAAAATAAAAATCAATATATTCGATTAAACAACACAAATTTACAAATGTATATATATGTCCCGAGCCAAAGCTACAGGGTTCTCTTGCATTCGGGCTACATACAAGGTGTCGAGCCTTCCCTAGGTTGTTCTTTTCCTTTCGATTGCCTTAAGTGCCTGTTAAAACCTCTCCTCTTTTGTGTTGTTTTTAACATCTCCTTTTATACATTCATTTGATATCTTCGAGGCGAGTCGTCTTTGCAATCTGTCATTCTAGATCCTTTGCCCATGCAACTATTGTCGGCTCTAGTTAATGATGCACAGTTCTCAAGTTGACAAACCTATGAAAGAATTATAGGCTTCTACAAAATAGTGTCGCCTAAATCCCAACTACTTGTTAGGACTAATCGTGCATTAATTGCTAATCCCCTGCATATCCCGCTGACTTGTACCTTGGGTACTAGACTAGAGTCTCCTTGTAGGCCTACGTGGCATTGGTAAAATTGAGCGGACTCAAAGAGTTTGCGTTGCCTACCGATTCAGCACTGTGCGCTGCCTTAAACCGTTGGGCTCTCCATGCCTTCGTCCAAGTGTCAAGCTTGCTTGTCTTGTGCATGCTAATTGAATACTTTGTGTGTTGTACTTCTAAAAACTATAGGAGTATCCCTCCTAGGTGATGCAAGATTGCCCTTGTACCTGAGATGCTCCTGCAACATACATTCATCCTACTTTTCCTAAGAAGAACCATGCCTATATCCGACGCTCACTTTGTAATGCTCGCATAGTAGGGGAATCTATAGTCATCAACTACTAAGCCAAGTGATCATTGCATAATGCTTCTCAACAACTCCATGTTAGAGCACCACCAAGACGTTGCTTGCACTTCTTTAGTCTGATAGATACAATCAGATAAGTGTATTGAAATGGTTTATGTTAATCTCCATTTCTTGATATGTTGCATAGCTCCTTGCAGCATCTTACTGCTACGCAACCACTACACTCCACTTTGCAACCTTCTAGTGTAATGACACTAAGTAGAGAGCCCCGTGCAGCTCTACCATCATTCCTGTATGCTGGCAAATGTCATAGGCAATCTCCACGCACACCTACACAATCATCTCTGCTTGCGCAATCATCCTGCACAACCAGTGCCTATGCAAATGCCTAGCACAACACCATCCTTGCACACAATTATCATTGCACAAATCCATGCAAAGTTGATACATTTCCGAACAATATTTTGTTTGTGCTCATAGTGGAAGGCTGCAAGGACAAGGCTGTCCTTCATTGGACCCCCTATCCTGGGCTGCATCAAAGGCATAGGAGGCCAATGCAAATGGTATGAAAGTGATACGAAGGTGGTATGAGGGTGGTAGACAGGTACCCATGACACATCTCTCATAGGTTGGCTCAAAACCGACCCATCCCAACCCCAAATATGGGAGATTAATGTTCCAATAAGACCTGGAGAAAATAAATGTTAGTAAAGCAATTTTAAGGTGCATACACATTGCAATTTGGAGGTTGGCTTTACTTGACTTAACCTCTATTCTATAATAATTGAGGAGGTTTCCCCTCTCATGTGGCATCGGAAGTACCCATGCTTCCTTGGCTTTTTCACAGGCACCTTTTATGATAACAAGAAAGTACTTAGAACTTGAAATCAACATTAATATAAACCTTCTACAATGGCTTGATCATACCTGAACTAATGAGGAAACAACTCACACTAAAAAGGAACTAGCATCCACAAGAATATAGGCTTTGGAGTATCCGATTTTATAATTTAATTGAGACAAAAGCTCTTTCAGATGTGAGTTGTAACTGACAAAATGTAGTTTGACAAATCAGGTTGATCTCCAACATGTCCCCCAATGCTCATTGGAAAATATGTAAAATTCATCATATATTTCCTAGGTCCAACATAAAATCGTGGTGAAGGATCTATGTTTCGTCATCAATGAAGATTGAAATTTTGAATGCAACTGCCAGATTGCACCTTCGATTTCTCAGACAAACATGTATGGACTCAGGTGTCAAAATTTTCAATGTCAGTTTACCCACTTACACAATAGATGTTTCAGGCAGTTGCAACCTGAAAATGTTGGCACTCAACTCATCTTTTCCTGAACTAAAATATTCAGCTCATGGTTCATTTTCATGACTTCATGGTTTAAACTTTCAAATTGCTCTATCAAGTCTTGTTCCTTTTGCTAAAACATCCTTGATACAGGAAAATGTGGAAAGCTTGATATTTGTATTTACGTTGCTAGCACTTATAATCTAGATAGTGATCGCATGCCTACATGTACAATATGACTGGTTATTAAAATGCAATTAGAAAGAGACTGAACATAGCCTATTGTGTGTATATGTTTTGTATATGTTATTTTTGTAAAGAAGCAAACTTAATGGTGGAGTTCAATGCATATATTTATCAGGTTGCCGATTTTGGTCTTTCTAAAGAGGAAATGTATGATGGCCACAAGTCAGGTCTGAAAGGAACATATGGTTACATGGACCCCGAGTATATGTCAACAAATACTTTTACACAAAAGAGTGACGTGTACAGCTTTGGTATTTTTCTTTTTGAACTGATTACGGGAAGGAATCCACAACAGGGTCTAATGGATTATGTCAATCTGGTAAATTACCTTAATCTTATTATGATTTCTTTCTCAGAAGTGCGATAGTATATTAGGAGCACTATAGGTGTCTTTGGAGATCTCGGTCCATTGTTATGTTGGCCTTGGTGTCCTTGTATTAGAATTTACAGTTAGTTTGTTATTTTCTGTTAGGACAATGCAAGATGAAACATATCATGCTTGGATGTTTTGAAGGTGTATTCTTGTCTACAGAAGGCAGGGCCTATCTATGGAATGAAAATGATAGAGTGCATGTATGTAATTTGGATATATTAAATAGACTGCATTTAGGCTATATAGGTTATCGCTCAGTTTATTTTCAATGTGAGAAATCACAATCATATGTCTTCCTTGGTCACTATGTATGAACTAGAACAATACCTGTTTTCTCATGTTATTTCGATTGTTATTTGTGAAACAGGCTGCAATTAATGCAGAGGACAAATCAGGGTGGGATGAGATACTAGATTCACGGCTTAATGGAAAATGTGATTTTGAAGAATTTCATGCTATAGCAGCTCTTGCATACAAGTGTATTCAAAAAAATCCGAGGAAGCGGCCAGTTATGAGAGACGTGGTACAAGCTTTGTCAAAGTTACAAAAGAAAAAACTTATTATTGATAATATGAGCCGAGCATCATCAGTTGTAGGGGAAGGAAATTCTGAAGTTCTAGAACGGATTGAACTTCAGATAGCCCAGTTGAACAAATTAAGTAATATATCAGAGAAACATGAGTCTTGATGGTATGTCACTTCAGGTCAAACATGGTTGTGCAGGATTTCTTGTCAGGGGAGTTTATTATGCTGAATGCAGCATCTAGTCAGTGGAATTAGAAAGTTATTGTTTAACCAGTGTTTGCAAGACCGTATTGGTTTGCTCTCTGATTCTAACATTCTGAAAGGTTTGCCAGATGTCAGTTATGCTTTTATGTCTTGAAACGGTGATCAATTCTTATTATATGCCGCTAGAGCACGTGAAGATTAAGTCTCCCAATGGAATCGTAGTCTATAATTTTTGCAGATATGAAGTATGGGAGCTGATGTAGATAAGTCGAATCAGATTTAACCGTGGCATGTTGAGCATTTCCCCTTTAAAATGAAAAATGTGGATATGTCGTTCCCAAATATTGGACTTGAAATTCTATTTACATGAGGTGGTGTATTATAGCATGGTAAGCTATCACTAAGCAGATCAACTTCCACAACTGGATTTGGTGATTTTGATCTGGTTCTTAGTGTTAGTTTTTTGGGCTTCCGTAGTGATTGGAGTAGTGGTAGGTCATTGAAGTTGTATGCAAGGTCGTGATTGAAGTTGTATGGAAGGCCATGGTTGTATGCAATTTTTTTTGGCATGAAGACATAAGAAACTGAGGTTTTTTCACGTTGTAAACAAAACAGACTGGTGGCTTGGGATTCATGGAAGGGCATAATGAGGCTCATTTTGGCAAGAGTTATTGCTGGGGACATGTAAGTGGATTGTGGCCATGGGCACGATAAGGCTCATATTTGCCAGCATTTAAACAAGGGAATGTGTGGGTGGAGAGGTGAGTAACATGCAGGAGCTTATGAGGGCAACAAATAGGGGAAAGTAATCTTCAAGTTTTTTATAAAACACCCCTATTTTCACCTTTCACATCGAGTGTTATTGAACTGGCAAAATTTTGCATGATTGTGTAGTTAAAGGTATGTTTTCCCTTAAAACATGTGACTCGTAAAATCTTTTGTAGAAGAAGCAAGCTAGTGTTCAAGCATTATTCCAAAAGAGCATTTACATTTTAATTCACTTCTGATATGGAGTTGTTTTAGATTTTTTTTTTGGATAAAAATTGTTTCTAATAAGAGCAACAAACAGGGAAAAAACTCTTTAGATGTTTTTATAACATACCCATTTCCACCTTCCACAACGAGTATTTTGCATGATTGTGTGGTTTAAAAGTATAGCCGCCTTTCAAACATGAGACCAATCCAATCTTCCATCAGAGAAACAAGCAAGTTATTCTTTAAGCATTATTCCAACTGAACATGTACATATTTATTCATTCTTGATATGGAGTTGTTTTAATTTTCTTAAGAATAAGTTTCTAATAAGCCAACAATATGACCTTGATGCGTCTTCTTTTTCCTTGCATCTCTAATGTCGGAACAAGAAAATAAAATTCAAAATAAAACCAATAACAAGCCACAAACACTTTCATGGAGAACAATATCAACCCAACTAAATAATACTTGCTACCAGTGCTTACAAGAAATTAATCTAATAAATGAATTGGTTGAAGTTTGTGATTATTTCTTCAGGAATTGTGATATTTAATTTACACTATAAAATTATAGGAAGAATGCGAGGAATTTAGTTTATAAAACAATCGTAGTAATTTGTGGGATTTAATTAAGGTGCATAAACCCAACGAACGTGGAATAAAGGGAAACATGGCATCACCTTAAATTGCCTTGAATATTTGATTAGACCAAACTAAACTAATCCAACATAAACCAATTTGGAATAGACTTTAAAATGTTTGGTGTACATTGCAAGTTATTGTTTTCCTTCAGAACGGATGAAGAGTGCTCAATTTGGTTTCCCTCTACAAGCTACCATTTAAAAATTGACATAAAGAATTGTTTTGGTAAATGAATCGTGTATATCATATTTTTGTGTTGTAGGATGTATTTGAATGGATGAATGAAAGATTTTAATAACGTTCTTGAGATCCAGTAGTCTATGAGACCAAGAGCTGAAATAAAATTGTTTTGTGATAGCACAAATTCTGATATAAGAGTTGCCATACTAATATTACAAAATTTCTAATCCCTTCTCGATAATAATTCTTCTACTATGGATATTGATTAGAAAACTAGTTGTTCTGTTTAACTTTTCTTTTTCAAATAAATCAGTGAAGTTGTTACCTCTCAAGTTGTCTTTGTACTTAATACATATGTCATTATATGCTGCACACTCCATAATGAAGTGTCATTTCATCTCCACTACTTCCTTGTCATAAAATAAACATGTTCTCGTTTTTTATTCTTTTTTGGGTACTATCCACTTGTTAGTTTCACACCTATGATGATGTGAGTTAGTTCTCAATTGTATGATCAACATCTTTGTTTTCCATTTGATTTTTGCCCTCATGTATATCTTTTTTTCATGCTCTCAAGTGGAGTTAAACTTATTGATGTAGTATGCTTTCTTCCTTCCTAGTTGTTTTGCCCACATGGTTACCTTGAATTTCTTTTTTACATAGTTTTTTATTTCCTTGTTAGTGTTTGGGCATTCTTGCATGTTGATACTTTATTTACTCATCCATTTATTATTTTATTTTATCCACGTATTTTTTCTTCTGCTTAGCTCTGCTTTTATTACCATTTTGTGCCATCGATAATTCTCCATAGTAAAACTCATTTCTTTTATTAAGGGAGTGGTTTTAATAAGATTTTTTTAATAATTAATGTGATATGAAGTCAACTAATTGACCCTGAGGGTGAAGAAGTATGTTTTTATACTGTTGATTATATATTTGAATTCAAAAAAAATAAGGTTGTACTCTTTGTTGAATTATATATATATATATACAAACAAATATCTTATGAGCTTCCACAAAGAAATTTATATATTTAATTAATGTTTCAATGTAATTTAAAAAACTATCTTTACCTTTATATCTCAATTTATTATTATGTTGTTTGTACGATGCTTACATTTATTTTCCCCGCAATGCTTACAATTTTTTTGCACAAGAATAATATAAATTACTGTTGATTATGGACCTATGTAGAAAAAAATAGTAAAACTATTTTTATAAGTATTAAATAAGACTTGCGTGACACATTCTTTTAGTAATAATTTGGTCTTAAGGTCATAAGAATAGTTTTAATTTTATAATTATTTCAAATATTGTATTTATAGTATTAATTAGTATATATATATTTTAAATATATTTATTTATATTAATTTTGTGGTATTTATTTTAGATATTATTTAATATATTGATTAATGATATTATTTATTTTTCAGAAATTTTTGATAAATGATTTCAATTTAATTATGTCATTATATTAAATTCAAAAAATATTAAAAAAAAAAATAGATTTGAAATTTCATTATATAATTATATTTATTAATATAATAAAATTTAATTGTAAAAAAACAAATAAATTATTTTTTAAACATTATTTTATTTATAAATGTTTTTATTCATTATTGAAAAGAAATTATTCTAATTTAAAAAAAAAAAAAAATCTAACAAGCAAATAATATGACCCTTATTTCTTCGTGACAATCTTAACCGTTAGAATATGAAAATAAATGTCAAAATAAGACCAATAACAAGCAACAATTAAATAAAAACATAATCTTTTCAATTTTTTTTGAAGTTAGATTGTACAATTTGTTAATTGATATAATAAAAACCTTTTTTTTTTTCTAAATTTTTATAAAAGAAATTTCATTTAATAAATTAGTGTCTCACTTAATTATAATTTAAGAAACTATTTTTATTTTATTCTAAAAAAATTACCTTTAAATCTTTATTTTTATTTGGGTCAATACTTCATAACTATTTTGACATGGCTAATATAAATGATTGAATATATACACGTGAAAAAAAAGTTAAAGTATTCTTATGAAGGTATTACAAAAGATTTATGTGGATGATGTTTTTAATATTTTGACACCTATACTTTGTAATTAAATGTGTAAAATATAATGAATCATGTTTAATTAATTATTTTATTTTAATAAGATAAATATAGATTAAAAATGTGAGGATATAGGAAAATAAAAGAATATTATTTGATATTATATTATCTTAATTTTTTTCTTTTTCTGTTTTTTGTTTTGAATTTGCTTTCAATATTTGTATTTACAATTTGCACTTCATAACATGTGTATTTACAAAAGAATATTAAAAGTTTTTGAGGATCAATATTAAGGTTATTTATTAATGTAAGACTAACCAACCATCTAATTGTTAGAACCCATAAAAATAACTAAATTTGTTGATAAATAAAAATTATAAAAATATGAATAACTTTGACGTGGAATTGAGGCCCACGCCCCGCTTCCCCCCCCCACCCCAAGTTTTTTGGCCCTCTATATAAACTCTAACTCTAATTATGGACTCTATTAGTGCTTTACAATAAAATACTAGCTCATAAAATAATTAATGCTTTAATGATTACTTCTTGTTGTACACGAGCACCCATGCCAACTTACAATGGGTAGGACCTAAAAGGGGAAAGAGGGGAATACAGGTGCACTTGACTTAAAGTGGGTTCTAAAGCACAACATAAGTCCAGGATAAGAGATACAAAAGTAGGGGGATTTAGAGGGATGAAAGTCAATAAGATGGTCCATATTGCTCAATTTAGACCAAATTAGCTATACATAAACAAGTGTGCTAAATAGATATAAATTTACATAATAAGGCCATGGGGCCATTTTAGGTTACTACATTTATTCCTGATTCTAGGTGTGTGCCTAGTCATGAAGAGGTGGCATAGGCATGCATGTCAATGTAGAACATAAAAAGGACATCAAAAAGAATATTGATGATTTGGATCTTCTGAACTAGAAATGATGAGTCTCAAGACCTGCAAAATCAATTTCCTACAAAAACATAGATTAGTTGGAAAATAATAACATTGAAAGCTAAATATTTGGCCCTAGTATGATGGGTTCATCATATCATCAAAGGAGAAGAAGGGTGGAGTTAGGTTGGAACCTTATATGTCATTTGGTGACATGCCCCCACATCCACATTAATTTGAAATACTCGGTATTGAACATTGGGAAATGAAATTGAACCTTGTCGGTGTCTGGCGATGGGCCTCTAATTTCATGATGCTGAATATGTTGAGTCATATGCCCTTCTAGCCTTGATATGCAATGGAAGGCCATTTGGGTTATTCATACAATTGAAGAAAACATGCCAATGAGAAATTGTGTATGATAAATGCCCCCATTTTGAGATGTGGGGTGTATTTGTGAAACTCATATCTCAAAAAGAAAGATATTAAATATAAAATTAGGTTATGGCAAGTATATAATCATAATATGCAAATATATGGTGTTTAGGAACATGCACCAAAAATATATCTCCTTGTGTTTCCTTAATCCATAGATCAAATGGTAACATTTAACAACACAAGAAATGGAATATCATAATAACGAGTTGTTAATCCTCACATTTGAAAATGCTTATCATAAGCAAAGTGGTATGGCCATGCCCCAATAAATGCCCCACTCATGATACAGATCAAGGTTGCATAAAATAGGAGTAAATATAATGGATGTATGATAAGGATTATGATAAGACAATAATGGCATACACATCATGATAATAAGGAATGCTCTAGGTGCATAAGTAAAGATGATAATGAACATAGAAAACACATCAAACATGTGATAAGGCATAAAACAACTAATTCAGATAATGTTTTCATAAGGAATTCTTTAGGTGCATAAGTAAAGATGATAATGAACATAGAAAACACATCAAACATGTGATAAGGCACAAAGCAACTAATTCAGATAATGGAAAACATATGAGCATATAAATGAATATATAATCACATTAGGCACACGAATTAGGTAAGCTATATGGAAACCACATTACGTAGTGAAATAATATTAGGCACAAAGTAAGCATATCATGGACATAACAAACATACAAGGCACTAAAATCACATTAAACACTCGACAACACATCATGCATAAGTAAGCACAGGAAAAAAGTTAAACACTTAGGAATTGCAATAGGAAGGCACTTAGGAAACACATGAGACACTTGGAAAAACACATAGGCACATGGAGAACATATGAAGCATTGAGAGATATATCAAGTACAAAGAAAACACATCAAACACTTGGAGAAAACCTCTGCAATATTAACAAAATTATACAAGTGTAAATCACAATCAACATGTGATGTACAAATAAGTATAAAGAGCATAGCAATCATGTAGCATGTGAATAATAGCTTCAATGTTGATCATGTAGTATAGAAATCATGCATCACAAGTAGAAAAAGTATGATAGAGAACACATTAGATAACTTCGGACAATAAGTAGACTAAACTTTGTGAGGAAAATATATTAGGTATATATGCACAATGAATCATGATAAGGAACATAATAAGACACAAGATTTGTGTGTGCTACACCCTTTACCTATAGTGTATTGGGATATGTGTGGCCGATTTGTGGCTAGACATTTTTTTAATTAAGTCACATGATCATTTATATAACTGCATAAGGCTCCATAGCATAAGTAGGGTATATGTAGGGGGTAGTGGTTAGTATTAGATCATCATATTTCAAATTTTGTTCGTATTGAAGGGTTATGGAGGTTTCCCCCTTGAAGTGGCTTAGTCATATACTTCATTATTATGATCTTATTGTAATCATATTTTTTGTCTATTGCTCAGATTTTACTTTAGTACTATAGTGATTTCATTACAAGTGGTATGAAAACTTCAATTTGGGTAAAAGTGTGGTCAAAATCCTAATTTTGAATAATCGTCTATATCTCGCAAATCATTGAAAATTTTTCTACAATATTTTTTGCTGAAGTTTTAGAGTTATCCAATGAAGCTAAAGTCCAATTTTAAAATTTATGTGATCAGTTTTGGGTGAGTTATTGTGAATTTTTGGTTTTTCATAACTTTGCTGTAAAAGCCAAAATTATTTGGAATTATTATGCCTTGTTTACATTTTCAAAAAGTGTGCAAAAATATGGAGGAGTTATGCTCTTTGAAATTTTGGATTTGAGGCCGACCTACATCTAAAACTAGTTGGTCAAATTTTGGTAAAAGGTGAAAACCAAATTTTGCCTTGTTAAGCCTCAACATGATAGGGTCACAAACTAGAGGTCGGGGAAAGAATTCATACACACCAGGGAAAACTATTAACAAAGAGGAGAGAGAGTTGAAGTTCAAAGCAAGTGGGAATTTTAATATGATGTTTTATTCATTGGATGACAAAGTGCATGCTTTGGATGATAATATGCACATCATACAATCAAAAATGAAACATGATCTGGATGATAATATGCACAACCTGCAATGTAAAATGAAAGGAGGTTTTGATAATATGTGCAATGATATGAAAAGAGATATGGCTAGAATAGTACGTAATTGGATACTCTCATGAATTCTATCAATATGTTTTAGTCTCACAAGTGACTCAAGGTGGCTCTAAGGGACAACCCAATTTTGATCTTAATGCTGTGCAACCTCATCCTATGGTTACCATTAATTTTGGGCCTTAAAAATTAATACCGAAGATGAAAAAACATAAGTTTGATGGAAGGTATCCATTGAACTAGATCAAACAAATGGATATTATGGTTACCATGGAATCCTTATTTTTGGAACCTGAACAATTCATCTAGTATCGATGGTTGTGTGATCAAAATAAGGATAAGGCTCTCGATGTCACCTGGTATGTTCTTATGGAGGAGTTGTAGATGCAATATAGTAGTAGTGTGACAGAGAATTACTTCAACCAATTGACAGAATTGTGGTAAACATGGCTAATCAAGGATTATATTCATCAAATTTAGAATATGTCTTTGTGAGTGAAGATAATTTCAGATGAGAATTTGAATGACTTGTTTATTGACAGTCTCAAGGACCACATTGAACATGAGGTACCCATGTTTAATCTTCTTAATTTATTTGATTCTATTATCATGGCACTTAGGGTAGAGGAAAAATTATTGGATAGTAGGCATGTATTCACTTGTATCAAATATAACAACACATCTACACTGTCAATTCCTTAACCAACAAACTTAAAAGCCTAAAAAAATGAAGAAAAAGAAGCAAAAAAATTATATTTTAATTGTAATGGAAAATATAGTAGGGGACATAAATGTGTCAAAAATAAGTTGTACCACATTGAGGGAACCAATGCAAGAGAAGAGGGTGAAGAAGAATTAGTGATTGTTGATAAGCTAGATGAGGAAGCATGAGATATCCAAACATCTCTTGCCATGATTTTTTGGGTATTAGTACCCTATAAACCCTCAGTTAGTTGGTATATTGAAATAATATAAGGTGACAATATTGATTCTTCAGAAGTATTTATAACTTCATCAACCATAAGTTATCTACACGACTGAATTGTTTTGTTTATGCAACTCCAAAATTTTAGGTCATGGTTGCAGATGGGAGTACAATTAGTTATTTATAAAAATGCCATAGTATTAATATTTTAACCCTTGTCTTCCATTCCTATTGGAGAAACACACATTGTAATGGGAGTCCAATGGCTCACTACCTTTAAAACTATTGAGATGAAATTCTAGGAGTTGTTCATGCGGTTTCATTCAGAGGGAAGGAAATTTTAATTAATACAGTTGCACACAGAGTCTCCAAGGATGGCAAGCTCTCATTAGATGCAAAAGATGTTGAAAAAGGTTGTGGATGGGGTTGTGACAATTGTTTTCATTAAAGGCACAAAAATCACAGGTACTTACACCACTAGGTTGGTAAGAAATTGTAGATGGGCACTCAGTAGGTTTCAAGAAAATGATGAAAGAATTATCACCTAACACATATACTTCTTCCAAGATGTCTCAATTTAGGGAATTTTATGGTTAAAATCCAAAATCCATCATCTCATCCTTGAAGGTACAACCACAAGTATCAATAGTCGGGAAACAAACTCAACACTAACATGAGCTACTATGTTAGTGAAAAAATGCACCCAATCTTCTAAGTTTGTGCTTGAATAAGGTCTTTGGAAAAAGAGTTTCAACCTAGATAGAGTTACCAGATCTTGATGAAGAAGGATGAATAATTTTGGAACTTGAGGAAATAGTTTAAATACACACTAAGAAGTTGATGAAGAAGGTGATTATAGCGCATTTGATCAAGTGAAAGAATCTATCCAATGAAGATGTGACATGGGAGGACAAAGCATTCCTACAAAATCATCTAACAATAATCAATGTTGGTTTGAAGAGGAGGGGCATGTTTCACACTTAACTTAAAATGTGTATTGGAATATGTGTGCCCAATTTGTGGCTATCATATCCTTTAATTAAGTCATATGATCATTTCTATAACTTCATATTGGTAGTATGGTCGGCATAGGGAGTCTCCACAACAAAATTAGGGTATATATAGGAGGTAGTGGTTAGTAATATATCATCATATAATGAACTCTATTATTTTTGTAAGGTTATGAAGGTTTCCCCCTTAAAGTGGCTTAGTCATATACTTCATTATTCTGCTCTATTTTAATAATATTGTTATCTATTGTTATGATTCTAATTTAGCGGTATAATAATTTCATGACATCATGTTATGAATCATGACAACATAAGAAGATATAAGTATAGAAATCATTGATATAAACATATAAAACATAGAAATATTGGATAAAAATGAATGGAAGAATAATATGCAATGCAATAAGAACGTGCCTCACATTGTCCACAAAACTGCCTCAAAGATTACAAGAAATTTTCTTTAGTACATTATGAGTTACAATAACAACCCTGTAGGGTGAAAGCATGGTAATGTGGCACTCTTTTATATAGCAAGGAGTCGCCTATTTTATTCAAAATGAGATTTTACGCAACTTTTAGTGAGGTTAAGTGATACATCTAATTAGAATTAGAAATGATTTGAACAGATGAAATGTAGGATTTTGAGTGTAGAATATTATTCTTTTTTTATATAAAAATAAATTAAATATGATTTTCTATTTTTTATGAAAGACACTAGTTCATTAGAGCAAACAAACACATTAAGTGATAATTTCACACACTAATGTATGGTATTAAAAGCTAATTATTAAGACACTTTTTTTTTGTAAACACAATCTACTGTCAATGTCATAGAAAAAATACAAGGTTTGTATTTTTTGGACACACACACACACACACAATATATATATATATATACATACATATATATATATATATATATATATATATATATATATATATATATATATATATATATATATATATATATATATAGATATAGATATATATATATAGATATATATATATATGTGTGTGTGTGTGTGTGTGTGTGTGTGTGTTGGGGGGGCGGGGGTGGTAGTAAAAGCTAATTATTAAGACACTTTTTTTAAAACATAATCTATTGTCAATGTCATAGAAAAATACAAGGTTTATATTTTTTGAATATATATATATATATATATATATATATATATATATACACACACATTATATATATATATACACATTATATATATATATATATATATATATATATATATATATATATATATATATTCAAAAAATATAAACCTTGTATTTTTCTATGACATTGACAGTAGATTATGTTTAAAAAAAAGTGTCTTAATAATTAGCTTTTACTACCATACATTAGTGTGTGAAATTATCACTTAATGTGTTTGTTTGCTCTAATGAATATATGTGTGCACACAGACACACACGCACGCACGCGCGCGCACACACACACACACACACATTTAATAATTTAAATTTGTATAAATTTCTACCTCGTATATGATATCTAAAGATTAATGTATACTGGTTGGAAAAAAATTATATGGTTCTGTCAAGCTCACCTCAATCTACTGCCAACTATATATTTTTAAAAATTAATATTTAATATTGTTATTTTTAATTGTGTGTAGCAATAAGGAGAAATTTATAAAATAAGACATGATCAAATTAAAAAATAAAAATATAAAAATATAAAAATATTGTAAAAAAATAGGCACTACAGAAGAAGAGATAAAAAAACCCATAAAATAGTTTTTATTAAAAAAATATAAACAAACCCTTTTTCAAAGAGCCAATGTGACACCAATGTGGATTCTAATGGCCTAAAGATACACATGCACAATTTTTGTTAGGTTGTGGAGCTAAAAGCTTCAACTATGCAGACGAAGAGGAGGTTGCTGAAGTTTCAGAAGTACCGGCGTCAGCAGTATGACCGACGTTGGTCAAGATGAATGCAGAAGGCAACCGACGTCGACAGGGAGTCGGCCGACGTCGGTCAGCACCAGTTAGACAGGGACTGACATCGGTCGCCTGTGTATTCCAGAACTGTTTGTTGCACGAACAGTTAGTTAGTTGAACTGAGTGTTTGAATGTAAAGGCTATTTCGAGTCTTGAGCTACGTGGATAATTATAGTAAACTAAGAGTCTAAGTTATTGTTTATGTTAGGTTGTGGAGCTAAAAGCTTCACCAAGATGCGAACAGGAGAAGTCACAGAGCTTGCGAAGGTTGCTGAGAGTTGCAGAATCAGTTGCAGGGCAACCGACGTCAGTCTGATCAGCCGACGTCGGTCAGATAGCAGTGAAGAACCAACCGGCGTCGGTTACCAGTCGGTCGACATCGGTCATGGAGGAGCCGACATCGGCATCCTGTGCGTGAACATGCAGTTTGCATGTTGATTCCAGAGAGTCTATTTTTAGACTGCTAGTTTGCATGTTAGAGGCTAGTCGTAGTCTTGAGTTGCACGTCTAATTATTGTAATTAAGATAGTCTAATTATAGTAAGCATGAGATCTATATATGGACTCATGGTCTGTATTGTAAAACTAGTAGCTAGAGAGTAAGAGAGCAATAAGCTCCTTTTGAGAGAAGAGAGCAATGGTGTGTTCCTCCTAGTGCCACAGTACCAAGATGGGTACTAGTTTGGAAAATCAACAGGGTTCTTCATATTTGTATGATCTTAGTCAGCAGGTTAGCATGGCTTCTTTTGGAGATCTACAATGGTGAGTAAGGTCTAGTGATTTGCAGGTAGCAGTAGAGAGCAAGAGATCTACTTGGAGTACGGTTGTGTACTTGGTGTACTGGCAGCGTGTTACTGACTAGTTGGAGAGGTGAACATCAATTCTATATTGGAGTTGATTGTTGGGACCAAGAGAGAGAGGGAAGAAGGTCTTGAGGTGTGGCGAACCTTTGAGGTGGAGGAAGAAGTGGCATCTTCCTTATTGTATATTCTTCTGAGTGATTATTAATACAATTATGTATTGTCTCTCATATTCCTGTGTTGTTTCATATTTCTAGTTACTTATTGATTCTAGTTAAATTTCGTGTTTAGTTGCTAATACAAGAAGTAATCATATGTGCTCTATTGTTGGAGCAAGATCCTGACACGTGGTATTAGAGTATGTTTATTGTTCTAGGTTCCTGACAAGTAGAGCTGACAGTTTAAGTCTAGAATCTATTTATAGACCCATTGGCATGTATTGTAATTATGAGCTAGAAAGGAAGGCAACGAAGATCCTTCCATTGTAAGATCATTGAGTTGCAGGTTGTTGCAAGCTCATAGGAGATCTACATGTGTAAGTATGGTCTGTTGAATTGCAGGTTGTAGGTTCATGGGAGATCTACTTGAAGTACTTTAGAGTGCTTGGTGTACTGGCAGGGTTATTACTGACTGGTTGGAGAGGTGAACACCAATTCTGTGTGTGAGTTGTGTGTTGGGACCATTTTTGGTAGGAGAGTGAACTTTTGAAGAAGAATTACTGTACACTTGAGGTGTGGCAAGCCTCTGTAAGGTGGAAGAGTGTGGCGTCTCTTTATTGTATTCTTTTCTGTACAAGTATTAATACAAGATAGTGTATTGTCTCTCATATTCTATGCTATTTGTGAATTCTAGTTACTTGGTACTTCTGGATATTTCCGCATGTTTAATTGCTTGTATTTGGTAATCATATTGTGCTCTTTCTGAGGAGCAAGATCCTAACAAGTGGGATCGGAACAAGGTGTGTTGTTCTTGGATTCCCCGACAACTGGTGTTAGAGCTTTTGGTTGGGATACTAACAGGTTGGATTAGATCTGGTTAGTGTGTGTTGATTACAGGTTACTCACAGGGGTTTCTGTTTGAGTGGGAGTAGAGCAATGGCAGAAGATAGTAAGCTATGAATGGAGAAGTTTAATGACAAGAACTATCAATTATGGAGGATGTAGATTGAAGATTATCTATATCAGAAAGATTTGTACTTACCGTTGGGTGGGGTTGATTGCAAGCCCCGAGATATGAAGGATGAAGAATGGGAGGTTCTTGATCGAAAGGCTTTGGGATTTATAAGGTTGAGTCTTGCATCATCTGTGATTTTGAACTTATCACACGCTAAGACAACGATAGAGTTGATAGAATCTTTGGCAAATTTATATGAAAAACCCTCAGCTTCGAACAAGGTATTTCTTATGAAGCAATTATTTAATTTGCAAATGTTGGAAGGTGGATCTATACATAGTCATCTTAGTGATTTCCATGGTTTGGTAAACCAGTTAAGTTCAGTCAATATTGATTTTGATGATGAAATTAAGGCTCTCTTAATCTTATGTTCATTACCTGAAAGTTGGAAAAGTTTGGTAATGGCAGTTTCTAATACTGCATTTGCTTCAAAAATCTTAAAAGTGGATGATGTTGTGAGTGTGATCTTGAATGAAGAGATACGTAGGAAAAGCATAGGGGAATCATCAGGGAATGCTTTGAGTGTTGAAGGCAGAGGAAGGCAAAGAGAGAAGATAGAGCATGGGAGATCAAGGTCAAAGATAGACAGGAGATCCAAGTCTAGGTATGGTAGAATAACCTGTTGGAAATGTAGAAAGCAAGGGCACTTAAAAAGAGATTGCAGGTCAGGTGAAGATCAGCATGAAAGACATGAAGAAGAAGCAAATGTTGCATAGTTCGTTACATAAGATGCTCTGGTATGTTCTTTGGATAAAGTAGAATCTTGAGTTTTAGATTCTGGTGCCTCTTTTCATGCATCCCCAAATAGGGAATTTTTTCATGAGTATGTCCAGGGAGACTTTGGAGAAATTTGTTTAGGGGATGGTAAGCCTTGTCAGATGGTTGGCAAAGGAAAAGTGAAGCTGAAATTGCAGATATGTAACACATGGGTGTTGAAGGAGGTCATGCATGTCCTAGTTCTAGAGTGGAATTTGATTTTTGTAAGAAGTTTGGGTGATGAGGGTTGCACAGTAACTCTCACAACGGACTCTTGGAAGGTTACCAAGGGTGCACTTGTTGTAGCTAGAGGTAAGAAAGTAGGTACGCTTTATCTATCTACTTGTATTATTGATTCTCTTTTTGGGTTATCTACTTCAGATGTAGATTTAAAGGTGTGGCTTAATAGGCTTGGTCACATGAATAAGAATGAGATGCATGTTCTTGAGTCAAAGGGTATGAATCGAGATTTTTGTATGCAGAAGAAGAAAGTGACATTTCTTGAGAGATTCGATGTTAGTGACAAGAACAGGAAAGCCTTGGTTTTCAAGGAGAAGGTGATGGATAGAGTTCAACACAAGGGGCAGAAGAATTCTAAGTAGATCAAGGGTGATTTGGACAAGGGTTTGATCCAAAAGGAGCTCGCGGGTAGAAGTCAGTTCTCACAAGAAAAACACAGAGACCGACGTCGGCTAGAAAATTGACTTCGGCGTCCAGACAGGGACTGATGTCGGCTATGTGCAGATTGACATCGGTGACTCAGGGACAGATAAACACCAGCGTCAATAAGGGGGAACCGACGTTGGTGATGAGGCAGTCATAGGGAACCGACATTGGTTGGGTGCAGACTGAGATGTGACCGGCATCGATCACTGAGACAGATTTTGGGTGGACAACAAGCTGTCAAGGAGTCTCAAGCACCTATATGGAGGACTTAAAGGGTATGTAAGCCTCAAATTCGTCATTTCCCTTATTTACACTACTTGTTGCTCATTTATGGTAAAGAACTAGGAAGTTATTGAAGAAGCAGAGCAGGTAGATCTAGGAAACAATGGGAGCTTGGCATGGATGAAGGATGTGATTCCTTGGAGGAGAACCAAACGGGAGTTTTGGGTGGAGTTGCCAGCTGGAAGAAGGCACTGAGAGATGAATGGATGTTCAGGATAAGGAAGAGCGAAAATGGACTTGTGAGATAGAAGGCCAGGGTATATGGTCTTGAATAAGCTGCAGGACAATGGAGGTTTGATCATTGTGTTTCTCTTTACTAGGTTGGATAATATTAGCTACATTATCCTATTACTGTATGATGTGCTTGTTGCAGGGTTACATATATAGGTAGTTGATGAACTAAAGGTAAAGCTAGTTCAGAGGTGTGTCATGAGAAATCTAGGAGCAACAAGATTCTTTGGCATGAGTGTGTTCTAGAGACATGGAAGGTCACATGTTGACTTTGTTTCAGGATGATTGTGTGAGACCGATTAGCATGCCGATGGTTGGACAGTTCACATAATAGTGTCTTGATTCACATAATGAGGTTAAGTGCATGGTATGTACTAGACCTGAGTTTTCTCAAGCAGTGGGAGTTGTCACAAGTTTGGAGCCAATCTGAGAAAGAAGCATTGGAGGGCAGTTCAGTGGATTCTTACAGGGACCAGCAGCAGGTGCACATGCTATGCAGGGTCAAGTTATTTTCTACATGGTTTGTAGATGTGGATGTGGCAAGTGATTTGGATGACATGAGGTGCACCACAAGATTTGTGGTGGTTGGTCTTCAAGAGTGATCATGAAGAGGGATACAGAGCCAAGGGAACAAACTAGACAATGTACAAGTACAAGTATAATTATAGCTATTTATCTCCAAGTGAGAGATTGTTAGGTTGTGGAGCTAAAAGCTTCAACTATGCAGATGAAGAGGAGGTTGCTGAAGTTCCAGAAGTACCGGCATCGGTAGTATGACCGATGTTGGTCAAGATGAATGTAGAAGGCAATCGGCGTCGGTAGGGAGTCGAATGACGTCGGTCAGCACTAGTTAGACAGGGACCGACATCGGTCTCCTGTGTGTTCCAAAACTATTCGTTGCACGAACAGTTAGTTGAACTGAGTGTTTGCATGTAAAGGCTATTTCGAGTCTTGAGCTGTGTGGATAATTATAGTAAACTAAGAGTCTAAGTTATTGTTTCAGTCTGGGATCTATTTATAGACCCATTGGCATGTATTGTAATTATGAGCTAGAAAGGAAGGCAACGAAGATCCTTCCATTGTAAGATCATTGAGTTGCAGGTTGTTGCAAGCTCATAGGAGATCTACATGTGTAAGTATGGTCTGTTGAATTGTAGGTTGCAGGTTCATGAAAGATCTACTTGAAGTACTTTAGAGTGCTTGGTGTACTGGCAGGGTTATTACTGACTGGTTGGAGAGGTGAACACCAATTCTGTGTGTGAGTTGTGTGTTGGGACCATTTTTGGTAGGAGAGTGAACTTTTGAATAAGAATTACTGTACACTTGAGGTGTGGCAAGCCTCTGTAAGGTGGAAGAGTGTGGCGTCTCTTTATTGTATTCTTTTCTGTACAAGTATTAATACAAGATAGTGTATTGTTTCTCATATTCTGTGCTATTTGTGAATTCTAGTTACTTGGTACTTCTGGATATTTTTGCATGTTTAATTGCTTGTATTTGGTAATCATATTGTGCTCTTTATGAGGAGCAAGATCCTAACAAGTGGGATCAAAACAAGGTGGTTTGTTCTTGGATTCCCTGACAATTTTATTATAATAACTATGACATATTGCTGCCATTGGATAGTTATGGTCATAAGGGGTTACTGTCATACCCTTTATGACCATAATGGGTACGACCATAACCCATCTTTCCCTTTGGATCTAAGGGTATATGTTTAAGTGAGGTTTAGAAGGATTTATTTGGTTGAAAGTTGTTTAACCACTTTCAATTAGGTGAATCTAAATAAGTGTATTAATTTATTGAAAATTGAAACGAGGTAGAATACAGTAAACTGCAAAATTTACAGATATCAAAAACTTGATAAAATAGAAAATTGGACTAGTGTTAGAGAGTGCTCATCAAAATTGAAATATATATGATTGTGTAAGCTGAATATAAGTACAAAATGTGTAAAGAGACCTACAAACATAGTCACGTTAGAAAATAGTAATTCGCAGTTTGTTGGGACAAGTCACGGTAGGTAGATAACAATGCATTGTGGCCTTGTTTATTGATTACAACCACATCCTAGTTGATTGTATTCTCATTTTATCGATTTAGGTCAGTACGATTACTTATAAGGGTTGATTGTTGAGCTTTGTGCACTGGTATGTTGCACATAAGACCTATAAAATACAAAACCTAGATCATGCACAAGAAACACAATAAGAATCAAATTTAAAAGTGGGGGACTATGGTTAAGAGAATAGTTGAGTTAGCCTCAAAAATCCCTTGTGATTGATTGTTGCCTATATAGTCCAAATTAGATTCAAGCCAATGTAGTTCTCCCTCCTAGAGTGTCTATGTGATTTGTGATTGTGCAACTAGATGAATATACCTAGTAGATTTGACTGAAGTGTTTGACAAATGGATGGCCTTGACTTGAAATAAAGACTCTTCAAACTTGGCCTATGACTATTAAGATGCTTTATAACTAAAATAAAAACAAATAATGCTATGTGTATGCAAAGTAATTGCTTGATAGATGCTAGATATATTTAGAGAAGCCTTGATGTGCTGATATAAAAAAATATTTTAAATATTTTCGCTAACCCACCTTTAAAAAAAGTTTGAGAACTTTAATATTAAAATATTTAAATTTAGAAAGTTACCATTGTAGTGCAGGGGACAAGGTCGCACTAGTTGGACAAGGTTGCAATGAGATCTTATCTGCTTGGTGTGGACTTATCCTAGGGGCCCAAAGACCATTGTGACATACTTAATATAGGTTTGTGAGCTAAATAGTTATAAATGTGTCAAATATAGGGATGTTTATATGATTTTTTCAATGTTCTCAAAATAGAGAAAGCTCCTGTATATATTGCAAGTTAATGAAATAATGAATAATCTAAACAGGGGCAAATATGTCAAGAATAAATATTATCAAGAACTTAATGATTAATTTTCAGTGTCTACATTTTCCCCTACTTTGTTCTAGTGATGAAAAAAGTGAAATTACTAGAATAACACAGATGCAAACTTAAATGTGTATACACACTTTGTATTTTGATGCAAACCTAATTGTGCAAGATGTTTTGCCAATGAAATAAGTTATTATCCACACTTGAAAATTGAAACTTTTCAATTTGAATTTGAATATTTGAAAATAGAGTAAGGAAAGTATACACCTATAAGAGGATGTAATCTAATTTCTTTATAACTTAGAAATCGAGAAATGCTTGCCTACTTTTTGAGTCATTTGGATAATTGTTGAACCTGTGGTGAATTGAGAGTGATCAAGTCTTAATTTGACAAACCTTTGAATGCACTTGAGTTGAAAATATTGTATGAAACAACTCTTATTTGACTTAATAGAGTACTCTATAAAATATTTGAAGGGGAGAACCACTAAATATGGGTCACTATATCTTGAAAAAATGCAACCATATATATTGAGTATCACAAGACTCAAATGTGGCCCACTTGCAACATGAAGACGTATCACATCGTTGTAGATGAATATAGATTCTATTCAAAACTTTTTAACTTTGAAACTTGAAATTTCTATCTTAGAAACATGGACATGAACAAGTATCATGCCCACCGTATCTATACTATATTGATATTGAGTGATTTTTAAACTTTGGAACTTTGAAATTTGAAACTTATAACTTTTGAAACCTTTTTGAAAATTAAAGATTAAAACTTGTAATTGAAATTGTTTGTGCACATTCCCATGCTTATGTATTAAGTATATGCAATTTTTTACTAAAACTTTTAATCAACTGTATCTTTGAAATCTATATATTGTCATAATTTTAAAAATTTGCTCACGAGGGCTTTCATTTCTAAGATAATCCCATTAAGATTCCCCCCTTTAGAGATGAGAGATGTATCCTGAAAGTCACTCATCTCAAAAGAGAATTGTAAAGTATTGTAAAATATGTAATCATGTAGTATCATTTGCATAGTTGAATTTGTATTTACGTCATAGTATAAGATGAAACATTGAATTTAATTTTTAAAAGTATGTTAGCTAGATAAAGCATTGAAGCACATAAGTAGTATGTGCATGAGATATATCATGACACTATAATATATGTGATAACTAGTGGAAATGCATGATATGAATCATGACATCATAGCAAAAAACACAAGTAATGTCATACAATTCCATGAAATTTATATAGAAGTGCACATGTAAGGCACTAATGCTTCATACAAGGGCCAAATGAATGTCACATACATAAAAGGCAAGGGCCCACAAACAAATAATAAAATTGTCATATAAACAAGAATATGTAAATGTTGTAGGATTAAGGCCATGGGCCACACACAATGAGTAAGAATGGTGCAACTTATCATGTAGTAATATTTGAGAATAACCATAGTGCAAATTAAAGTATTCTACATCCATCATATGGATCTGTGCCATTGTTATAAAATAACATATTTAAGTAACACAATTGAAAAGTGTGAATGATTTAGCAAGACATTTGTATAATATATAAATTATCATGGAAAATAAGGTTGTGGTTAGAAACAACCTATTAAATTTTCCATGAAGAACAAAGAGATGCCCCTAACTTAGCAATGTTTTTAGGTAATAAGGGTAGCTCGACATCAAGAACCATGCAAAAGTATGTCCTGTATCACACTTACATACCTCATAAAAAAACATTGTGTATTGGAATATAAATAAAATATGCATATACTAAATATAAAAGAGATAAAATATGTAAATAAGTAAGCCAACAATATTTTAAAAATGCTTTTAAGTCTTGATTTTGAATATATTGTTTTTTTTATTTTTTTTGAAATATTTGAATGCTTTTTTTGATTTTTTCCATATATATTTGTTTTTGTATTTTTTCAATATATTATAATTGAAAACTTTGAAAAATATAATAATCAAGGATTTAAAAATAAAATAATTTGGAGGGATTCAAACAATCCATAACGTAGTGGAAAATCACAACGTAAGCAAGAGGGAAGGTAAGCAACATGCCCCAATTGTATGTGGAAATAAAGTATAAAAATGTAGCATAAATGATATGCATGACTAAGTGTGTTTATGTAAAAAGTGAGATAAATTGATCATGTAATTACAAATGGAACTTATAACATGTACATAATAAAATGTAAGCATTTGAGAGAAATGTAATTAATGTTGTTTTAGATTATTTGAATTGGTTTAAAAAGTAAGAGGGTAAGTGCCCAAAGTGAAGATAAAGCCAAGGGATAGAATAATGCTATGGAATTTGGGATATTAGAATTATCAAGGATGTAAAAGTGAACAATATATATACAAATAAAAAGATGCAAGCAACTAATCAAGAGATTCAGCCCAATGAGTGGCTTGGGAAAAAGTAGGAGGTTCTATGCAACCAAAAATCTCATCAAGAGGATGCACATATGCATATTAAACTTCTGATATGAAGGAACAAATTCTTGTGAAAAGAAAGAGCCAATTGCTAATGCCTCTAAATCTAAATGAGAATCATATGTTGTAATGTGCTCTTCTGGATCACTACTCATATGTCCCTGTAAAGTTGTATCCTCATGTGTAGATGTAACAACATGTATCTATTTGGAAAAATTATGAATGACTTGTGATGTTATAAAAGATAAAAACCTTTTTTAGAAACCACTCTCTGCTTAGGAGACTATACCATAAACTAATTATACCCATGTGACTTTGTATCATGCCCATAAATTGATTCTGAAATATGCTTTGGTATGATACTATCTTGCTCATCAGTAAGTGTATAAAATGATTTTGGATTATGCCTTTGTGTATGTGACTCATGATCTTGAATAGTGGCATAGACTATTTAGTTCCCATGTATTCCAATAATTGAACCAACAAATTGTTTGTAAGAGGAATGAATATCATTGGTTCCAAGGGATGTTCATGTTGTATTCCTAGAATTTTGACCACTTAATTGTCATGAATGTATTTAATACACTTATTCACTATTGAAGGTTTTGATCTAAGATTTTATATCCATGGGTGCCTCAATAACATATCAAAGATACATGTGCTTGGTAGGACTAGGAACCGGGTTGGAATTATGAGTGAACCCACTTGTAATGGTAGCATAATATGTCCAAGAGTCTCTTGTTTATGTTTATCAAATGATTTTACAAATCTAGAAGTATCTTGTAAATCTTTCTCTGAATATCCAAGAGAATTAAGTAGTGTCATGGTGCCTGCATTTTCACTAGATCCATTATCTATCATAGCATTGTGTATGGATTGTTTGTCAACATAAGCTCTAATGATAATGAAGAGTGAATGGCTATTTGAAGCATTATCTACATCTTTACTATCATCAAATGTAACCATAGGACAAGATGCTTGATTAATAATAACTATTCCAATGATATTATCAAGTAGATGACCATATGTAGAAGAAAGAAGATGAACATTATATGCATCATGTACTTTAGAATTATCCTTGTTATTTACTTCATGATTATAAAAAGAATCTTTGTACATTTTGATCTTTGCATTGTCATATTATTGTGGCTTATCCTATTCATTAGGTGTATTGATATCAATAATATTTTCATCAATGAGATCTTGAATCTTGTGTTTAAGATTGAAATGTCTGTTTGTAGAGTACCCAATACATCTATGGTAGTTAAAATATGCATTGCCATCAAAGTTTTTAGATTGTGGTATAGACATGTCCACTTCCATTAGTGAATCAAGAGTGATGAGATTACATTCAATTAGCCTTTGCAACAAGACACAAGGAGGTGAAGGTAACCTTAAGATTTGCCTCCTTGTTGGAGCTTGTAATTGAAGTTGTTGTGTTGATTATACATTAGAATTAACTGTAACTTTAGCTTCATTATTGCTTTCATTTGGTTTGATTTTTTAATTTGGATTATATTAAAATTTGACATTTGAAGTAGGAGCATTTGATTTATATGGTAGCTTGTGAAAAGTGATCAATTTAACTTAATGCTTTTTGATTATATGGCACAACTCATCAAAAATATTTGAGCTTGTCAAACATAACCACATATTGGAGTGGTGATAGCAAAATTTGAGTGAAGATGTCTTGAAACTCACTATCAACCATTTAATTTTTCATTTCGGCAAGCATAGTCTTGTATCTTAGCAAACAATCACTGATTGTTTCATTAGACCCTTGTTTGAGCTTTGCAATTTGAAAAGATGACAACATTTCACCAATGTTTATAGAGAGTGTTTTAAAAATTAATTTGATATAGGATTGAAAGCCTTTGATGATTGTAGAGGAAGATCATATAGCCATCTAAGAGCATATTCTATAAGGATTTTTAGAAATTTTTTTGTCAATGATTTGTCATTATATACATAATATAGACAAGCTACATGGAAGGCACATATATGTTGTTCAACCACACCTTTGCATTAATAAAGAGGAAGTTTGGGAGCCATGAATCCATCTAGTAATGGGTAAGAAGCAATTTCAGGTGCAAAAGGGATAAGTAACAAGGAACATGAATACATAGAGGGGCTCAAATGAGATATAGTTTGCTCAAGTTGAGATAGCTTAGGTTGTAATGTACTAATTATTTACTCAAGAACATCATTTGAAGAGGTAATTGGAGGAGTATAAGTAGTGTGAGGAGGCATAGGCATGGATATTTTTTGGAGACCAATTGATGTTCCCAAACTAAGAGATGATGTCATCGAGTTAACAAAGGTATAGAAATAGGAATGGATGAAATGGTAGTAGTGTTGACTAGTTTTGACTTTTAGGTCAAAATAGGGCACCCCTAGTAAAAAAATTCATTTTTAAGCATATAAGGGGGTCTAATATATTTTTATAAGGTGTTTTATAGGTCTTTTAATGCCTCTCAATGTTATATTAACTTTGGTCACTCATTTCATTAGTTTATCATATCATTTGGGGTCATTTCAAGGGTCTAAATAGTGCATTTAATGCTTTGTATGGTTTTTTGGGAAATGTGCAAGTTAAAAAAGTTGATGTGATGTCCTATATGTTCTTAGAAGTCTTAGGAAGCTGACATAATTGAAGAAATGGTAGGTTGTTCAAAGAAAAGGTAGTGTTCTTGGCCAAAGAAGGAGAAAAGGACACTTGTACAACTTCTTGGGAAGTGTGCCACTTAGAAAATGTGTAAATGTGACTCTTAACCTTCCCAATGTTCATATTCACATTTAGAATGATCTTAAACTTCCATTTATTTCTCAAAACCATTTTATCTCTCTTTCACCTTCTTGGCATAAACAATTGACCTGTAGGTTCTTGCTTGGTATGGTTAGCATAGAGGTTTTCAGGAAAAATGATCTTGGGAGAATATAATACACTCTGATACCTTCAAATAAATATAATAATTTAAATAATTGGTTAATTTTACTTCATGAAGAATCCCTTCAAAGTGGACTGTGCAAAGCTTCCTATTAATCTGTGCACCCTCCAAATTTTCCTTTATTATGAGCAATTCTATACAAATTGATTGTTAAGATTTATTTTAGAGATTGTTGGATTAATCCCATAATATTTCACACATTTGGTTTCATGTTTCAGGTGGTTTTGATAAGCTAACCAACCCAATTTGTAAGAAAGTACATCAGTTTGCATTATGAGGAGTTCTTCTCAATTTGCAAAAGTTTTATGCTTTGTAATGGATCCAGAGGGTTATGTTAATATATTTTACATGTTTAAAAAGTGATATTAATCATCCATTCACTTTCAAACCTTAGTTTCCAAGCACATGCTCCATGGATTGCACACATTCTACACATATACATAGTCCACCACTAAAATTTGTATGCACAGGGGTTTGGAGCGCTTTTTCAAGCTTGAATTAGAGTGAGAAATCTTGAATCAGGCTCATTGACATAACCATCCACAATTTGAATCCTTGGAGAACATAGGGTCAATCATAAATATACATGGCTTTATAGATCACTTGCCTAAACTTATTGTGTATTTGCATTCAACTTAGAAAGTCACCTATAGGTGACGTCAATAGAGAGATGGAGGCATCATGTTGAAGCATGGAATCATGATTGAAAGGCCTTTTTGAGGTCCTAGAACATGAGTTTTTCATGACAGACCCATTTGAAGTGGTATAAACTTTAAAGGGGTCAAAAGATTGTTTTAGGCCCTCAGTCCCTAAAGTGGCCAAAGAGAGGTCAGATGGATTCTTATGAATAACATAAAATGTGCTTGGAGGATGTTTGAGGCATCTAGTTTGATAGGTATTGTAGCCCTTGGTGGGGAGAAGGCTTATGTCGAAGATGAGAGTCTAAAGGAGTAGAGGAAGATGAAGTCGAACACCCTCAAAGTTGTCATAGAACCACTAAATGTTGATAGTGTCGTCTATAGGAAAAGGAATGAGTAATCATCTTTGACCTTTTGAGAGCCTCTTGAAGAGAAACTCAAACATGGATGGGCAAGCTAGTATGATAAGACAACTTGAAACCTTTCATCTCATGGAAAAGGTGGATTTTGATGTTTCAAGTTCCCCAAATAGTCTTCCCTATTTGTATAGGGGATTGAGAACAACACCTACAAGCAGGTCTAAGATGCTCAAACATACTCAAGTTAGGGTATGTTGGCAGTGAAGGAGAAGTTGGAAGTTTTGACTTTGTATGGAGCCTTCAAGGTGGATGCAAATGAAATTAAGGAAGGGTGACCTTAGAGATAGAAAGAATAGCCCCTATACATTATTAGGCCCAAATCTTGATAAGGACACACCTACAGGGGTAGAACCTTGACTGTGATAGTCAAGGCAGAGGGGTACTAGTTAAGGACTTAAGTATGAAATGATGTTAGCTTAAGGGTTCCAAAGGAAAGTTAAACATGAGGATGGTCTTATTAACTAAAAATTATGGAAATAAAGTCAATAAAAACCTCAAACAATTCTCAAATGACCCCACATGACAACCTACATCCCCTCTATGGACTGAGACATAGGTCACCCTCTATGGACTGAGATAGAGGTCACCCTTTATGGATTGAGATTAAGGTCTTAGGAAATCAGGACTAAGTTAGGACCATAATGGATACAACCATATAGGGTGGATTCAAGATGATCATCAGGTTGAGAGCTTAAAGAAGAAGCTTAGGAAGGTTCCATCTACCCTATGGTCCTAATCAAATCAAAAGAGTGACCTACAACCAAGAAAAAGTGAGTTTGGAGTGGTGAGATAAGTGAAAATAAACTTTGTGAATACAATTAATACCTTCATGACCTCCAGGGTAGGATAAACAAGCAATAAACATCTATCTACATGGGTCCTTCTTAAGGTAGTTAGAGTCATGACAAGTATGCTTAGTGTTAGCTAGGTAAAGTGTGAGGGAAAGGTAAAAGGGATGAAGTGATGAATTGTACCTTGAACAGTGTTGTTAGGATAAAAAAATACATTTTCACATGTCACAAGATAGAGAAGGCTAGAACTTTCATCAAGCACATACCATTCCATGTGACTAAACCCTACACAGTCTCCATTAAGAAACTCAGTCTTGGGTTTTGAAGGAATAGAGGGGGAAAATGATGTCAAACGAGGCTCAAATTTTTAATGAAACATTATAATGAGTTGGAAAATATTTTAAAATGGTTTGTTTTTTTAAGGCAAGCAAGGGAATTGTCCCTTGTTCTATCTTAGATAGGGGTCACTTCCGTAGGCTCATAAGCAGACAATTTTGAGAGATAAGGTAAAAAGGTTGAACCAAGAGTTGGGAAAAACTCATATGAATGTGTGGAGAGTTTAATAAAACCCAAGAAAAACTTGAGAACACCTCACAAAATTATGGATCCAAATGAAATGGTTTGAGGAGCACAGTTTATAGGCAGACACTATAAGGTAGGTTTAGGCCTATAACCCAATCGAGGCTCAACTTTCCTTTTCAAGCCTTGATAGAATTTATAGTGAATTGAATCATGTATATGGGATTATGTTAAGAGTGTTTTAACTTTTTCATCTCAAGGAATCTCAACCGAATGTCCAGAACACCAAATGTTGCAGTCAACCCCACTAGGCAAGGATAAGACCTAGTGAGTAAAGAGGAGTCACCCAAATTTTTAGCATGATATGGACATTAATATGCATTTTATCATGATTATAAGGTGAATATATAGGTGTATAATCCATTAGAGTGTAAATCAAACATCAAAAAATCTATTTTTTGGCTCAAAACTCAACTCAGGCCTGTTAAAATAAAGGAAACAAACAAAATAGGCCATCTTTCGAAGCTCACACCTCCCATAAGGCTTTGAATGGATACCATATAAGTTTAAGGAAGATAGGAGGAGTATTCAAGAAATTTTTTTTGGAGTTTTTTCGCAACTCCAACATCAAGTGTTTATGAAGCAAGCTTAAGGGTGAAAATAGTTCTGAAACCCTTGCAAACCCTCAGCCAGGACCAGTCTTGAGAAATTGAATTGTAAATATAATATAAGGGAATATTTTTATCAATAAAAATATTTTAAATTGAAGAGGATTCACCCAAATCTCCTTCCCATGCTAGCTATATGTACGAAATTGTACGGACATGGGTAGAAGCATAATTTTTCTCACTATTTTATGTGTTGTGCAGGCTACAAGATGAATTAGGAGATGAAATAAATTTTATTTGAAATATTTAAACTTGATATAAATATAAATATTCATTTAATTTCATTACTAAACCTATAATTTCCCCAACCAGGTCCTTACTTTTAGCCAGTCAAAACTGGCCCATTGAGCAAGCTAGAGAGAAGAGAGGAAAACTTCACTTGAAGTGGTTTTAAGGTACCATTTATGATTAAAATGAAATGAATGGTATTTAAAATTTTCACTCACTCCATCCCATTTATTTTCATGAACAACTGACGCCAATTTTTTAGGCCAAGTGCGCAGGGTGCATGGAAGGGCAACTTTTAGGACAACATATGATGATGGCTCTCTACCAGGTGATTCCAGAAGACCATTCATGAAAATAATGCATAGGTAGGAATTTATGAGATACTATAATTATATAAAAATAATTTTACCTACCCTAAATCAGTTACAATTCACTCAAATAGTTCTAATCATGAAGGCAATTTTTCTATACAAAAGGAGGAGTTTTGTGCCATTTTGCCTAACTTTGATGACTTGGAATGAAACTTTTTACTCCTAAAATTGAATGGTTTTATCCATATAATATTCATATACATTTATAACTTAAAATATTACATTTTAAAGTGTCTTTGTGACCTTTGGAATTCTCTTTCTCTCTCTCTCTCTCTCTCTCTCAAACTATATAAGAATTGGCCATTTTGCATTGTATTGGATGCTCCACCTGAGTATGATGAAGACCTGATAAATTTTAAACCTTTTGATCAATAAAATTACTAAGTGTTTACCTCTATCATGATTTTTCAGAGTGTGCTCTACTTGAATGTTAAATTTGCTTAGTGAAGACTATGGATTCCTTAGCATTGTACTTCATTTTTTCACCTATTTGCAGCCTCTTCTTGTAGGGCATGTGAAATGTTCCAGGATATGTTCATGGTTTAAGTGAATATTATTTTCATTAGATTCATTACATAAATTTTCTCTAGTCCTCCTATCCTTGCATATCATCTATGACCCCACAATGTAATATTGATGTAAGAAGACATAGATTTTGGAAAGTGTATGTTTTAGTTGGTTTCTTGTTCTCAAGTGTGGAATATAATTGGTTGGAAGTCATATAAATCATCTAGTGTATCACCTCCATAGTTTAGGTTTGATTTAATTTATCTTTATCCCTTTCTACCCCTAAGAGTTAGTAGTAGTTTTAGTCAAGTGGTACATCAAGGGAGGTAGCCCTATCTAGAGATTCACTTCATTCGTTAGGTTGCACATAAGCCTAGAAGTGATTTCATTGTGCCAATTGAATGAGGAGAGCCTTGGAATATCCTCAAAGGTTACAAATCCAAGTGACAAAAAGTATCAACATGAGAAATAATATCTTGGGATCCTTTCTTTTGTTAATCTCTAGCAACATATAATAAAGATTTAATATTTTTAGGATGCTCCATTAGATATTTAATAAATGTTTCTTCATCAATTTGACAAGATTATTATTGAGTATTTGCTTCTAAAATTAAATCCATAATGTACCTCTAATAAGGGTGTGGATTAAGAAATTGTGGACCTTTTGAAGGAATCAAACTTGTTGTAAAAGTTCCTTTAATTTTCCATTGAGATGAAGCATTATAGGTGTAAGATTTGATGCAGTGTGTAACATATGCCTCTTATTATTCCCAAGTCATTGTATATTTGAAAAAAATAGATGGTACTTTAAATGTAGTTTAATAATGAGATTATGAAGTAATGTAACCATTTAAAGTAAGAAAGTCATGAGATTAGACCTTGTCTGACATAATTTTTGATCAATTTGGTGTTTAATCCATGAAATAATAAAATGGACAACATATGAATAGTAATACTAGTTGTGTCAAGAAATTTCATAATCCTATGTAAAATATGAAATACAGATTCATTCATTAAGCCCATCATGAATACAATATGGACCAAGAAACATGGTATAATATGAATCAAATAATGCTAATGACTATGAATACAATTCAAGAAAAAATCAAGGTATAAGGGTGATCTAGGCAAGCGTTTGAATGATTTGTAAGCTCTCAAATATACACACTTATTTGTTTATTAGTATTGGCCTAATGTTTTAGAGCACTAACTATAGTGGTAGAACCATGTCTGTATCCCACTAACCCTATTTTTGAGTGCACAATGAGAGTGATTTCCCTGGGCTATACACTCATCTCAGGTGTACCACAAATCAGATGGATCAAAGAGCCTTTTCTATTTTTATAAATAGGGAACCTTAAAATTTTGGTATAAATAGGAAACTCTATTTTTAGTGTTGTACAATGGCTATGAGTTTTAGGGTAAACCCATCACAACATAATTTTTATGAGCATATACTATGTAGCCATTCACAACAGTCACTAAGTAGTTTGAAAACTACCGGAAAAAAGTTTCTAAAAAACTCAAAAGCAAATGAAAATTGAAAGTGAAATATTTTTGTGTATATGCGATAATAAATTTTAACCCAAATTCAAAATAAAGAGTTTTAGTGTTAAATTTTATCTAAGGTGAAAAGGTGATCTTTTTTAGTGTTGGATTAAATCCAAAGTCAAAGATGCTAAATCATTATGTTACAAATTTTTATCTAAGGTCTAAGGTAATTTTATTTTAGATTTAGGAATTTGTACAAGTTTAATTAAACCCTGAGACAAAAATTAAAAAAATAACAAACAAGTAATGTTTTCGAAATATTAGGTTCACTAGAATGTTTCACCTCTTTTAATTAGGTGAATATAATTAAGTGGATTAAACTATTGAAAATTGAATAAGGTAGGATAAAATAAATACATTAAATTAAACTAAAATACAAAACTTACAGAAATAAAAAACTTGCTAAAAATAGTAAATTAGACTAGGGTTAGAGAGTGTCCCTCAAAATTGAAATATATATGATTGTTTACGCTGAATGTAAGTGCAAATGGAGTAAAGAGACATGTAAACATAGCCATGATAAAAAATAATAGTTCACAATCTACTAGGTTAAATTCATGAGAGGTGGGTGAATATAATTAAGTGGATTAAACTATTGAAAATTGAATAAGGTAGAATAAAATAAATACATTAAATTACACTAAAATACAAAACTTACAGAAATAAAAAACTTGATAAAAATAGTAAATTAGACTAGGGTTAGAGAGTGTCCCTCAAAATTGAAATATATATGATTGTTTAAGCTGAATGTAAGTGCAAATGGAGTAAAGAGACATGTAAACATAGTCATGATAGAAAATAATAGTTCACAATCTACTAGGTTAAATTCATGAGAGGTGGATGAATATAATTAAGTGGATTAAACTATTGAAAATTGAATAAGGTAGAATAAAATAAATACATTAAATAACACTAAAATACAAAACTTACAAAAATAAAAAAATTGCTAAAAATAGTAAATTAGACTAGGGTTAGAGAGTGTCCCTCAAAATTGAAATATATATGATTGTTTAAGCTGAATGTAAGTGCAAATGGAGTAAAGAGACATGTAAACATAGTCATGATAGAAAATAATAGTTCACAATCTACTAGGTTAAATTCATGAGAGGTGGACATCAATGCATTGATGCCTTGTCTACTAACTACAACTATGTACTGGTTGACCATATTCTTGATTTATCAATTTGGGCTTGTGTGACTGCTTGTGAGGGTTAATTGTTGAGCTTTGTGTGCCGATATGTTTCACATAAGACATACAAAACATAAAACATAAGTATTTCACAAGAAATACAATATAAGTTAAATGCAAAAGAGGGGAATAGGTTTAAGGGAATAGATGAGCTAGACTCATAAACCCTTGTGAGTGAGTTCTACCCACATAGCCCAAATGGGCCTTAGAATGTTGTAGTTCTCCCCTGAGAGTGCTTTTTTGATTCATGGTTGTGCAACTACATGACTATACCTAGTATATTTGATTGAAGTGATTGACAAATGGATGCCCTTGACTTGAAATAAAGACTCTTCAGGCTTGGTGTATGACTATTAGGATGCTTCATAATTAAAATATAAATAAACAATGCTCTTTTCCTCTTTGTGTACCAAGTAATTTCCATAGATGTTAAATGTATTTGGAGAATCCTTGATGTGTGTATATATAAGAATCTTTCAAATATTTTCACTAACTGAGCTTGCAAAAATATATGAGAAGGGTAAGATTAAACAACTTGAATTTAAAAAGTTACCATTGTAGTGAGGGGGACGAGGTCACACTAGTTAGACAAGGCTATAATGCACTCCTATTTGCCTAGTGCATATTTATTCTAGAGGTCCAAAGACCATAATGACATGCTTAACAAAAATGTGTGAGATGAATAGGAATAAATGTGACAGAAATTAGGATGTCTATATGATTATTGTAGTGTTCACAATACAGATAAATCTATCATATATTTTGCATGTTAGCAGAATGGGGAATAGGCCAAACAGGGGTAAGGATGTCAACAATAAGCATTGCCAAACACTTAATGATTAATTTTGAATGTTTACAAATGTATATTTTTAAAATAAACATTAAGTTTACATTTATATATAGACATTTAATATTCTAATACTTTAATTTTATTTCATAAATATTCCTTTAGGATATTTGGGAGTGATTTTAGACGTATACAATTTATAACTAAGATTATAGTTTTTGGAGGATCTTATCATATGTTAGACTTATCCGATTTTAGGGTTTCAACGATTCAAGGATTGTGACCAATAATGTCCAATAATGACCAAATGGGGATAATTGGTTGTGACTAGCCCAAAATTTACCAAATATTTCACTAAGAGGGAATTAGGTGAAAACATGGCTAATTAAGGTTAATGAAGGGTGAGATTAGCCCCCATAGACCAATTTTTGGACTAATATATTTTAGTTATGATTGTTAATGATAAACTATGGACAATTTGGTGTAATTAGCCCTATATTGGCAAACTTTTCACTAATAAAGATCAATTAAAACCAATAGTAACTAATTATGTTCAATTAATTGTGATTATCTCAAAATCAACTAATTATAACACTAACAATGAAAAAGTATAACAAATAATAACCAATAAAGACCAATTAAGATAAGTGAAGGGTGCATTTAGCCTAAAATCAACAAATGTTTGCATTAATAAGAGCTAATTAAGATCAATAATGATAAATTAGGGATGGTTGGGGCAATTGGCTCCAAATCAACAAACTCTTACAATAAGAGGGGAATATTGGGACTACTAACTAACAACTCAATTCAATAAAGGGTTTAATTACCCCTAAACGACTAATGTTTTTAGTAATGAGGCCTAATTGAGATCAATAATGAATGAACAATGAAGAATAATTGAATGTGATTATCCTCAAATTGACTAACTCTTGCACTATGAATGGCCGATTGTGATAAATAATGACCAATTAATTCAAATGAAGGTTGAGAGACTTAAATCAACCAATGTTTGCACTAATACAGGATATAAGTTACCAATAATTATAAATTAGGGAAATTGATTGTGATTAGATTGAAAGTTACCAAATATTACACTATGAAGGTTAAATCAAGACCATTAATGACCAATTAAGTTTAATTTAAGGTGATATTAACCCCAAATCGACCATTTTTTATGATAATAATGGATAATTAGGAACCATAATAGCCAATTAATGTTCATAAAGGGTGCAATAATACTTACCAATCAATGTTTACTAGTAAGGCCTGATTGAGACCGATAATGAACAACAAGGGCTAATTATGTGAAATTATCCCCATATTGACCAAATATTACACAAAGAATGGTTAATTGTGATATATAATGAAAAATTATGTCCAATTAATTTTAGTTAAGGACTTGGATAAGCCAATGTTTGTACTAGTAATGGATAAATATAACTATTTATTACCATTTATTTTCAATTGGTTGTGACTGACTTGAAATTTACTAAATATTTCACTGAGAATGGCAAGGCAAGACCAAAAATGATGATTAAGTTTGATTTTGTGTAATACACCTATTGGGGATGAAAATTCACAAATTTTGGAATTTGATGGCCTCTGCCAACAATATCATCTTAAATTTAAAATATACTCACACAATAGAGTGTGTTATCATTGGAAACATTTGTGAAGCATTCAAGCACTTAAATATGGTACACAATGCACAAAAAATCCTACACAAAATATATTGTTAAGTTTTCATAATAAATGATGACACACATGTTTGTTGTAGAATAAGACTACAAAGGGGGTTACCAAATGTTAGTGAATAAAATCTAAGAATGAATGCATGAACTACCACTCTAGGATTATTCCCTAGGGTGAGTTTAATTATTAGATAAAGAATTCAATAAAAAAGAAGACAAAAATGACTTTTACCTTCCTTGTGGATTCCATCTAACAATTTTGAAATAATGGCATGAGCTTGGTCTATGAACTAGGAGTCTTTATCAATGCATTTTCCATGTTGACGACATATCCCCTTGTCGATCAATGGCTCTTGATAAATTTGTTTTAAGAATGGTGAATATTTCTTGCAATAATTTGGCATAATTTATTTACACATAAAAGCTTAATTGAAAATGGTCATGGACTAGGTATTTATAGTTTTTCAATTAATTTCAACCCATGTGTGGTTAAGTTTGGGTTAGGGTTGGGAGGTCGAATGCATTTATGTTTTGGGATAGAGGTTGAATTTAAGAAACATGGGTCAACATTCCTAATATGTATCTCATTTATGTTGATATTTGTAATTTTTGACTTTAAGGTTGATGACATCATCATGACACCATGCTTCCTAATGTTAGTTGAAATTTTATTTACAAAAGCTATATATTCATTAATTCAACATGGATATTTCACTTAAGCTTTTAATTTAATTTGATTAGCTAAGTGAATCTGATTAAGTTTTTAACAATTTTTAGAATTTGATTAATTGCCATGCCCTATTGGTAAAAAATGTTAATTCCCTAGGTTGAAATTTGATTGAAAGTGAATTAGAGGAGGGTGATAATTGCGTACAAGGTAATTCTCTAATTAGGGATGCCTTGATGTGAATTAACATATGTACATGACGTGTACAAAAAAAAAGATGATTTTAGTCATTTTTAGGCTTAACCTACATTATTTACAAGAAATCATTCTGATTGTAATTTGAAAACAAGAGTGGTGACAATTATATGTATATATTTTCCCCCTATTTGAGAAGGCAATGTGTGACATAGATGAATTAACATATTTTCAAAGAATGAAAAATCCATTAAGAATAAATTTTGAAAAAAAATTATTTGAATAAATAATAAATGACCCATGATGCCCCTTCGAGAGGACATACAGGGATGAAAGATATAGATGGGCTCTCAAAAAAGAAAGGGAAGTGGGAAAGAGGTATCCCAAAATAATCAACACACTTTGACCTACCCCAAAACAAGGTCAAAGATGCAAGCTTGGAATTAGAAGAACTTTACCCTAGTAGATCGAAATGATGGTATAGTTCCTAAATAAGATGGTTCAGATGGATAATAATTTACCTGAGTAGGGAGACTATTGATCAATGATTAACTAAGTATACCTTAGTAGGGAAAATGTAAGTTTTGATTGATCCAAATAGATTTGCCCCATTAGAGCGAAGGTTGATCATAAATTGGTCCAGTAACAAAGAAACAAAAGAAAATGGAAAAATATTGCTCAAAGAATGATGGGAAAGGATTAGAAGAATATGAAAATAAACATGGCCCTTTGGCATACACTTAGATGTATCATGAGTAGCATATAAAGGAGCCATGTTTGTCATCTTGAGGGTATTTATTGAACAAGAAGAAATATCACTATCATATTGCTAAGTAGACTCCTAGATATGGATTTTTGATATAACACAAAATAATATGCACCATGATATAAAACACCAAGATGATTGCTGATGATTATCTAAGGATGGAATCCAATGCAACTGCGTAACCAGGAATACCATGATGATGGCCTAGTTAGCATAATTGATTGAGTCGAATAAAAAAATGAAAGCAAACAAATAAAGAACATAATCTAAATATAAATTAAAAAGCTCAAGCCCAAGTAAAGTCAAGACTCAAGTGTAAAATAAGTATACATAGACACAACACTCACACAAATAAACCAACCACCAAATGAAAGAGACCAAGCACAAGATAATAAGACAAATAATTTTCAATCAATCATTAATCATGTCTATGTAATAGATAAGGTGTTACACTTGGATCATGAATAGGTTAACAAAGCAAGAAAAATAGAAGAATAAGGAAGGGGTAGCTGAGCTGACTCCAAAATTGCTAAGCAAGTGGATGCTACCTACATAGTCCCATGGACACTAGATCTATAATGAAATTTAGGCCAAATTTAGATCTCCTAGGGATATGGGAAAGAAAGGAAATGATGATAAGCAAGAAAGTGATCAGTAGAGGAAAATAGGAATGGGATCGTAAAATGGTGAGAGTATAAAGGTAATGATGACTCAAAAAATGATGAGAATATAAAGATAATGAGAGCAAAAAAGAAAAAAGAGTGGCCGAGCTAACCTAAGATGCCCCATGCACCCAAGTGCTGCCTACATAGTCCATATGGACTTCAATCCATTGTAGTTCTTAATAACATAAGAGAGTGAATGAAGGAAATGCAATGGTCCATGAAAATGATCATGAAAAAATAAAATAGGTTCCTACCTAGAAGGTTGCATGGCTGTGTAACTCTCATGGATATTTTAAGCCCCTTCTTCTTGAATTAGTAATGTTTTTTGTATTTTTTTGGCATTTTTTAATGTTTTTGGGATTTTTGGAATAAGAAAAATCAAGATAATATGGACAAAGGTACAGGGAACCACCTAGCCAAGGAGAACTATCCTTAGGTAGGGTTCAAAATATAGATAAATTAGCTGCAATAATATTCCTCTATAAACCAACTATAGAATTTGAGGCCAAGGGGAATGCCATGAAACAACAAATAGGAACATAATAACACCCAATGGGAAAACAATAATAGAAGAAGAAATTAGAAGTCTTAAGGAACTATCAAAGAGGTGAAACCATATGTTGACATGCCCTAATATATTGGCCCAGAAAGAATTTGCTGATGCTGATGTTGATCAATCTAAACTACCTCTAAAATATTTACTGAATCGATCTGCATACTTGCTGGTCATAATCAAGATCATGATTGGTAATAGGATTAGAAAAAACTATAAGAATGGGTAATGTAAACTAGGGAAAAAATAATTTTTTTTGTTATAATAGAATTAGAATGGTCTAGGGGAAATAAAATGGTCCAGGTAAGTGAGTACGAATGGTCTAGGTAACAAAACAAGAATGGTTTGAGTAACAATATATAAACGGTCTAGGTAACAATATACAAATGGTCTAGGTGATGGAAAGAGGAATAAAAATGGTCCAGGTAAAACAAATGGGTGCCCCCAGTTAAGCGCTGTCATAGACAATGTAATATAATAAAGTCAAGCATGGAAACACTTGAGGTGCAATATTTTAATGGGTTCCTTGAGCTCTTGTTCATTTGGAGTAGCCAACCTATATGCCCTAGAACCATAATTTATAGTGACCACAAATGGAACCAACTAATTGGCTTCAAATTTACATTTATTTTTATGTTCAACATTGGTGCTTTTCTAATTTTATTTCAAGACCAAGTCACCAACTTAAAAATATGTATGGCAAATGCGTTTGTTATAGCTATAGTGTAGCTAGTTTTGATAAGATCATAAATGGTCTAAGGTGGTCTAACGCTTGTCATCCAAAAGCTCCAACTCTTGTAATCTAGAAACTCTAGCTTCTTCATTATCCATAATGTCTTGTATCAAGATGCATAATGAGGGTAACTCAATCTTGACAAGGATAATGGCCTCTAAACCAAAGGCTAAGGAGTATATGTAGTTCCTATAGGGGTTTAATGACTAGTGTGGTAAGCCTAAAAGGAATGGAAAAATTGCAAGTTCTAATCATGACCAACGTCATTGATAATATTTTTAAGGATTACAATAATGGTCTTATTATATGCCTCAACGTGACTATTTCCTTGTGGGTTATATGGTGGGGAAAGTTTATGGTTGATCTTGAACTAGTTATAGAGGGATTTGACATCCTTGTTCTTAAAAGAAACACCATTATCTTAGATGACTTTGGAGGGGATGTTATAACAACATATAATATGGAAATAAATGAACTTGGTTCTCTTCTTGTCGGTTACATAAGTGATGGGTATGGCCTCTACCCACTTAGTAAAATACTCCATGGAAGTGAGGATGTGCTTGTGGTCGTAAGAGGAAGTGGGGTTTAATTTCTCGATAAAATCAAGTCCCCAAGTTGAAAATAACCATAACATAGTAACCAAATAGAGTAGTAGTGAAGGTGTGTGTATCAAATTTCCATGCTTCTGGAAAGCAATATACTTATTGACATAGTTTCAAGCATTTGTCTCCATTTTTGGATGATAATATCCATTTCAAAAGAGTTTATTAAACAGGACTATGTTGCTAGTGTGGGCCCCACAAATTCCTTTGTGGACCTCTTTTAAGCACCACCATATATTCTCCTCAAAATAAATAATGAAGTAGTGTTTCATCATAGCCTCTATGATATAACATGTTTTCTAGTATGGTATAATGGGATGCTCGATCAAGGAATAGTTCTATTTAGTTTTTTGAGAGGTTAGAAGGAGAGGTTTGATCTTGGAGATTAGTATATAAGTCTTGATACCAAGGCAGATTGAGACTAACAATATTACATTCTTTCTCTAGATCTGGTGGTACATGAGCTACTTATAAAAGTTTCTTGATGAGGAACTAATTGTCTTTAACATTGGTGGTAACTTATACCATGGACCCAATGGTAGCCATGGCATCTACCACTCAGTTATGGGTCCATGGTATTTGCTCAAACTAAATAAACTAAAAGTGTTGTTTAATATTTTCCATAATATGCTTATAAGGTATAATCTTCTCATATCTCGTTTGGATTTGGTCTATGGCCTAGTTGATGATTAGTTGAGAATATTTATATACCATCAATTGCTTGATATCACATTATATTGTGAGATGAATTCCTACAATAAGGGCTTCATATTCAACCTTGTTGTTAGTACAATTGAATCTAATATGAAATGCCTTGGGAATAAGATCTCATTACAGTGTGACCAATAAAATGCTAGCTCTAGATCCATAGGCTATGAATGAGCCATCAAAATATAATGTCCACTATTTAGACTCAATGGTTACTTCATCTAGGGTCATGATTGACTCATATGGAAAGTCAAATGAAAGAGACTTGGTGTATGAACTAAATTTAGATATGTATAAAAAATAAATTAATCCTAATCCAATCTAAAATTCAACTATGCTAGAGTAATAAATAAAGAAAACAATAATAAAAAATTTCACACTTTGAATGTACAAGATTTCTCCATTGTGATGTGTATATGATTTGCTCTTTCAAGTATGTGGTGCTCACTCCTGCAATGCAAAAAGAGAACAAATAACATTTTGGTGTAAAAGGAAGACTTTGATTCAATTTTATTTGCTTTTGTTTCACTTGTGTGTAAGAGCTCTAGATTTTATGATGTTAATGGATCTTGTGATTTCAAAGGATGATTGAAAATATAGATTTACAAGCTTATTTATAGATTCTTGGAGAAGGATCCAATGGTGGAGGATCATTTGGACTTTTTCAATGCCCCAAATGATCAATTATGGCTAATGAGTCCTCACCCATGAGGATGGAGACCTTTTTAAAATGGTTGATAAAAGAGTGGGGTTGGTTGGTTGACTCAACAAGACTAAGTCAATTTCATTGACAACTTAGAGGATGAGTCATAAGAGGTGGAGAACTTTATGGATTTGGTTGGGATGAGGGATAAAAAGGTGGGAGATGGTTTGAATATGTTAAAAATTTAGATTTTATTATTTAAAATAAGGATTTAAGGGTGCACAATTGACTTATTTGATGTGTTGAATTATTTAATTATTTGAAGTTTGGGAGGAAATGTGATTCATTAATTTAAGAAGAATTATTAAATAGATTTAGGTGTATTTTGACACTAAATGAAATTTAGGTGTTTAAATTTGCCTCTCTTTGAAAAAGTGTTGCAATGCAATATTGTTTTGAAGAATAGTAGTAGAGTGTTGATGATAGAAAAGGGAAAAATTACCCCAAGTGAATGAAAATGAGTGTAATGATGGCCCCTCGAGGGTTTGTTTGAGAAAATTGACAAACACTCAAAATTGATGAAAAGAAGAAATAAATAAAATGATGTAGATGAACTAGAAATCAATGTATGTTAGGATTGATATCAAAATTTCAAGATGTTGGTTGCGTAAAAAGGTTGCCCCTAGTTAACGAAAATTAGAGTATATATTTGAAAAACAATAATTTCACCATTCAGAGATTCCACATTTATTATTGTTGATAATGATGTAGGGGTCAATTGAGAAGGTGTGGGAATGATATATCCTAGTAATAATAAATTGCCTATCTATAAATAAAAAAAAGTTATTGATTTCACAAATGAATATGTTGAATTTACATTGACAAATTGTTACAAGATTATGAATACAAATCTAAAATAAATTGATTTAATGTCACTTGATTGGTTTAGTTTTAATGAAATAATGGGTTAGATGGGGGGAAGAATTAGTTGGTAAGATAGGAAAATATAAGTAGAAGAAATGGTGTTCAGAAAATCATTTGTGCAAATTAATCTTCAAGGTTAGGGGCTAAAAAATTGTTTAGTGAGATTTTTGCTTTGAGATTTATAAGGAAAAATAGATTGTGTTCCACACCACAAGAACCAAGAGGAGAGAGTGAGACATTTTTATAGATCTGAGAGGATCGGGCCTTTTGTAAGTCACTTAGTTTTTAAATTTTTATTCTTTATTAACATTTATTAGGGTTTAAAATTGAAAAACAAAATTGCTATTCTGAAAATGGTGATTTCAGCATCATTTTCGTGATTTCATTACGTAAAACAATGATTTTATTAAACATCAAGGCAAAATCATCAAACCACATAGTGATTTTGATTAGGAGGAATTTACAATTTCACTATTAGGGGTGGAAATAAAATCACTTAATAGGGAAGCATAATCATTGTTGTGTGAAGTGATTTTACTAAAGTTAGTATCGGTTTTTAATGGAATGTTAGCAGCAAATTTACAAAATTTAAGAGAGATTTTGTAAAAGTTAGAAGTGATTTTATAATGAATTTTTGAAATTTTAGTTGATTTTTTGGTTTTTATGGTTAAGTGTGGAAATGGTAGAGAAAATGATGTTTTTAATGCTTATGAAAAATTATTAATATGCTAATGCTGATGTTTTGCAAGAGGTATTACTAGTGATGGTGATGTGGGAGTAGAGATCTACAACTACAGTGTGCATGGATAGCTTCACTAACTATGAGTTTGGCATTCTAGAGGTGAATGGATTATCCTAGATTGCACAAATGCTAAAGGTTCATGCTAATAGAGCTCTATTGATAGTAGTAGCAAAGAGGTGGCATAGTGAGATGAGCACATTTCACTTGCCAACTAGGGAGATGACCATTACACTTGAGGATGTGTATCAGACTTTGGGGATCCCTATATGAGGTAAAATAGTGTACTAAGGATAGGATCGTTAGGATGTGACATTATATCAAATTTTTAGTGATACTTTGATCTTGATTGTTAGAGGTGAGATCGATGTAGACTATTACATAGATTTTGACATGGATTATCTAATTATTGTACTTATGGATGTTGTTAATGGCATTTTGATACCTGACAAGAGTGGGAGACTATGTCATATTTTATTATTAGATGTGTTTAGGGATTTGATGGAGATGGGAGAGATTTTACCTAGGGTCCATGTCTTTTAGCACATCTATACCATGATTTACATCATTTTGTTTATTCAGGTCGGGTAGACATAGGGCCTTCTACATTACTATAGGTTTGGTGTTGGGAGTACATTATGATTGAGAGGATGGTTGGGCATCTAAGCACATAGGATAAGGAAAATCCTTTGACATATGCATGGCATGTGATTATTGGGATATGTAGACCACACTTGGGGGATCTAGAGTTTTATAAGAGAGTAGTTGATGACTAGATCACCTAGAGACCATATAGAGAGATTGTATCACATTGGCCTCATCAGGAGCTTCATATAGACTACATGATGTCCTGTTACTACATCATTGGGAGACATGTGTAAATTATAGATAGATATCACCCAGATAGGATGATGAGATAGTTTGCTATGATGCAACATATACTAGCTGATCCACACGTATTTGCTCATTCAGTGTGGGAGACACCATAGTGGGGCATGATGATTGATCTAAATATTACTGATCATAGTTGGACACACTTACAGACTGTGAGATAGAGGGATAGGAGAGATGTTATTGACATAAGAGTGGTTGATGGATATGCATATTGGTAGGTTTGATAGAGACCATTTATATTGATGATGCCATATACACCACTATTGAAATGGAGACAAAGAGTAGTGGCTATCTTGAGTAGGTAGCCATAAGGTATAGGTTTAGGAGCCTAGATTAGGAGGGCTATGATAGATGATAGAGGATGATCTCAACCATGGGTATGAGGTAAGGAGTGTGCTATGGAGGCTATCCAACTTCATGATGCACAAATAATGAATATGGAAGATATTGAGATTTTGTGAGAGGCAGGGGTTGAGATGGATGTGGACACAGAGTAGAGGATTGGAGGAGATACTCCTTTGGTAGAGGTAGAGAATGAGGAGGATGACATATGACATGATACTATTATGAGAGCAACATAAGTGACATATGTAGAAAGAGGGAATGTTGTAGGATCTTTACATGATCCAAGATCTATAGAGGAACATGCTCTTATTGATAGACTCTGGGAGGAGATTTGGGATCAAGACAAAGATATAGATGGATTATATGAGGAGGTATCTAGATTATAGGGTGTAGTTGATGGTAGAGGGGATCAAATTACAAATATTAGGCAATTATGGGCTGAGGTAAATATGTTAAAGGGTATTGTGGATGGGATGGATGGGGATGTCATGGATACATGATTGGTTACCCATGATGTAGAGATAGACTCCAGATTACACACCTCTTATACAATGCTATAGATAGGAGAGGGACCTAAATTTGATTAAGCTTGTAGAGGCTAAAGTGTAGTTAGCTAGAGAGGGATAATTAGCTACTTTGGATAGGGTGATGTCGGCTATGGAATAGGCTACATATAATAATATTTTATATGAGGAGGTTATACCATGAGACTAGAGGGAAACATCATTCACAGAGTATTTATGAGATGATCAATGTCTGCTAGATCTGTGCAGCCAATGGAGTTAGAGAGATCAGTAAGGTAGGTTTCATGTGTGATGGGTCCTCCATGGGGTACACCATGGTGTGTAGATCTATTCTCAAGTTTAGACATTCCATCTGAGGGACATGACAACACACACACACACACACACACACACACACACACACACGGGGATATCATGATGGATGGATGTCATCAATGTACATATATATTGAGATGTACCTTTTGTATAGACACATTTGATATATATATATATATATATATATATATATATATATATATATATATATATAGGATTTGTACTATGGACGGTGGACATTAATTATTGGTTTACATGGTTTTGATGGATATATGTATGGGTAGATGAGATCACTATTTATACTTCCTGTATTTTGATTTGTGTTAACATGTATTAATCTTTTTTTTTTTCAAAATTTGTTATTATGGATGCATGACTGACATATGAGTGGAGAATGTGCATGGATGTAGAATGTGACATCGCTGCATAGTGTTATTTTCCATTCTTTACATTGAATTTCTAACAAAATTTAGATTATTTTGACCAACTTGATTTTTAATATAGCATAAAACATAATACCACCAATGATATTGAATACTCATGATGAATGCTGATGTTTTAATCATTGTAAATAAAAAAAGAATAAATTGTATTTTGCAAAGTATGTCATGATATAGTCATAACCATATTATATATGCATTTCACAAAATAACCTTTATAACACATAGAAAACAATAAAGAAGATGTTCAAAAACAAAAGATTTAAATATGTGATTAAAACACACAAAAAAATTAATGATTGGGCCAAATCATTAATGCAAACAAATGTATTCTAAATGATTGAAATAAAATGATAATGTTTTAGTGACAATAATTTGAAACAAGAATGACATACACATAATGAAACAAAGAGTAATCTAAAATTTGGAACATACTTAATTAAGGCAGAAGAGTAACCATTAAGACAGAAGAGTAACCATTTGAAATGGATAGAGATAAAAAATGAAGTTAAAAGAGCCAAATTAATGGCTAAGGAGAAATAAAGAGATAAAAACAACCAAATACATGGCTAGGGATACAAAACAAATAAGATACCAAATAAAACAAACACATATAAAAATGGAAAAGTTTTAAATAGGGACAAGACTAACAAAGACTAAACAATTGTAGCCAAGAGAGAGGATAAGAACCTAATAAGTGAGGGACAAGCTAAAGGAAAAGCTAATACAATGCTAGGGGAATGGATGATGGGGAAGGTAGTGACCAAGCTGACCCTAGAGACCCCATGTCTCTAAGTGATGCCTACATTATCCACTTAGACAAAGTCTCTATGTGGATATCAGGTTAGATGTAGTTCTCCCAACATGTGAAAGATAGATGTGTGTTTGAAGTTGATGTTTTTAGAATGATTGGATTTGCTTTGAGTTTTTTGTGATGTTTTATAATTTTTTCATCTATTTTTGGTATTTTTGAGAATTTTTACGATTTTTTTTGTTGTATTAGGTTTTATGTCCTTTTTTTTTGCTTTGTGTTTATGTTAAATAAAGTGTAAGATGTTTTCTACAATCATAAGCAAGAAGGTAGGACTATAAAAGTAATATAAACATCAAACTCTAGCATGCTATAGGATAAACAATTAATAATTGACAAAATGACACACTTGGCAAAATATAATGAATGACTGAAGGATGATGCCCCCAAGTAATTGGGGTAGTTATAGATAATTGGTTACATAGGATGCATTTATAGTGAGTCATCTTAAATAATTTAAGTACTCATTCCTATAAAAATAATGGGTATCTACAAGATGTTTATAGATGCATTGATCATTTGTTTGGTAAGTGATGATTTTAGTTGTTTTGTAGTGATAACATATATGTTCAATCTACAACAAAAGAGTGAAAGAAATGAATGGTGAAGATAGTCAATCAAAATTTATGTATAACAAAGGATGGTGACTAAATTGTTATGATTAAAAGTGAAAGTGTACATCTTGATGAACTCACAAAAATACTAGCTTTATTGGATGCATCTGGAGAGAACTAGTCTTGATAGAATCAGTTAACAGGATAAGGTATTCCCCTTATAGCATAGACATGTAAACAAACCACTTGAAAAAATATTTCTTTGATCATCCTTTTGATTTTATTTGCTTTATAACCCCCAATATGTAATCTCATGTGACTAGGCAGACACATGGGCTTATCACCAACGACTATAGATAGGCTAGTAAGGATATCTCTCCCCAATGTTAATCCTATGCAACTAGTAAGATGCAAAGGCTCAACACTGAAGATCAACAAAGGGCAAGAGATATGGATTTTGATTTTGATAAATTTTTAAATAAGGATTTTTTTTCTATGTGGGATAATTAGACCCCCTAACCATGGCCCCACACAACTAGTAATATGCACGGGTTTATCACCAAAGACCAATATAGGCAAGTAAACTATCCAATTTATTAATGTAGTATGATTTAATTTTTTCCACTTAAAAAAGGAACTTGTAAAAGGAGACTCTAGCATAAATAATCTTCTAAACAAGACTGTGGGATGGTATGTTGTAAGTTTAGAAAAAAGATAAAATTTTTTACTCTGCTCATAAGAATTAAAGCAAGAACCAATGTAACATAAACTTTGAAAAATGTCTTTTATGAGATAATATAGTGATATGATAATATGGATAAGATGCAATTTAAAACATTTTTATTTTGCTAACTGATAATGAAATAACCACTAAACATAACATTTGATATACAAGACCAAATTGACATGATGGTGGAATGCAATACTATGAAGACAATACTGATGGAAACAAGGTACCCCCAAGTATCAAGGGACTGACAAATAATAATGTACTATATTTTCTCTTTTTTTTTAATGATTTTATGATTTTTTGGCATTTGTACCTAATTGAAGGTTACAAGATGCATAAGTTCTTTGATTTTATAGCTTTTTACCCCATGCCTACTCTTGATAGTCACTGTTGCTATGATTGGATTTCCTCATCAATTTCTATTTCAATCCTATTGTCGACTCTAAAGATCATGTGACCAAGATAAGGTTGTTGAGCCCAACAAGCACTACTAGAAATCCACCCAAAAAGTCTCTCTCGATGATGTGTTTGATAGTAAGGATGAACTCTAGAAACGTTCTAGTAGTTCATCTAACCATCATAGAATCTGGATGCCATTCTCGATAAGGACTACAAGCTATGTTTTTAAAGAGTATTAAAAACTAGGCACTAATAAGTTCTCTATAAGTACAAAAGCCAATATCCCTCACCTAACCACTGTTAACTAATCACCAAATGCTATAAAAATTAGAATAGGATAAATTCATGTTGACTATTCTCAATGCATTAGCGAATATAGAATATTCAAACTGACTATGATGTGCTTCAAAATTAATCTCAAAGTCATGATCCAACTCGTTGTAATGCCATTCCACTATTTTAGCATTATAAGTATGTAACATGGGAGTTAAGATTATTTATTGTAATATGACTATGAGATCATTTCATGTGGTATCTTGCCTAATTGACTTGATGTTTGTAATGTTTTGGGTATGATTATCCTCAAGCAACAAAGAACTAATTCATGCATCCATGGGTGTTTTTTGATTGTTTTTTAGAGCTTCAAGTAACAATTGGTGGAGTAGTGTCTCTCTAAATGGGATGCTCTCATGCATGTTTATGGATGTGATAATTGGTAAGTTTCAATGAGATAAGTCCACCAGATTCCTCTGCTATGGATTCTAGTTGACATGTGTAGGTAACGTAATGTTAATAAGAAAAGGAAAAATAGTGTTGATAAAAATGGAACAAATTGCTTTGATGTCACTAATAAGATTTAAATCAATGATGGATGAGGATTCTTCCTTATAACATTGTCACTATCATATACAATTTTATCTAATACTAAAACTATAGTTGGGACCAAAGTGGATATTGAAATTTCTCTTAATCCCAAAATAAAGTGGATATTAGATTTGGATAATATATTTGTCCTTGGTTTAGATGCAGCCATTAGAAAAGCCTACTGAAGTGCCTTAGTACCATATTTATTTTTTTACTGCTCTTTTGGAAATGCTTGATCTTGGATGAAGAGATTTTTGAAAATGTGGATTTTTTGTTGTTGGTTTAAAAGCATATGATATTTCAATAGGTGGATTAGATGGTGTTTGAGTCATTATTGGATGTTGATCGAAAATGGGTATTTAGTCAAAAATCATTGTGTGATGGATAATGGATGAAAGGTTATCATTTTGGTTTGGACATGAAATGGTATGATTTAGAATTGAAGGGACATCTTGACATATTTTAGAAACTAAATTTTCAATTATAAATAGATGCAGATTATTTTTAATGTATCCGACGTTTGCCATCTCTTGGCTAGTGAGATGTGGGATGTTATAATTGTAATAAGTATATGGGAGGTTTGATTGTAGTGAAGGATTACTAGTGATATAATGATATTTTTGTGGAAAGTTTTGATATTCACTAGTAATAAATGGTGTTGAAGAAGTGGCTTGATTTTGGAAGAATTGGTTTGTTGGATTTGTGAATGTGTGGTGATTGGTGAAGAAGTTTGGGCTTGAGTTTTGGGGTGAACTAGATACAAAATCAAATTATTGATTTTGATTATTATAGAAAAGTTAATTTTGATGGGCATAGAAATTGAATTATTAATTTCAATGGTACGTATTTGGACTTGACTGGATTGAGGTTTGACTAGTGAATGTGTTTTGGTATATATGAGTATTATAAAATGGTGGTGAGGGTGGACATAAAATTTGACTTATGGTGATGTTATGATTAGAACCATATGGATATATGTACTTATTTTGATTGGTATTTAGTGGCATTTGATAGGTGGATGAAGTAGGACTCGAATAATAATTTAGAGAATTTTGATTATTATATCTGAGAAATTTATTTGACTCTATCCTTAAAGTAAAATTATGATATTGTTCCATAGATGAATATGAATAGGAAATGGGTTGGTTATGATGTGGATTGAATTGGTTGTTTGGATAATTTGAATAAATATCCATGTTTTGACTTAATTGATTGAGGTTTGAGTTTGAATACATATTCAAACTCAAATTTTGATTGACTTGATGGTTGATTTGATTTAAATGTGAAATTGAATCAAAGTTAGCTGGATTGAAATATAAATTATAATATGAATTATTTGAATCGTGATCTGAGATGAAATTGGTTGTGTTGTGGTTCCAAGATGTCATATTTTATAAAATGGGCAACAATATTGACAAAGAACTAAAAATTATTGAAATCTTAATTAAATGAATTTTACGAATAAGATATGTGCTAAAAGAAACAATAACTAAAAGTTTCTTATTCTAAACAAATAATCAATTACACATAAAGGGTGAAAACTAAGATGAAATGTTGTGAACAAATATTAGTCCTTCTATTGTCACTTACTCATTCATGCTCTTAGTTATGGTCTAATATTTCAAATCACTAACCATGGAGGATCTTGTCATTCCCATGGCCCACTTAGTTTGGTTTCAAGGGTGTGTGTAAAGTTGCTTCTCGATGCTAACCACTAACCAATACACCAAAGTCAAATTACAAAAAGGTTAAACTAGGCTTAAGGTTTATACAAGATTATCTATGGGGGAAAAATGATGGAATAAATTGATAGAGTGGATGCACATTATTGAGTCTTATCCCAAAGTACCCAACACAGTCATAGGGGTCTTAGTGTGTTGACAATCAATAATATCATATTTTGAGTTAGCTGTTAAAACCCTGAATATTAAAACATGAAATCCCCTCATATTATGGTGTTCTTAAAACACATAATTGCTTAGGTAATTGAAATAGATGTGTCTTGATATATATACCCCACCAGTAAATAAGGTTTGGCATACCACATGGTGATGAAATCCATGGTCGATAGATCCCCTAAAAAAATAAAAAAAAGAATTGATACTTGTTTCTAATTTCTAGGTATTGTCACCAATGTGATGCCAAGGAAAGAGCATACACAAGATCAAATAGGTAATAGATAAGTTATAATATAATTTTTTATTTTTGAATATCATCACCAATGTGACGCTGAGAAAAGAGCATACACAATCTTTACAACCAAACAAAAAGCTAAAAAATAGTATATAGATTTATCCCACATAAAATAAAGTGTGATCTATTTACTAAGAATGTAAAAGACTAAAAATGAAAAATGTTAGTGAAAACAAATGAAAGATTTGGTTAGATTCTTCACTTTTTGCAATTTAGCCAGTGTCCTATAAACAAGTAGTTAGAAAGTTTGCTTTGGATAGAAATGAGATAACCTACAATGGAACAAGTGAAAAACCACAAAAAATAAGCAAAAATCCAGTCTTTATTACAAAAATATTGTTACACAGTTAGGTCAAAAAAGCAAAATTAAAATAATAATAACACATGAAAAACATAGAAAGCAAAAAATAGAAAATATAATGACCCATGCTTATAAGATGATTCGTTGTGTAGAGCAACGATTTTGCTACTCGCAGTGATGAATTTTCTATATAAAGGATTGAATTCACTACCAAAAAAAATAATTTCTTTACAAATAAACATGTTTTTGTTATAAGAAAAGATGATTTTGCTATAAAAAAGAATGATTTTGCTGTAAGGTATAATGATTTCTCCATTTCTAATGAAAATGGTATTTAGAGTGACACAATATTGTTCTCCAATTAAAAGTGCTACTAACCTATAAATAAAACAAAAAATACAGGAAAAAGGATGATTTCACTATTAAGGTCTATAATTTCACTATTAAATCTCCCAAATTCACTATTATGCAGAGAAATGCACATAATCAAACATAAAACAAATGACAACAACTTGTAGATCATACCAACACTAAAAGAATCAATATTAAACATAAAATGCAAATATAAACAACAAAAACCAAAAGAGAAATGCTATCTAAGTGCAAAAGATGATAAAAAGATTAAAAGATGTGGGAGAGGTCCCACTGGGCGTGCCAAAAATTTATGAACTAAATTTAGATATGCAAATAAATTAAACTAATTATAATCTAAGATAAAATTCAACTAGATAGAGAAACAAATAAAGAAAACAACAATAAAAACTTCACACTTTGAATGCACAAGATTTATCCATTGTGATGTGTATTTGATTTGCTCTTTCAAGTATGTGGTGCTCACTCCTCCAATTAAAAGAGAGAATGGGCTAGCATTTTGGTTCAGAAGAAAGATTTTGATTCATTTTTATTCACTTTTGATTCACTTGTGTGTAAGAGCTCTAGATTTTGTGATGTCAAAGGATCTTGTGATTTCAAAGGATGATTGAAAATGGAGATTTTCAAGCTTATTTATAGATGCTTGGAAGGATCCAATGGTGGAGGATCATTTGGACTTTTTTAATGCTGTAAATGATCATTGGTGGTTAATGAGTCCTCACCCATGAGGATGGATACCTTTTCAAAATAGTTGAGAAAAAAGTGGGGTTAGTTAGCCGACTCAATAAGACTAAGTCAATTTCCTTGACAACTCAAAGGATGAGTCATAAGAAGTGGAGAAATTTGTGGATTTGGTTGGGATGAGGGAGAAAAAGGTGGGAGATGGTTTGAATAGTTGGAAAATGCAGATTTTATTATTTAAAATAAGGATTTAAGGGTGTATAATTGACTTATTCAATATGTTGAACTATTTAATTATTTTAATTTTTAGAGGAAATGTGATTTATTAATTTAATAAGAATTATTAAATATTTTATTTAGGTGAATTTTGACACTAAATGAAATTTAAGTGTTTACATTAGGTGTCGATCAAAGGAACTTCAATAAAGCTAGTTTGCCAGGACTTGTCCTTTGATGCCTTCTAATTTTGGTACTCCACATCAAATTCACTCATTAGTATAACCCATTTGGTCATGTGGCATGTAAGAGTGGTCTTGGACAATAGGTAGTTAAGTGGATCAATCTTGGCTATAACAATAGTTTTTTTATTCAACATGTAATGTCACATCTTTTGGGAAGTAAACACAATTACAAGATAAGTCTTTTCCACATGTGAATAATTATTCCCCTAAGTTACCAATGTATAGCTGAGATAGTATACCACATGCTCTTTGCTTTGTTCACCATGCTGGGCCAAAAGTGCCCATAGTACATATTCTATCACTGAAATATACAAAAGTATTGGTTTCCCTAGTGTAGGTAAAGTCAATACTAACATATTAGCCAAGTAAGTCTTTAATTTGGTAAATGATTATTTTCAACCTTAGTACCTTTCTTCAAAAGGTGTGTAAAAGGATGACATTTATCATCTAGATGTGATATGAAATGGTGAATAAACTAAATTTTTCCTTGTAAACTATAAAGCTTCTTCAAATTTCATGGAGGCGACAATTAGACAATAGCCTGGACCTTAGTAGGGTCAACCTCAATGCTTCTTTGTGACACAATGAACCCTAAAAAATTTCTTGAAGTAATGCCAAAGATGCACTTCTTAGGGTTGAGACACACCTTGTATGCATGAAGCCTCTTAAAGATTATTTATAGAACATTAGGGTGGCCTAAACATGTTCTTGATTTAGCTAAGATATCATCAATGTAGTCTTCAAAAATCATACATCATGTCATGAAAGATGACACTCATGGCACACTTATAGGTTGTAATGGCATTCTTCAAGCCAAAGGGAATGACTTAATAACAAAAAGTTCCCCATGGAGTGGCAAACACAGCCTTATGCTAGTCCTATGGTGCAATATTAATTTGGTTATACCCTAAAAATCCATCCATGAGGGACAACATTTTGTATCTTGTTAAATCCACTATCATGATAATGTTAGGTAGAGAGAAATTATCTTTAGAGCATGCCTTGTTAATGTCTCTAAAATTAGTATATAGGTGAATGCCCTATGGTTTTTTACTGACTGGGATGATTTTAGAGATCCACTTAGAAAAATTGTGTAGTTGAATGAACCCTACCCTTAATAACTTTTCTAAATCCTTTTTGAATAGGATGTCTATGCACATATGCATTTTTCATAATTTCTATTTGACCAGTTTGGCATCTAGATGAACAACAAGATGATGTAACACCAATTAAGGATCAAGACCAGGCATGTTTGAATATGACCATTCAAATATATCAATAAAACATTTTATAATGGTAGCAATGAATTCATTATCCTCATTAGTGAGGGATGTGCTCAGGTAAACAATCTTGGGATCATAATATGTATAAATGTTGATCTTCATAATATCTTCAACCAATAATGTTGAATTATTTTTAATATTAGTAGGAAAGGAAGTGAAAAGACCCTCTTTAGTTTCCTATTGATCACAACCTTCACCCATATATAATCAATCTAAATTAGCTATGCTAGGTAATGGCCAGCTGGTAAATATCTCAAGAAAATATTGAGCAAGGCATTTAAAAACTTGATGTTCTTTAGAAATGATGCTAAACTAATGGTAATACTTAGATAAGGTGGACACTATGCTTTCTAAGGAAAAAGGTAAACTTCCCCATCCAAGATCACCTACAATAAGTTTTCACTCATGATCTTGTCTTTATCTTTACTCTTTCCCTAACCCAAGGGCACTTTAAAGAGGTTTTCACTTGAGGATCTTTATGTTTTACTCTTATTGTGACCAAGGAAGTTTGCTTGTTATCAAAAATAGGTGAAAGGGTCCAAATTTAAGTCAAATACTTATTTATGATCACCCACTAGCAATCCCTCTTAAAGGCCCATAAATTTGATAAGAGATTCCTCATTCTGAAAGTCATCTAGTGGTATGATAGAAACTTGTTGGTCCCAATCGACTCGGTCAAGATGATGAATGGTAAGTGGATAATGGGTTTTAATGGTCATGACAACTTTGGAATAGAATAAATTAGTATCTTTAATCTCATCATAGGCATTATAATGGGATTATACATGCTACCAAGAGTTTCCTTATCAGTCAATGAAGTGGTGTCACTTTTGAAATCTATGGGGTCACCCCTAGGTGGTGTAAATCCAAGACCTCGATTCCCCACATATTTAGTAGCTAGAATATTTTTAATAATACCTTGTGAATTTGGTCCTAATCCTTTTCCTTGATAGTTGAAATGGTCCATGATTTGATTTGGTATAGGGTACTTATCATTCTGAAAGCAATTATCAAAACCATCACCATAAAACCAACCTCCCTCAATGATGGTGGCTTGGTCTTGATTGGGTGATGTATCAAGTACAAATAAAAATGGTTTCTATAGAATAGAATTAGATTTATTTTTCCAAATAATGTTTGGTCTATTAGGATTTTTAGAGGGTTTAGGATGACCATAAGACTTAGGAGACTTAGGTAATTTTTTGATGTGGAATGCATCATGAATGTTATACATGGAAATATCATTATGTTCAACAGTGAATTGGGTGAACATGGTGAAAGGAAATGGATCAACAAAACTGGAAGTGAGGTCACTAGGATAAATATAATTAGACTTGGGAGGTTTAGAAACTACCTTCTTACCTTTTTTGCCTACCAATTTAGTGTTAGGATAATAAGTGTAGGTCTAATACTCAACTTCTAGATGTTTATAATATTAAGGTGGTTTTAAGTCACCATAGACAGTGACCTATAAATGATAATGGGGAACTTGATGCATTGATTTAGGGTGGAAGGGAATTATCATACTTCATGGATCTAAGGAAGACTAAGAATCATATTATAAGGTATCTTTATATCAATGACATGGCACATGGTATCATTGGGGATAGGCCTAAAAATGGTTGGTAAGCAAATGGTTCCCACAAATTCTCTCTCTACATTGTCATAAGCATTAATGGTGATGGTATTTGTATTCATATCTGCTTCTATATACCCCAATGTTTAGACCAATTTCAATGACACTATATTCAATCCAGAACCATTGTCTATAAAAACTCATTTGATTTTATAATGAAAATAATGGATTCAATGTATAGAGGATTATTATGCATCAGACCAAGGGATGACATATATTGTTGGTTAAATTTAAGATGCTATCCTGAGGATAAATGTACCATAATCATTTGGAATTGGTCAAGATTAATGTCATCAGGCATAATGGGCTATTGAAGGAAATCATTCAATATGGTCCTTTGAACTTTAGATGTATGCAAGAGATCAAAAATAAAAATTTGTGTAGATGTTTTTCTTAGTTGTTCACTAATAATTTATGGTTTCTCAACAACAAGACAAGAAGGTTTGGCCTTAACCGATAAAGGTTTTGGTTTATAATTAGTTTTGGAAGGTACATGGGTTTAACTTAGAATTAGTGTTGGAAAATGGCAAAGGGCCATGGAGGATAAATTTTGGTCATCTAGTTATGACTATGCAACTTCAAGTTGGGAGGGAGTTACTATAATTAGAGGAATGAGGAGGAGGTATATGAATGGTAACCTGTAGAAACTAAGGTGTAAGTGAAGTGATGGAAGCTAGTGAAGAATTACCTGAAGAAAGTGGTGGTGTTCCTAAAATAGAGGAACCAACATTTTGGGCAATGTTGGATAGTACATAGGTCTTGATATTAATGGTAGCAATGTGATTACTAGTAATACATCCTATGGTATTATTGTAATCATATGGCACAATATAGTACCTAAATTGATTGGTTCAGGTGTCATGATCTTGATTAAGGTTATTGTTCTAATTCTAACCTTGATTCAGATTAGGGCATCATTCCTTATGTTAATTATGTCCTTGGCTTTGGTTTTGATCATTGCCTTGTTGTTGATTGTTATGCTTTTGAAAGAGATACTTTTAGATACCTGTATCTTGATTGGTGTTAAGATTTCTCTTGTCCAAATCAATTTATCCATTTTCTAACAAGTCTTTAATAATGTGCCTTAGTTGCACACATCTGTAAATTAAATGGCCCATAACATGATGATACTCACAATATTCATTTTTTTGATACTAATCTAGTTTGGGTTGATCCTTATGAAAGGGTTTCAATATAGGCTAAACAATCATGTTGGAAACTAATTTCTAGAAGACTGACTCAATAGGCTCCTCTATATTTTTGAACAATTGATTTTTGTAATATCCTCTTCATGGAGTTATTTTAAGAGTGAGTGGTGGATTTTATGTTACACTTTGACTAGGTGGTTCTTGCACTATTTTCACATGCCATGATTCTATAACACCATTACCCACCATGTTCTTATTCTTTTTAAAAACCTTAGGTTTTTCAATGGCCATTGCTTGAATAGGTGTTGAGGTCTCGTTTGATGCTTGAGCTTGGGAGTAGATTTTGACTAGGACCTTGTCAGTGAGTGACTTTTCAATCTATAACCCCTTTTGAATGATTTCCTCAAACGTATTAGTACACTAAAGTCTCAGGTTATGATCAACTTCAAGATATACATTTCATGTAAATATGTCTACTAACTGTCTATTTGGTAGATTATGTTGGAAGTGACTAGCCAGTGACCTCCATCGTTATAAGTATGTCATGAAGATTTCACCTCCTCTTTATTTTGAATTACACAAATTGACCACTGTTAACTCATGCTCTATGTTGTAAGAGAAGTGATTAATAAATTTCTCTAAAAATCCATTGAAATTATTTACTGAGCCCTTTAGTAATTTGAGAAGTCACTCTAAGGCTTGTATACCTAAGCTATGTGAAAACAAGCAAAATAAATATATGGTATTGTAGGTTAATTTCTAACAAGCTATAAAGAAGGCTTGTATGTTTTCCCTTGGGTCACCTTTTCCTTTGTATTTGTTAAATTTTGGCACCTAAAAATGAGGGAGAAGGGGGACATAAATAAAGTTGAGATCAAATAGATAAGGGCATATCTCATCAAACTTGTATTTATTAGTCTAGTTATTTGTTTGAAGCCTTGAGACTACCTCCTTCATTGTATTCCACTCTTGGATATTTGAAGTAATTTATGGTGGAAGGATATAGTTCTTTCGGTTACTTTTGGACTGATAGGTTTGGTCAAGATTGGTGTAGGTAGGAATGGATCCTCCTTGTATGGTCCTGTTATAAATGTGCACCCTTTGGCCTAAGTTTTGTGCTTGATTAGGTGTTTATTATTGGTTCTGATATGCATAGGAATAGGTATGGTGTTCCTTATTCAAAATATTTTGTTGCGAATCCCTAGGTATTTGATGTTGATTCTAAAGAATATGATGTTATGAGTTATAGGGAATATGTTGGTTTTGGGGGACCTAGTGTCAGTTGAGAAGAAGGCGTTATCATTACTAGTTTGTAAGAGGAATTTGTTGTTATGAATTAGAAGAAGTTGGTTCCATGTTCTATGAATTATCGACTAAATGTTGGGGTGGTGGATTATTGGAAACTTGTTTTTGGGAGTGGTTTGGCACTTGTTGTAAAGTATTAGATATATGTTTCACCTTGGAAATGTTTTCTTGATGGTTAAATCACATGTTTTGCATATCAAGAGGAACTTGGTGTGAAGCATTCATTGGCACAACTTGTTTAGGGGGAGATAAAATATCTAAATAAAGTGTAGGATTATCTTGGTCTTGTTGTGGTTGTTCAAGTAATTGATCTTACTCTACAAACACAACATTATTATATGAGGTCATAGCCAAAGAAGTTGTTAAGTCAGTGATAAGCTGATCTACATAGTGTTGACTAATTTGCTGTATGATGGCTGCAATAATATTAGTGGACCTTTCTATTTACTAGACGAAGCAATAGTTGGTTTTAGCATTTGAGTAAAAGGTTGTTCTTGGTCAATAATTAGTTTATATAGTTTCTCCTTTATTTGAATAAGGGTAAGCAATTATTCTCTTTGAAAATATGGTGGGAGCCTAGCTCTAGATTCTATTAGTCACAAGATAGCCTTTTTTTGATCATCAATCATTGATTGCTAATGTATTGAAATTGGCTTGATCCCATAATGGGAAAGATATCTTTGATCACAACCAAGTCCTCTCCATCATAAAAGTTTTCTTCTTCGTAAATAGTTCCATAAGAGACCCCATTGAAAGTGTAGCTCTGCATGGTTAGAACAGTATGTAGTTTATGAAAAGCATTACAAATTTACTCTTGGTTTAATTTTTAATTATAAAACACCATCATATTATCCCTGGAAAATTTAGAATCAAAGTTCATAATTATAATGCATTTGGACAATGTAACAACACAAAATGAAAAGAAATGAAGTATTTGGAACACTTGACATTGGTTGGTCAAAATAGGAAATTTAGAGGAAGGTAGAACAATCTTGCAACTTAAGGTGCAAGTTAACACAAGAAAACCTAAGTCTAAAATTTAAAATGAAATGGCAACATAATGGTACCAAGTGAGATAAAGGGTATTGTTTCAAATGATAAATGTAAGGTTGTGAGAAATGGCTAAGTATCAAATGGTAATGTGAACAGTGTAAGACCTTAGCATGCAAATAGATGATAATGTGTAAAGTATCAGAACTTAAAATTGCACTTAGGTAAAGATGTTAAATCAAATTGAAAGCCAATCCAAGTAACATAATCTAAACACAAAGATTAAATCACTCAAGCTAAGTGATAGGCAAGACTCAAATGTAAATAAATGTCCTTATATTGAAACTTGAAAGTGGACTTAAAATTTGGTTTGAGAGGTATTTGGACCTATTTGTTTATATAAAATGGTTTTGAACTCAAAAATAACATGCATTATATGCTCATATCTTAATAACTTACACAAGTTTTGTATCTTATCCACCAAATTTTATCGATATACTAATTCTTGAGAGGAATTAAGTGTGTCCAATAAATAAAAGTACATGAAGGTAGAGTATTTAGCCCCTCTCTATCTCTCAAAAACTTATATGTGGCATGGAACTTAGAGTGCCAAAGAAACTCAACATCGATAAGATAATTTACGATAAGTGGGGTCTCTTAGTCTTATTTTTTTGAGTTGGCTTTATAAATGGTCCACAAGTATCAAAGAATACTTGGGTGCAATAAAATGTCTGTCAAGTGAATGATAAACTATCTAGTTTGTTATGAAAGGGTCTTATCCATTTCACAACCATGTCATCCATCAATTACTCAGTGAAGTGTGATATCTAGAATGTGCATGCTCTAGGGATCCATTCAGATTATTATTTTAACTACTCAACCAATATCTAATCAAATGACACACCCAATTTATTTACCCCACTAGATGAGTAGGGTTGGTATGATGTTAAGAGATGAAACCCCACATCAACTCAACCATAAAGGACTTGTGAGGAGGCTATGAACTCCTGCTTGCTAAGCTAAACAAAAAATAAAGGAAGAAATGATTGTTTATGAGTCATCCAAGTTCCTATGAATGAGGAGATAGCATATGTGAATTTCTTTGGGTTTTGCCTCACAAGCAATCAAAATAGGAAAAATCACATTTTTAAGTCACATTATGAAAGGGGAGAGCATATGCACAATTTTATCAAGATAAAAACTAATAAAGAAAGAAGCATAACACATTGCACAAAATGAAATAATGTCAAAATGAACAAGATTTTAAAAGCACCAATTTTGAAATGTGAATGAATTTTGAAACACCAAATTTCAAATGTGAATGAGTTATTTTTGGGATGTATTTGTTTTTCCTTGCTTAATAAAACCTGTAAGAACTCATTAAAAATTTGATTGGACTGAGAGAGTAAAGACAACCTATAAATTTATCTTGCAAATCATGAGAATTCTACTCTCTAGAATGATTTCATAGTTGTGTAGTCAAGGAAAACTATAAAATTGTAAATCAATATAAATCATAGAAAAATAAAAAAACATAAGACTTATAGTGATGATTTCATGATTATGTAATGATTTTGTAGTTCTTCTTACCGATTTATTAGTTCTATCACACATTTTGATACTCAGTTGGATAATTTCATAGTTCAGTTGTGCGATTTCATAAATAAGCCAAAAAGTTGTATAAAGCATCAAAATGATTTTGTTACAATATTGGCTAATTTCTCAACTTTTTATGTCAATTTTACAATATTGTAAGGAATGATTTCATAATTTTGTATGCCAATTTCATTATTTAGTTGATCGGTTTCACAATTTTCAAAACATGTAAGAGGAACACAATAACAAAACAAATGGTTTCATGAATACTAATTGTAATTTCATAGTTAATGCTTTCAAATTTGATATTTCATAAGAAGACTTAAAAATAAGGAAACATGGGGAATGATTTCATGATTTACCTAGACAAGTTCGCTAAATAATATTTCAAATTCACATTTTTGCAGTCGAGTGCCAAAACAAGGATGATTTCACCATTTTATGCAATCTTTTCATAGTTTCCATCAATGATTTCATAGTTTTTACCTTTGAATTCATAGTAACACATTGGACATTTTTATAGTTTTATAGTCAAAGTCTATGAGTGATTTTTTTTTCAATTTTTGACTAATTAAATCAAAAATTAGCAATAACAATTGATAAAAGAAGATTATGAAAAGAAATTAGAATAAATTTTTGGGTTGTGGGGGTCCTAAAAATAATGTCAACAAGATCATTCCAAGCCCAAGATCTGAAGCATTAACATAAAAAACATTACAATAAGAGTTGTAAGAGCTACAAAGATGATATGCAAAGACAAAGGAAATATCATATAATATCCATAAAATAATTTCTATATGTTACAAAGGAGAAGCCCTAAATATATAGGCAAGGAAAAATAAGAAGTAAGTCAAATTAACTAATGTGGGATAAATACACAAAATGAAAAATTGGGAAAATGACAAAAACTATCTATATAACCTAGCAAACATGTGAACCAAATCTAACACCCCCCTCAAATGAAGATAGGGGATAAAAATAGCCAAGAAATAAAGTGACATATCTATAGTATGAGTCCCGACAATAAGGTATGATCAGGTTATTCATGGCCTGATAGGTTTACTCAAGATTGGTGCAAATAGGAATGGATCATCCTTGCATGGTCCTATTGGGAATGTGCACCCTATGCCATAAGTTTTGAATTTGATTAGGTGTTTGTCATTAGTTTTGATATGAAGAAGAATAAGTATGATGTGGTTGGTTCAGAGGATTTTGTTGCTAATACCTAGGTATTTTATGTTGATTCTAAGGAATATGATGTTGTGAGTTATAAGGAATATGTTGGTTTTGGGGAACCTATTGTTGGTTGAGAAGAAGGCATTATCATTACTAATTTGTAAGAGGAAATTATCATTACGAATTAGAAGAATTTGGTTTCATGTTCTATGAAATCCACTAAATTTTGGGTGATGGATTATTGGAAACTTGTTATTGGGACTGGTTTTAAACTTATTGCAAAGTATTAGATACATGTTTCACCTTGGAAATGTTTTCCTAATGGTTAAGGAATGTGTGTTGTGTATCAAGTAGAACTTGGTGTCAAGCATTTGTTGGCACAACTTGTTCAGGAGGAGCTAAAATATCTAACTCAAGTGTAGGATTAACTTGGTCTTGTTGTGGTTGTTTAGGTAATTGATTTTTATCTAAAAACATGACATTATTAAATGAGGTCACAACCAAATAAGTCATTAAGTTAGTGACAAGATGATCTGCACAACATTGACTAATTTTCTCTATGAATGATACAATAATATTAGTGTACCTTTCCCTTTGATAGAAGAAGCAATGGTTGGTTTTGGCACTTGAGTAGAAGGTTGTTCTTGGTCAATAACTGGTTCATATTATTTCTCCTCCATTTGATTAAGGGTATGAAATTATTCTTCAAAAAATATGGTAAGAGCCTAACTCGGGATTTTATTAGTCATAAAAAAGCCTTGTCTTTGTCATCAATCAACTGATTGCTAATGTATTGACCTTTACTTGGTCCCATAGTGGGAAGGATATCTTTGATCACAACCAAATGTTCCTCTCCATTATAAAAGTTTTCTTCCTCGTAATTAATGCCATAAGAGACACCATTACGAGTGTACCTATTCATGGTTGGAAGGGTACTTAGTTTTTGAAAAGCATTACAAATGTACTCTTGGTTCAATTTGGAATTTAGAAATACCATCGAATGGTCCTTGGATACTTTAGAATCAAATTTCAAAATTACAATGGATTTGGATAAATAATTTCATGAATACCAATTGTAATTTCATAGTTAACACTTTAAAATTTGCAATTTCACATGAAGACTTAAAAATAAGGAAACATGGGGAATGATTTCATGATTTACCTAGACAAGTTTGCTAAATAGTGCTTTAAATTCATAGTTCTACAATTGAGTGCCAAAACAATGATGATTTCACCATTTTTTACAATGATTTCATAATTTTTGCCTTAGAATTTGTAGTTACATAGTGGACATTTTCATAGTTTCGTAGTCAAAGTATGTGAGTGATTTTTTTTTCAATTTTTAACAATTTAAAAAAAAATTAGCAACAAAAATTAATATAAGAAGATGATGAGAATCGATTATAATAATTTTTTGAGTTGTGGGGGTTTTGAAAGGAATGTCAACAATATTATTCCAAGCCCAATATCTGAAGCATTAATATCAAAAACATTACAATAAGATTTGTAAGATCTATAAAGATGATATGCAAAGACAAATTTAATATCATACAATATCCATAAAATCACTTATATATATTACAAATGAGAAGCCTTGCATATATAAGTAAGGACAAACAAGAAGTAAGTCAAACTAACTGATGTAAAATAAATTCAAAAAAATAGAAATTAGGAAAAGACAAAAACTATCTATAGAACCTAAAAAACATGAGAATGAACTATAACACCCCTCCCAAGTGAAGTTAGGGGCTAAAAATAGACAAAAAACCAAGTGACATAACTATAGTATGAGTCCCAACAATAATGCATGATTAGGTACTCATGTATAATATATCCATGAAATGGAGAAAGGAAGAAAACCCATAGGAATAAAACACCCCCCAAAAATGATGTAAAAGAGATAAAATAAGGAAAGAAAGGAAGGAAGGACTTCATGTGGAATCCCCACTAAGGAAAACTTCCTTCACCCCACATGAAGCTCAGTACCATATACTTGTGTGGATGAAAATGATGTAAGGAACCATCTACATAAGTGGTGAGATAGTCCCAAAAATAACTTGTTCTTCCCATTAATGTACCCTCCTCCTGAGCACTACAAACAAGATGTCCTAAAGACATATTACCTATAGAAATATCGATTACATTAGGAGAGATAATTCCCTATAAAAGTTTGCTAAAACCTCCATGAGTTTAGCCCATAGAGTGAAGTATGTAAGATCTAAATCTAAGAGTATGTTTCTCAAAGGAATGAAGCACATAAGAAGGTGGATCTAAAGTGGAACAATTAACATATGTAGTATCAAGAACAACAACAATATCCAAATAATAATGTGCAACAATAATAGGTTCCTCATAGAAATCATCATCAAAACACATATCCTCAAAAATAAGAGTAGGTGATGAAGGAACAACTATGGAAAAATAAAAGTCATCTTCAGGAATTCATGATAGTGTCTCGTCTATGATCTCTAAAAGCTATGGTGAAGGTGCCACATCCTCAAGAATCATGTCCTCTCAATCAATGAAATGAATAGGAATACAAACTATATGAGGAGTAATAGGTACCTCCAACAAACCATCATCAAAATAAAATTCCTCACTAATAACTGAAGAAGGAGGAATAGTGATAGGTTTATGAGGTAAGAATACCTCATTTAGATCACCATAAAGAAGTATATACTCACAAAATGAAGAGGAATCCTAATTCATGTCACTAGTAAAGAGTGAATCCTCATTAGGAGGAGAAGAAGAAAGTGCCAATAATGCCTCACCCATGTCACTTTCAAGACTCAAATATTGAACAACATTAGTGTCATCATCAAAAGATAAATCTTTGCTAACAAGAGGAGAGAGAAGTAGAACAGAAGATAGAGTAAAAAAAGGTGCAAAAGACTCAGTATCCTTCTCAAATAAGTCTATAATAGTATCCCAAGCTTCCTTTGGTGTTGTGGTACATGTGACATAACAATTCAAACTATCTAAAACATGGAGGCAAATCAAATAAAGAGCCTCATATTTCATGGATGCATTCCAAGTAATATCTTCTTCATCTGTAAAGTGGGGAATATCGCGAAGCATAACTTTCCACACACCTTTATCTCTAAGTGTATCCACATTTTGATCTTCCAAATAATGTAGTTCAACGTGTTGAGGGATTTAAATAAGCTGGAATCCATTATTAAAAAATAATGAAAAAGTCAAGAAGAAGAAAAACCCTCTCAAAAAAACAAATCCCCCTATGAAAATTTGATGTCTCCATACAAAATTAATGAACAACCCTAAAAATGAGTAAATCCCCCCCTGCCCCCCCAAAAAAAAAAATTTATAACTTTATAATTGATTTAATTTTAAAATATAAATTACCCCAATGGATGGATAATAAAAAAACATACACTTTAAAAAAAAATAGTACTAGATTTCGTGTCACGGTTCAAAAGTTATAGTCTTTATAAGTTTTTCATCATTAAAATGGGTCAAATAAGTAAACATTGCACAAAAATTAAATGCACTAAAGACAAAAAAATATTTTATGACTTCATGAATTTGGAAAAACTCTTTAAAAAAAATATTTTTTGTAATTTTTTTTATTAGAAACCAAGCATAGCTGGTCAACATTCACCCAGCTTCAAGAAGATTCTTTGCAAGATCCAGAAAAAATGGCTGAATTGGCTTGTTGTGACATCTCAAAATGTGGTACATCATAATGCAAAATTGTCCTATCTATTATAAGATTAAATTAAACTTAAAATAATATCCTCTCTAATAATTATATCTAAAATTACAAATCATACAGTCTAAACTAGAAGAAAACTAACTATCTAGATGATGAAGATATATTGTTACAATAATCTTCAAGCCACCAAAAAAGCTATATAACCTGATTTAAAATGATTCAAAATGGTATGGTAGGAAATATATAACTTTTACCTAACTTTACCACGTCTCATATCTAGAAAATTAGATCTGTACCACCTATGGTGAGAGAAAACTAAACTAGTGGTAGGTATTTGCCAGCAGACCGATGAGCAAATTTTTGAGCAAAAGGGCTATACGAATTGATATTTGGAGATTATAATAATTTTTATAAGTCATAAGTCTTAGATTTATATTCACCTATGATTTCATATTTAGATTTTGATATATGTATGACCTAAAACCATAAAAAAATGTACAAATTGCTTAAAAAGCTTCCAAAATAAACTTAAACATGGGTATAGAAAAATAAGTACCTAATGGTAAAGCCTTGGATTTTCATGGCTTAATATATATATATATATATATATATATATATATATATATATATATATATATATATATACACACATATATATATACAAGGTACCTCCACTCTACTAATAAGAAATGTTGATAAATGGATAAACCCTTGCAACAACAAACTCATAAATGGATGACTACAACACCTCCAGCTCTGAAGCCATGAAAGGAATGTCAAAAAGATGATTCCAAGCCCAAGATATAAAGCATTAACAACAAAACCATCACAATAAGAGTTATAATATCTACAAATATGATATGCAAAGATAAAGGCAATATCATATAATATCCATAAAATAACTTCTATATGTTATAAATGAGAAACCTTAAATATATATGCAAGGGAAAATAAGAAGTAAGCCAAATAAACCAATTTGCAATAAATCCACAAAAAGACAAACTAAGAAAAAGACAAAAACTATCTATATAATCTAGCAAACATGAGAACCAACTCTAACAGGTCCCACTGGGCATGCTAAATGTAGATTAAGATTACAAGGTGGGTTAGTCCAAACATTAGTAAATAAAATCTAAAAATCAATACATGAACTAACACTCTAGGCTTATTCCCTAGGGTAATATTAATTATTAGATAAATAACTCAATAATAAAGAAGACAAAAATGACTTTTACCTTCCTTATGGACTCCATCTAGTAATTGTGAAATAAAGGCATGAGCTTGGTATATGAACTAGGAGTCTTTATCAATGCATTGCCCACGTTGATGGCATCTCCCCTTGTCTCCCATTTAATTTTGATCAATTTGGTTTAATAATGGCAAATCTTTCTATCAATAATTTGGAATAATTTATTTTCACATAAAAAATTAATAGAAACTGGTCATGGACTAAGTATTTATAGTTTTTAAACTAACTCCAACCCATATGTAATTAAGTTTAGGTTAGGGTTGGGAGGTTGAATGCATTTATGTTTTGGGATAGAGGTTGCATTTAATAAACACGGATTGAAAATTTTTATTTTTATCTCATTTATGTTGATATTTCTAATTTTTGACTTTGAAGTTGATGACATCATCATGATATCATGCTCCTTGATATTTGTTGAAATTTTATTTTTAGAAATTAGATATTCATTAATTCAACATGGATTTTTCACTTAAATTTTTAATTTGATTTGATTATTTAAATTAATTTGATTAAGATTTTTACAATTTTTAGAATTTGATTAATTATCATACACTATTGGTAAAAAATGTCAATTTGTTAGGTCACAATCTGACTAGAAGTAAACTAGAGGAGGGTGACAATTGTGCATAAGGTAATGCCCCAATTAGGGATGCCTTAACATGAATTGTCACATGCATGTATCAAATGGATGTGTGTTATGTTTTAAAATAACATCCGTATGCATTATCCAATGTGTATCAATCATAACAAAATAACCATTTATTGATAAGGGATGCATATCCAAAATTTAGCCTATATAATAACCTTGGCAATAACTCTAGTTTATATTTTTAATTCGGTTATGGAAGGGTAGTAAAACATTATATTTCCTTCCTTGTTTTCATAAACCACATGCACATGAAATGAAATGAAAACACTCTCTGTTTAGGATTCATTACTAATATTATAAAGAGTTGGTTATTCATTACTTGGTTCCAATCTAGTGAGCTCAAGGTTCCCTGTGTGAGATTCATCGATAACTTGGAAAATGTAGATTTATTGTGAACCATTTTCTCCCTACTTAGGAAATATAAATGTTTCAAAATATGGAACACTACCCCTAATTTGGTGCATATTTTGATTGGGTAGAATATTTATAGGATATTTTTTTGCCATTTTCTTAACTATTGAATTCAACTTCAACATGTGATTTATTTCCACTGCAACAATAATTTTAATTCTATCATATTACTTACTTTTTTCCAACATAAGTTTGTGATCATTTTCTTATTCCCATGCCAAATAAATATTATTAAGTTTAACTTGTTTAAATCATTTATTACATTTTCATGGCCTATGTGGACGTTTAGCATTCAATTATGCTTCATACACTAGTAGGGATCTACAACCAACATTGATAAACAAACCAATCCTGCAAATGATAAAATATATAAATTATGTAAAAGTGTGTGCTTATTTGGATTTTGATTGTTCAGATATACATAATGAAAAGTTATGAATAATGTATATTAAAAAAAAATCATAAACTTGTAATCCATCAATAATTAAATTTCAATAAATAAACCACTGTGAGAAACAAATTTGTTTACTATCACAAATTTATACCTTGAAAAAACACACAATATGTAAATATTATAAACATTTATACTTTGAATAACCACACAGTATGCACATCTCTAGTTAACATTCATATCTCAAACAATCACACACACACACACACACACACACACCTGAAACCAGATTTCACCTATGATAAATAGGTATATTGAAAAATGTGGAAGTATACACATGACATGAAAATTGTTTAAAAATTTCCTAACTAAAATGTGAGACAAATATGAGAATGACTTGAAACACCTTTACACAATATTTCATTTTTATAAACATATTTGAACTTGCATGATTTATGATATGAAAGTTGTCCAAACATGGATGAGGTTGTGAATTTCTTAATTAAAAAAATATTTTGCATTATAAACACATATGGACCAATCCAACACTACAAAATTTTGACCATTTAAATTCAAATTCAAATTTGCATTTAAGACACCTCAAATTTGACTTTGAGTCACAAAATAAGAATTTTCCTAATCCAAATCAACCCATTAAAGTCATATTTAAATTTGAACAAGTGACTTTTTTTTCACTTAAAAAGCCAAATCTAATATGCAATTTATATAAATACAAGCTAAATTCGACCCAATGTCAGACCCTAATGTGGCCCTGAAAGATGATGTTATTAGGTGACACTAACACGTGACATTAGGAAGTGGCATTAAATATTGAATAGTAAGTGAATTTAGTTTGACATTAAATAAAAGTAGTTTTGATAAGAGACTTTTCATTATCAAAGGTGGTTTCATCAAATCTAACGTAGGGGTGGGCTTGTCCTTGTCCGTTTCATACCATCATCATTGGTAGAAATTGTATATTATCTACACCCAATAAATCAACTAAAAATTTACGCATCTGATCATACAAATATCGTGTTAATATGATTTTGATCCTCAAAAACTTTTCTAGTTAAATTAGATTCTATAATCTCAGGGTTAAATTTTTATTTAGTAATATGTTTTTATATTTTATGTCTTTATGTGGGAGCGCTTTAACTAGTCAGGGTGTTTGCATTTATGGTTGATGTGTCATGGATCCCATCAAATCAGTCAACATCCAATGCTTATGGTTGGGATAACATTTGTTAATAACACGTTAAGGAAAAAACAAAAATGAATATAAATGACAATGTTTAAGCCAAATACTAACGCTGAAGGAAAATTAAATGTTAATATCCATTGAATACTAACCAAAAAATTTAAATGCTATACTGGTTACTTGCGTGTCTTTCCTCTATTCCATTTATCATTTTCCATTACACTATTCACTTTTGACTTATGCAGGAACTCATGCACCATTACCCAATTCCTTAAATGCTTGACACATTCATAGGATCATCCTCAAGGAAGCATTTTAATATATAGGTTGGTTAGCTACAATGAATTAAATTGTTGAATCTCCAACCTCGTTGAGCATAATATCGGTTTAGCATCTTAGAAGGGAACAACCATTCAAAAAATCCATTTTTTATAAGTAATATGCATGAGATGTGATGTGTTGATGGTATACCATGTTTGGTTTCTATCACTCAATTTATTTAATTAATTTTGGAATTATAGGAAAGATAAGAATTTAAGGAGATGATTATTCAGTACCCTAGTATGAGTTGGCATTTGAAAGTTTTCATTAGTAGCTTTATATGCAATATGTTAATTCAATGTATGGTAAAGATTCACATTATCAATTTTTGATTTTCTCACACTCTCTAAGGATGACCTTATCAAAGTGTTGAGAATAAGGTGTGCTAACTTCTTTTCATTAACATGAGATGATTATATGAATATTAAAGATGTTTATGTTTGCTAAATGTTTTATTTTTTGGCATAGGGTTATGGACAAAATATATGTATTACATATAGCTATTTGTTATGATACAAATAATGCTTGTTTCAAATATGAATATATTGTCTATGGTTTGAGGAAAGAAGTGATAACCTTTAATTTTAATTCAATTATTAATGGTATCAAATTGAACGGTTCATATTATGTAGCTCTTTTTCATGGTCTTATGACTTATTTTGATCAGAATGTCGAGAATGTGTTTGTTAAAAATATTTATAAAACAATGTGTGACCAAATGTCTATTAAGATTTGTGTAAGAGATGAGAAGTTAACCACACTTCATAGAGAGGCAATGTCACTTGTGTAGCCATTTATCAATGTGAAGATCAAATATGTATAGGATGTTGGGGATGTGAAAGAATGGTGAGATTGGGCAGGCCAAATAGTGGTGGTGCATCATCCAATGATACTATCATAGTTTTACCCCTTATGTAATTACAAGACACTATTAATGAACCTATTTTTCCACTTTTTGAGTCAGAGTTGGATATAAATGATGAACAATATACACCATCATTTGCACTACAACCACAAAATGTTGTCAATCATACGAGATAATATATTTTGAGATGCCAAACATCCAACTCTATTTTTAGAGTTTAGGGGGACTCAGGAGGGCATACTTGTTAGTTTATGCAACTATTTTTCTTATTTGTGGTATTTCCATTATATGTGTTTTATTAAAGGTAAAAGTAGGTTGTTAAAGGGGACCCACCCCATTACAATCAACTAATAGGCCAGGGATATAACCTATAAAAATACATTTAAGTTTGTTCAAAGGTCCATAGAAATAACAAAATAGTAAACAACTATAAGAAAACAAAAAAATAGTAGAAATATAATAGAAACACAACTAACAACCAAGACACTTCTAGACTTCTATTACATCATTCTAATTTTTATTCATACTAGAAATCATGTTATTCATTATCTAAATATCTTGTAGATCCTAAGTCTCCTCTAATGCTCCCTTATTATTTTCTGATCTGTCATGATCCAAAACTTCATTCTTCATTTTAGCCACCATTCGAAGGCCTTCCATATTTTCTAGATAATTCTGCATAGAAGCAAAACTGAAGTCTATCATCATTCTTAAATTATCCTTGAGGGATTCATTTTAATTCTCTATCCTTGTAATTTTTTCATTCATTCTTTTCATTTACTTTTTGATTTCAAAAAACTCAGCCTTTGTACAATAAATGCCATCATTCTTGTTCATATTGTTCACAATTTCTTTAAGCCTAACATGATCTCTCATAAACGAACTCATGAAAGCCTTATGCAATTCAATTTCATCAATTAAAGACAATTTATATGTGTTATGTGTATGATATTGGGGAATTTCATGGGGAGTAGGAAGGAGAAAAATATTGTATGTAGAAGTAATGAAAAGAGGGGTCTCTCTTGATAGAGAGTACTTACCATGTGAAGTTGTAATCAGTTTTTTAAATGAATGAAAGTTTTGTTATTCTCTTGATTTTTTTTTGTGATACTTAAATGTTACAAGTGATATTAGTAACTCTTCTTACATGTGATTAAGATAATAATGGCTGAAAATCTTAATTGATGGCAATGATTACATCATCACCAAGTGTTCCCATTGGTAAGTAATTCCATCATAGAAAGTTATTAAGGATCGGCCTTGTATCAAGGATGTAATCACTTAGCACATAAATATTTGAAGTATCCCTTTGCACATTTTGTAGAATCCCCAATTTGGTCTTCACTCTCTTATTGCTGAACCCATCAAGAGTGCCAACCATCTATATTATGATTTAATATTTTTTATAGATTTCATATTACCATTGACAATAAATTGACAACATAAATAACATATAACTTATCTTTTCAAACAAATCATCCATGCTAAATATGGCATGTGTCAGTCTATGCGATGAATTTGTTAAATGGTCATTACGCATTTATAAGTTATTACATGTATGATTTCAGGATAACGTATCAATGCATATGTTTATTAATTATTATCTATTTTTTATACATTTTTATATGGTTATCGTTTCCCCTTGTTTGTCAATGCTAATTGTTTATCAATGTTGCTTATTTATGAATGTTAATTGTTTATCAATGCCCCTTATTTATGCATAAATTAATAAGTCTATTTTTTTGGCTTGTTCACTTCATTGATGACATCCCAGTTGAAGATATCATTATATATTATAGTGAAAAAACCATGCTCCAGGGAGTTATCTTCCAATGAATTGGAGTGGAGCGAGGTGGACTATTGGGAAATGATAAATATATTGTTATTTATATACAACAATATTGTATAAAGACTTCTTAAATGGTGAACATAAGATATTGAGGTATCCCACTAGATTTTGTATTGATGATAGTAAATTCAATCCTATACCATCTGAATTGAAAATTTTTAGGATCGATAGATATCTCCAATGCATATTGTGGGTATAATGCCTTGTAATAGTTTTTTTAAAATATGAATTGGATTTTTTTTATATTATAATTTATGTATGTATTATATAGCTATTGGTTTATGTATGGCCCTAAGAATTATAAGGCTGAAGATGATGCACATTATGACATTTCAAATGTTGAGAAGGTTGGTATTGGCAACTGACTTGGCTATCAACATTTGCATCGTGGATGCCAATGTCACTTTTCTATCTGTGTATAGATGAAAATACAAGAAAAATATTTGATTACATATAAAAATATGGGCCATATAGAATGAAAAGGCATGGTTTACCATGGGTAAGAGATTGATGAATTCATTGGTAGTCATTGCACTATAACTCCGTTCATTAGTGATGCATTGAAGGATTGGGTGGATATGTTGTTGTTGGGCCAAACCACAAAATTATTCACCAAAATCACCATGACATGGTCTATGAGAAACTTATATTAGTAGAACATCATATTGAGAGGGAATATTTAATGACTAAATATGACATACTCAATATTTAGAGAAGGATGAAGGAAGTAAATACAAATTTGAACCTAGTGATGCAGATAATGTTAGAACATTTATGAATAAAAATACTAAAAAAATTATTTGTGTATAAATTTTTTGAAGAAATAGGAATGGAGGAAAAAACCTTTGTTTTAAGCCTCTAATTTTCTCAACAACATTAGTGGATGTTGAAGTATGCACACAATAATATACTTTCAATAGAATCCACTATGGGAAAAATGCACAAAAGGTACTTGTAGATCTCCAAATTTAAAACTTCACACTTGTTATTGTATAAGACTTGTGTTTATATTTTGTGATGCAGTTCATATTGTACAAACTTTTAATATTTTATAATATGCATAGTGTACTTATTATTGCATGGGTGTTGATGTTGAGGGATACTATTATGGACTTGAAATATGGATACAAAAGCTAGTGGTTAGTGCACATTATCACATGTTGGAATAGAAACCAAATGATTTCATGGTGGACAATGCTCATGTTGAAATTTTTGATATTAGGTAAGTTGAACCCATGCATAATATAAATATTCTTTGTTTTCATTGAAAATAATGCTTTATTTACACTGATGAGATGTGGGTGAGTTGGTAAAGTGGCTTGGTTATTCCAATCCCCACCCAGGTTCAAATCTCACTGGACATGAGAGGATGATTATGGATGTTGGTGGTATTATTGAGGATTATTGGCTATAAATATGGTATTTAAGACCTTATGGTTAATCATTTGGGGATCTAGACCCCAATTATGTCCTAGACCAGTTCATAGCTTTGATTAAAAGTGATTACCTATCAAAAAAAGAAAATAATATTTTATTTGCTAATTTTGTTATGTTTACTTTGTCATTATGAGTCCAAGGAAGTGTTTGAATGCAAGGTATACCTTTACAGTTGGCACATGAGGAGAGTGTGGATGAAAAAAATAATTTTAAAGCTAAATAATGTTAATAAGGTAGGAAATGTTTAGAATCTTGGGTGAAATAATGCACAAGTGTCCTAATGAGGAGGCAATAGTTTGTGAGGTGAACATGTTCATGGAACAATATGTAGCTCAAGAATTATTCATCAACTATTGGAAAGATCAATGGCTCCACCGTATTGGCATGTGGGCAAGATGTTTGATTATAATGCCTCATGTGGGTCAAGAGACAAAGCTAGCATAGAATATATCACTATCATTTGAATCATATGTTTCTAAATGAAATTAGAGTTTATTCCCATCAAAGAGTGGATTGGTTGGTGAAGAATTTGGTATCTATTGTATTTTTAAATTATTGATGGAGACAAATGTGCAAGGAGAATGGGGTTTATATGAATTTCATGCTTGATAAATTAGAGAATAAGCCATGGATGAAATCACAAATCATCCTTGAGGGTAATATGATGTTTAATGAGATTGACCTTGATGTGGCATGGGTGAGAATCCAAAGTAAATAAGAAACATTTTACAAGGTTAGAATGGTGAGTCAATATTTTATAATGTGTGAATACATGTGGTTAACCCAAGTCCATGTGTGAAAGCACATGTTTAAATTCAGTGGATTGAGAAAGAAATTTGGAAAGGATTTTTTTTTTCAAGAAGCAATGTTCCATTTTCTTCAACTAGTAATGTTGATGACCATACAAGTATTATTTGTGTATTGATTATTATTTGTCCTTATTTTGTTGAATTTGTAAATGACTTTAATGGGTTTTCATACACTTATTGACAAGTATCCATTTATGGCTTGTTTAGGATGATACAAACAACAATTTTTCTTTGTAGAGATTATCAAGTCATTGAATGCCATGCTAAAGCAGGATGCAAAAATAGAATGGACATCAAAGATAAATAAATAATTTAGGATGTTAATATGGTCATTACCCAAGCTCTAGTTTTGATCATCCCAGATTTTAAAAAATATTTATTTTTATCTTCATTTGCATCAGGGCATACTATAGCAATAGTAATTACATAAAATCTATCACCTTTATGCGTACCAATTCAAAAGATGCAGAGCTGAAGTATTCCATGATAGATAAGAAAATCTATGTTTTTATCAAGGTTATAAGGAAATTTAGACATTATTTCTTATGCAACTAGAAATATTCCATTATCATAGATCTAATGGTCAAACTTACACTTGAATAAAATGAGTTAGGAGAAAGAAGAGGCAAGTGGATGGCCAAGTTGTAGGAATTTGACTTGGAGATCAATCCTACTAAGATGGTAAGTGTGCAAGGTATCATCCAACTAATGGTTGAGACTAATCTACACATATATATTAAATAAATGAACTAGTCTTAGGTAATTAGAGGTGATTGGTATGCTCAGATTATCCATTATCTACTCACAAGTACATGCCCTCTTGAATTTAACTAAAAAATAAAGATAATCACTTAGGATCAAGTTAGTGCACTACATGATAAATAAGGGAGTGTTATACCAAAAAATGTATGAAGGCATCTATCTAAGGTGTGTATCTAAACAAGAAGATATTGATATCATCAATAATTTCCCCCCAAAAAATTAGAAGTAGACACCCTTCATAGAAGCTACTACACACAAAATTTTGAGGATGGACTATTATTGGCCTACCATCTTTAAAGATGCCCACAACCATGTTAGAAATTGTCACCATTGTCAAGTATTTGGTAAAGGAGAAATACATGCAATAATGCCTTTGCAAATTATAATCAAACAATGTACCTTTACATAATGGGGTCTATATTTTATGGAAGCCATCAATCCTAATTATTCAAAAAAGCATAATTTTTTACTAACTACAACAAACTACTATACTAGATGGACTGAAGTAATGGCAACCATTAATTCTAAAGCTCAAGAAATAATCAAATTTATTGAATAAAATATCTTAACCAGATTTGGGACACCAGTCTTGCTAGTATGTGATAATGGGTCAACCATCCAATCTACCAAATTTACAAAATGGACTTACAACAATCAAATTATTATCAAGTTATCCTCTAATTACTATCCAAAATAAAATAGAGTGGAAGAATCTACAAATAAATTTATTTTGGTTGTCATAAATAAGTTTGCAGAAGACAAACCAAGAGAATGACATCAATTGTTAAATCATGCACTATGGGCAAACAAAAAAAGACATAAATAGGCCCTTAAGGCTTCACCTTTTCTGTTAGTATAAGAACAACAACCTATATTTCCCATTAGTCTCAAACTACCAACATACCAATTCATACAAGAGTATATGAGAAAATATGAAAGAACTCAATCACAGTTACTAGGCATTGTTCAAATATAAGATGCACAAATAGAGGCTTTGCAAAAATTTAACAAACATCAGAACATTTTCAAGATATGATTTGATAAAAGATCAAAGATCAAAGTTTTCATAATTTTAGACCTAGTATTCTTATGAGATAAAACACATGAAAATAAAGGATAACATGATAATTTCACTCTTTTATGGATTGGGCCATATCAGATCTCTAAAATTTTTGGGTAAAAATGATTTTTCCTTAAAATACATTCAAGATAATGATTTAACTTTTCCAATTAATGGTTAGTTTCTAAAATATTATTTCATGGCTACTCTGATTGGAGATATATAAGAATAATGATGAGTTATACTTTAATAATAAAGATATAATATATTTTCCACTTTCCTAGAGTAGATTCCCTGCTTTCATAAAATAGATTTCATGATTTCATGAAGTATATTTCTTGCTTTCATAGAGTATATTCCCTACTTTCATATAATATATTTCATAATTTCTAGATTAACTTGCTTACTATTAGAATAATAAAAATCATTCGTTGCATAAAAATTCACTAAAATTATCCTGAATGGGTGGCCAACCATATTTAGATGGTACTAGTGGAGATTAATTTTGGTGTATTTTTATGTCTTTGAATAAGGATATATGTCAGTTAAATTAATATTTTACCTAATTGAAATGAGTTCTCCAGGACTGTGGAAGTTACTTTAATATTTTTATGCAAATCATAGAAAGACTTTTCATTTGGAAAGATAAATTACACACTTACATGCTTAAAAATTATTTGAGAGATAATAAACATAGAGAAAAATAAAATATGAGTGAAATCTATGATTTATAATAAACTCCATTCCTGTAAACCAAACCGATGGTGGTTCCCAACCCTTCTTCCATGAAAGGTTTGAAAGAAATAAAATAACAGAAACCATGGAAGAAGGGTGATTCAAGTAATCTCTATCAGGGATATGGATGCTTGATTGGTAGTAGATCAATACTTATTATGGAATCAAAGGTATCTCTATTAGGGTTTTGGATTCTTGGTGTCAGGAACCTAGAACAATAAACATGCTCTGATACCACGTGTCAGGATCTTGCTCCAACAATAGAGCACATATGATTACTTCTTGTATTAGCAACTAAGCACGGAATTTAACTAGAATCAATAAGTAACTAGAAATATGAAACAACACAGGTATATGAGAGACAATACACTATTGTATTAATAATCACTCAGAAGAATATACAATAAAGAAGATGCCACTTCTTCTTCCACCTCAAAGGTTTGCCACACCTCAAGACCTTCTTCTCTCTCTCTCTCAGTCCCAACAATCAACTCCAATACATAATTGATGTTCACCTCTCCAACCAGTCAGTAACACGCTGCTAGTACACTAAGTACACAACCATACTCCAAGTAGATCTCCTGCTCTCTGCTGCTACCTGCAAATCACTAGACCTTACTCACCATTGTAGATCTCTAAAAGAAGCCATGCTAACCTGCTGACTAAGATCATACAAATATGAAGAACCCTGCTGATTCTCCAAACCAGTACCCACCTTGGTATTGTGGCACTAGGAGGAACACACCATTGCTCTCTTCTCTCAGAAGGAGCTTATTGCTCTCTTACTCTCTAGTTACAAGTTTTACAATACAGCCCATGAGTCCATATATAGATCTCATGCTTACAATAATTAGACTATCTTAATTACAATAATTAGACGTGCAACTCAAGACTACGACTAGCCTCTAACATGCAAACTAGCAGTCCAAAAATAGACTCTCTAGAATCAACATGCAAACTGCATGTTCACGTACAGGCTACCGATGTTAGCTCCTCCATGACCGATGTTAGCCAACTGGTAACCAACGCTGGTGGGTTCTTCGCTGCTGTCTGACCAACATCGGCTGATTAGATTGATGTCGGTTGCCCTGCAACTAATTTTGCAACTCTCTGCAACCTTTGCAAGCTCTGTGACTTCTCCTGTTCACATCCTGTTAAAGCTTTTAGCTCCACAACCTAACAATCTCCCACTTGGAGATAAATAGCTGCACCTATACCTGTACTTGTACACCATCTAAATTATTCCTTGGCTTGTATTCCTCTTCAAGATCAATCTTGAAGACCAACCACCACACAACCTGTGATGCTATACCTGTCATTCAAGTAACCTGCCACATCCAAACCTACATATCCATTTAGTGAAGACCTAAACCCTGCATAACAAGAATCCCTACTACTGATCCCTCTCAGATACCTGAGAATCCACTCAACTGCCCTCCAGTACTCCTTCCCTGAATTGGCTCCATACTTTCGGATAACTCCCACTGCTTGGGAAAACTCAGGTCTACTCTAGACCTCATGTGATTTCGAACCCTGTCTAAGCTCAGCTTGAACTATCCAGCCCTTAGTGTGCTTTTTGATTTTGCATCCTACATCATGAACCCCGCCAACACCATCTTCACATTAGCTCCCACTGGAGATAAAATCTCCATGTCTCTTATGCCAAAGAATTTTGCTGCTCCAAATTCTCCATGACATACCTCTAAACTAACCTTACCTTTAGGTCAGTGAAAAACCTGTATGTTCAAACCTGCTCCAAGTTCATCCTCCACATATAGTAACAAGATAATGTTGCGACCATCATCCACCTGGTAAGATAAAAACAATAGTTATGCTGACATTGACAGAAGCTCTGCTTTGTCATCTCCCTAGTACCACCTATCAGCTCTATACCTGTAGCTTCCTCAAGACCATATACCTTGGCCTTCCATCTCACGTATCCATCCACTCTCTTCTTTACTTGGGAATCCATTCTGTCTCTCAGTGCTTACTTCCAGTTGACAACTCTACCAATAAATACCCGTTTGGTTCTTCTCCAAGGACTCACACTCCTCATCCATGCCAAGCTCCCACTGTATCTAGATTCTACCTGCATTGCCTCTTCCATCTTTCTGGTTCTTGACCATCAATAAGCAATATAAAGAAGGTGAGCAATGAATATGAGGTTCACTTACCATTTTTGACCTCAATATGAGCGTTTGAGACCTGTTGATAGCTTGTTGTCCACCCAATATCTATTCCAGTGACCGATCTTGGCCATCTCCCAGTCTGCTCCCGACCGATGTCGGTTCCCTGCACTGACCCTGACTGCCGATGTCAGTTTCCTTGCCGATGCCGGTATCCCTTCTGTCGATGTTGGTTCCTTCATGACCGACGTTAGTCTTCATTCTACCAACATCGGTTACTGTCTGACTAACATCGGTACCTGTGTTCACCTGTGAGTGATAAATTTTTACCCGCGAGCTCTCCATGGATCAAAATCCTATTTAAATAAGCACAACTCTGCTCAAAATAATTTAGTTCTCTCACCTGATTTCTGTCCGTCATCTCCTCCATGAACACCAAGGCTTTCCAGTTCTTTAGCTTGTCAAAAACATCTGTCTTCCACTTAAGAACATGCATTCCCCTCCTACATATGTGACCAAGCCTACAAAGCCACATCTCTATAACAAAAGGTGAATCAGTAATATAAGTAGATAGATAAAGGATACCTACTTTCTTACCACCATCTAATTCAAGTGTATCCACTGTGAGAGTTACAATGCATCTCCCATCACCCAAATTTCTTGAAAAAATTAGACTCATCTCCAAGACTGGTACCTGCATGACTTCCTTCAACCACTGTGTGTCATCCGTTTGCAATTTTAGCTTCACTTCCCCTTCATTAATAATCTGACAAGGCTCTCCAACCCATAAATAAATCTCTCCAAAGTCTCCAAAGACATACCCATGAAAAGATGCTCTATTTTGGGCTGCATGGAAAGAGGCAAAAGAATTTGTAAACAAAGATTCTACTTTATCCAGAGCAACCTGTGCAACGACCCCTGCAACATCTACTTCTACACGCTGATCTTCTACTGACCAATAATCTCCTTTTACCTGCTCTTTCTTTCCATCAATCAGACTATTTGTGCTATTCAGTTTCTCCATTCGTAGCTTACTTTCTTCTGCCATTGCTATATTCCCACTCAATCTAAAACCCCTGTGAGTGACCTGTAATCAACAAACACTACCAGATCTAAACCACTTGTTAGTCAACCCACCCTAAAGCTTTGATACCACTTATCAGGAACCTAGAACAATAAACATGCTCTGATACCATGTGTCAGGATCTTGCTCCAACAATAGAGCACATATGATTACTTCTTGTATTAGCAACTAAACATGGAATTTAACCAGAATCAATAAGTAACTAGAAATATGAAACAACACAGGTATATGAGAGACAATACACAATTGTATTAATAATCACTCAGAAGAATATACAATAAAGAAGATGCCACTTCTTCCACCTCAAAGGTTTGCCACACCTCAAGACCTTCTTCTCTCTCTCTCTCTCAGTCCCAACAATCAACTCCAATACAAAATTGATGTTCACCTCTCCAACCAGTCAGTAACACGCTGCTAGTACACCAAGTACACAACCGTACTCCAAGTAGATCTCCTGCTCTCTGCTGCTACCTGCAAATCACTAGACCTTACTCACCATTGTAGATCTCCAAAAGAAGCCATGTTAACCTACTAACTAAGATCATACAGATATGAAGAACCCTACTGATTCTCCAAACCAGTACCCACCTTGGTATTATGGCACTAGGAGGAACACACCATTGCTCTCTTCTCTCAGAAGGAGCTTATTGCTCTCTTACTCTCTAGTTACAAGTTTTACAATATAGCCCATGAGTCCATATATAGATCTCATGCTTACAATAATTAGACTATCTTAATTACAATAATTAGATGTGCAACTCAAGACTACGACTAGCCTCTAACATGCAAACTAGCAGTCCAAAAATAGACTCTCTGGAATCAACATGCAAACTGCATGTTCAGGTACAGGCTGCCGACGTCGGCTCCTCCATGACTGATGTCGGTCGACTGGTAACCGATGCTGGTGGGTTCTTTACTGCTATCTGACTGACGTCAGCTGATCAGACCGACATCGATTGCCCTGTAACTGATTTTGCAACTCTCTGCAACCTTTGCAAGCTCTGTGACTTCTCTTATTCGCATCCTGGTGAAGCTTTTAGCTCCACAACCTAACACTTGGATCACCGTAAATGAATGCCTAGCTTCCCAAATCATGTGTTTAAAATCTAAATTTAAAAATCAAAAGGGGGCTAAATAAAACTCATTTTTTTTGATCTTTTTTAAAAGTCTCATAACAAGGGAAAATTATTTTCACAAAACCACACATGATATGATAAATGAAAAGGGTCAGTATGTTTCATGGATGTGTTAAATTCTCTTTCATCTTTATAATATATTCATTTCTTTTTAGGGAAGTTTGTAACTGTGCCATGAGGTATGAAACCAAGATTCTAGATTCCTAAATACTATGGAGTATTTTCTCAATGAGTCACCATTTGTTGTACCTAACACACCCCATATTCAAAATTGTAAATGAGGACCCATATTGAGATGAAAATTTCATGTTCATGACTAATTTGATATAAAAGACCTTAAAATTTAAGTTGATAACCTTTGATCTATTAATTATATCATTATCATATGATCTGTAGTTTAAAATCCTAAATGAATGATATTATTGAAATTATTTTGTACATGTATTTGGGTTTTAAAATTGGATACATTTAGTAAATTCAGGTTTTATTTTTATTGACTAATGGAGCTAACTATATTTTCCCAAAGTTGTTTTTGTCATTTTCTAGGTCACATTAACTTTACAAGTTAACAACAAATTTGGCCATATGTCTTTTTTGTGCCTAAAATACTATAAAATTAAAAATTAGTTGTGTATTTTGGATGTAGGAGGATCTGAATCAATAAAGTCATGTCACACATATCAATTGGGTTTAGTTGCTATCGACAGTTCCAAAAAATCTAAGTCTTCATATACTAGTGAACATTTAGATCCATGGGATTTTTCCACCTGTCTTAATCTCACTCATATTTAGCTTCATCTAAGTCTTCATCCACAATGATCATCTAAATGAGTGTTACCCATCCATGTGGCAATATTACATCAACTCACAACCTATGTACCAATAATATATACTCAGATACCTCATAACCTAGTGTATTAATATGATGGTGTCACTTATCATCATATCATGAACTTACTCCTACCAAATTTAATGTACAAGTCCCAAACATGCCTAAGGATCTAAATCAATGAGATAGTGACACATGTTTTCATCTCTGTCATCCGTAGATGTACACTGGATCATATAATTTTTAAACCTTGGTAATCATTTAGCTAAGCAAGATCGTTCCACTTGTTATAATCCCACTCATCTAATACTGATAACTTATTACATAGTTTACAAGGCTGCATGACTAAATGGATTAATGTGATTGTTTCACATGTCAAAATCTTAGAGATTCACGGTATATCTACCAAAGCTAGATAGTAAAATGCCAAAGATAATTTTGAAGAGTGATAAACATCCACATGGAAACATCATGTTAACTTGTAGCCTATAGACATATTTAAAGACATTATGGTTTCCATGACTATCTATATAAACAAGATCATACCATGTGTTGGCATCTCATTAAATCATGACCAAAGGTCTAAAGTACAGAAGGCAAAGCTCAACATGAAGTGACTAAGTAATTATAAGATACATGTCACCTTATGAATACAATAATATAAATAAAGGGAAGCAAGACTCAACTACACAATAAATGGATACATGGAAGAATAAATGACTCAGCCAGATGACTAAGTAGTCATAATCAATGACAATGCACCACATGGTAAATAATCCTATGAAAATCAATCTCATAAAATCAAATTCAAAAAATGAGATTTGATAGAAAACCAAACCATTATCTATAATTAATTATCATGTAGGGAAGATCTTATGCATTGAAGTCTCAGGCCTAATGAATTCCATGAAATATTTAGCCCCAAAATAAAAATTGAAGCTACATTATGATCTAATTAATGAATTGATATCCAAGTTATACTACGATAAAAACTATAACGTTTCTATATCTAGTCAATACAATATGTAGAGCTACAATGTTATCATCATCCAAAGAACCAACCCTATCTGCATTTAGTCTGGCTAGAAGAATCAAGTATACAGATACAATATTCATCTTAGTAGCACTAGATCATAGGTTCCAACATTACACAATAATTTATTTTGAGGTTGACAGAGATGGGCCGTATGGCATAAATAACCAACTGTCAACATTAAAAAAAAGATACACAAATGACGTACTAATGATCAAGGTAGTTGGTCTACATAATGTCACTACCAAAGTTGAGGCATTTACTTGAATTAACTTCCTATTTTATTTGTTTATTTTTGAGAAATTCTGAAGAAACATCCTTTACTTGTCATGCAGTTCAACTCCCATAGCTTATGTGTCAAGAAATGCTTTTAAAATTATTATAGGTTCTATACTCCCTACATGACCTATAACCAACCCATAATAGATGCTTGGTTAACTAAGGATAATATCAAATATATGGTGAAGATTTAGTTAGTAGATCCAAACACCATCATGTTAAGAGGGAAGATCAACATAATGTTAATTATAAGATTTAGGCCTAGAGTGAGGATAGAATTGGCTCTTTTAAATAGATTATATGGTTTCCCTGACATCACTTATGTTAAGGAGATTTGGGTCACTTTAATTAACATCATTTCAACCACAAAACAAATTCTATCTTTAGGCTAAGTTATTAGATTGAACTTGAAGTTTAAGATGAGAAAGGTTGAGAACATGTATAATGACCATTTTTATTTAGTATCTTATTTGGTGGATGCAATAACTTCTACTATGACCCCCCTCAAGAGGAAACTTGAGAGCCCTCTATAGAATATCCAAAGAATATGATATACAATGATTTCTCTATTTTCCATATCTATAGGTTCAAGGAGAAAATAAAAAATATTATGGATGTGTTTTACCCAATAGTCTATCATACCATTAATGGGAAAATGATGCCAAGGTTATCTTGCCAAATCAAAAGGTATATCAAGAAAATGAGTGATTACTAGTTCTATCCAGACCATATAGTGATCAAAATTGAAGGAACCTAGGAAGCCCCATTGAATCTACCATGCCATGTTATAGATAAAGTGGTAGATCAAGAATTTTATTCCCAATTATCCAATTACATGGACCTAAAACTGAAGGTAGCTAGACAAGGGGTTATTCATAAACTTCCCCTAGGCATTGGTCACCAAGAGTTCACATAGTGGGACCACTTTTATCAAGCATGCATGGCTAGAGTTCATTACAATTTTAGCAAATCACAATTCAAATTTTTGGATCCCAAAAATGTTATTTATGAAGTACTTAAAAAATATGGAAATAAAATTAAGATTCAATATTGACATGAACATTATGGTCATGATCCCATATTCATGAATGAAGAGGATGAAACTAAAGTGATGGGAAATATGCACAGATACTCAATGTCTATAAGAGTTGCACAAAGAATACAATATGACCCTATTATTTCTCCTAAGGATGTTAAGGACATAGACAATGAACTAATAATTCCATCCCAATAAAGTATTCCTCCAATGCATGAGAGATAAGAAAATACAGCTAAGACTAACATACAAATTAGGGCCAACATTTTCAAGGGTCTAAAAAGGTTGTCAAGCACTACTACCCACTCTCTTGCAATGAATATGGTAACACATATAGCTCCCATATAGCCTACTCAGATAGCTTCACCTAATACTATAAATAAACAATATAGGTTCTAAAAGTAAGTACTTCTCTTACCATATAATAGGCAGTTACCACTATGCTCTACACTATTATCTACTTTTGTTGTATTTGTATTCACTCCCCCTACTACTGAGTCTCTCCCATTTGTTATTACTATTGAGTCTATGTAAGTGCCTACTACTGTGACATCTCCACCTATATTTTTTTCTACTCCTTCCCCACCAAGGCTTGTTACTACTACTTTTGCTCATCTTATAGTTACTTATAAGAGGAAATTAATAACTCTCTAGTCTTCTCTCCAAGTTCCTATAGTTAATAAAGAATAAGAGAGGCCTACAGAGTATACAAGTGATACATAAGGCCCTTTATAGACTGAGTTTGAGGAGGATCTTGACAAGGAAGATAATCAAGAAGGGGAGATTGTACTAATTTTTTTTGGAGAATATGTACTGCAATATTAGATCGAGGGTTATCATCTAAGCCTCTCATTACTTACTTTAGACATTGAAGAGTCACATACAATAGAGGTTACAATCACAACGCATGTCACTACATAATTTACTAGGGAGGATAGTCCAAAGAAATCATTTACTGCTAGTATATTGTCTATAGTAATTGACACAAGTCCTATGGGTAGATTGACTACAAATCCTTTTATAGTTCTAAGACCAACTATAATTCAAAATTTTGATGATTCCCCTATAATAGATCAAGGAGTGATCCAATGTATAATATTCTTACCAAAGCAAATTATGTTGTCCACTATTTTGGTTATTATACTACTAGTTCCACAAATTATTTTGCATCCCATTCATTCACGGAAGCTAGAATAATTCATCCATGGATTCTCACAAATAACCAAGGAGCCATGGGTACTGATGTACATTTTGAGTATTTTTCCACCTAGTCAATGTTAGTAAGACCATCCACTCAACTAGGGATGCCTTTAGCTTAGGACATTCAAACTGAGTCCTTAGTAGTATTTTTATACAAGATGCTGGATACAACCAAATACACTATTAAGACTCTTCCATAAATAAAACTCACATGTTGGAGAAGGGCCTTGCTTACCTTACCTGAACCATCTACACCCTCCAATTCATCCTTAATGGATGCACTTCCATATTCACTAATGATACCCCTAGGTAACCCTCCATCTTATAATTCCTCATCTCAAAACCAAGCCACTAAATAAACTATGATGGTACTCCCTGCCTAGATACACCAATTAGAAGAAGAAGAAGCTATGAGGCAAAACCTAGTCATCACTAAGCAACCTAAAGTTGCTATGCAATTTGACTGGGTCACAAACACATTGAAAAGGGTGAGATGAAGTACAATGATGTTGGATGGTAAGCCCATTGATATGGATAAAAAATAAGAATTATTTTCATTGACCAATAAGAGGAAAACAAAGTCATGGGACTTGGATTAATTTAAAGAAGACCCTCTCACTGTGGTCAGTGCTATAGGTGGATTTTAATGTAAATGTTTAGAGGAATGCAATAGTCTAAAAAGATGCTAGAGGGGAAAATTGTGACTGAGGATCCTAAAAATATAATCGATAATATGCAAATCTCTACGAGAAATTGGTATCACATCTTGAGCACAATTAAGACAATAAGAGCCTGATATTAGCCAATATGGGGAGTTGTTAAGTTTCATGAGACAATAAATATTGGGATGCCAAATTAACCTTCATTGGTAAAGAAACTAGACTAAAAACATATAAACACTTCAATCTCATGCTTACAGCATATGCTACCTTAACACAAAACCATGTAAGTACTAAATGAGCTTATTTGTATAATGGGACCAAGAGATGCAAGGACTAGTAAAATAGTTTTCTAATCAAGAACAACATATAATTCAGGTCTTGAGGGAGTTAATAGTCATAAGTGTAAGTACACCTTAGGGAGGAATAATCATTAAGCCTTTTTAAAAAAAATACTACAATTTGTAGTAGTTAGTTTAAGGTAGAGGTGGAGACCACCACCTATAGAATAAATTAACAAATAATATGATTGATCACATTTTCTAAGGACAAAGTTGCCTAAACAAATACCCTTCATGTGGTTTTTATAAATTTTATGGCCATGCACATTAAACTGTAATGAAATTAATTAGATGTTCACATAGAATGATTTTATATTATGTAGAATAAGCAAATATGATAGATCACACAACAATAATTGAGAATAGAACAAAATAATGGATAATATAAAAAATCCACTTCAAGGGGGTAACTTACAAATCAATGCACTAATAGCAAAATACTTAACATAATCAATAAAGACTAACCACTACCTCCTATATATAGTCTACTTAGCGAAGGTTATTCTATAGGTTGACCTATCTAAGAACATAGAGAAATGTAACAAGTAAATAAAAGAGGTATGTAAGCCACAAATCAGCCACATATATCCTTAGACACACCAATGGTTAAGGGCATAACAAGCCCCTTTCCTTCAAAATAACATTGTTCTAAATGTTATGACAATATAGATGCTACAGCACAAATGCTTCATCCTCCCAAGTGGCATCTTCACATGGCAGATTCTTCCATTTAATCAAGTGATATATAATTGCTTTGGAATGTAGTTGCTTGGTGTGCCTTTGAAGGATCGTCTCATGATCAAGAAAAACTCTACCTTTCTCATCTAATTCTGGTAATTCTATTTGAATGGAAACTCTATGTCCAATGACTTTATTTAGGCATGATACATGAAAGACTGGATATATGTGAGTGGATGAAGGACACTCTAACTTATAGGCCACACTGCCAATTTTTTGCAAGATCTAATAAGGCCCATAATACTTAGGGGACATCTTGTTATCATTTTTTATTGATTCAATGACATCTATTCATATGGTTGTAAGTGAATAAACACTCGATCACCAATGTCAAAATGCCTCTCACTTCTATGTTGATCTGCCTGTTGCTTCATGTGATTCTGGGCCATAGCTAAATTTGTTAGGGTGTGGAGCTAAAAACTTCACCAAGGAGCATTCATTATCAGGTTCGGGTCTACATAGACACCGGCGTCGGTCAGGAGTGACCGATGTCGGTCACAGGCAGTTGCAAAGACACCGACGTCGGTAGAGAATCGGCCGACGGCGGTCATAGACAAGCAGCAGGAACCGACGTCGATTACCTACGTGTCCAGAAAGCTATTTCCGTGGACAGAAGCGAGTGTTTGCATGATAAGTTTGAGTTGTGGACTCAAGCTCGCGTCTCTATTATTAGCATTACTATTTTTAGAGCCCTTGTTTAAGTGGCTTAACTGCTTGTTGGGTGTACATGCTCAAGTCTCCTAATTCTATATGTAGAATTAGATCTTCTTAGCTTGGCAATAGTCTTGTAGTGGATTATTGTAGTTGGGTGAATTATTGTAATTCATTGTGTGAGAAGAACAGTATAGAATTGAATCAATCCAGGCTTGTTGGAGTTGATTGTTCTTGAGAGAGAGAGTTCTTGAGGAATAGAGATCTATTGAGAGATCTATACATCTAGGAGAGGTGTGGAAGAAAGAAACTTTCTTCAATTGTATTCCTTTTGTAAAGAGTTTGTTAATACAAGTTTTCAGGGTGTTTTCTTGTATCTCTTATTCTTGCTATTATCATTCTAATTACTTGTCAATATGATTTAATTCCATGTTTATTGCTTTCACAATTGTAATCTATTGTTGGTTTGATCCCCCAACAAGTGGTATCAGAGCCAGGTTACAGGTTCAGAGCTTGATAATTTGTATCAAAGTTCAGTTCACTAACAGGTAGTTCAGATCTGTGTAGTGTGTATTGATTACAGGTTCTCACAGGAGTTTCTACGGGGATTTCTATTTGAGTGGGAGAAGCAATGGCAGATGAAAGTAAATTGAGAATGGAAAAGTTCAATGGCAAACATTACCAACACTGGAGAATGCAGATAGAGGACTATTTGTATCAGAAAGATCTCTACTTACCGTTAGGAGGTATTGCAAAGAAGCCCAAAGACATGGAGGATGAAGAATGGGAAGTTCTTGACAGAAAGGCTCTGGGTTCTATAAGACTGAGTCTAGCATCCACTGTGATATCCAATTTATCACAGGCAAAGTCTACGGTAGAGTTGATGACTACGTTAGCAAATTTGTATGAAAAACCCTCAGCTTCCAATAAGGTATATCTTATGAAGCAGTTATTTAATTTGCATATGAATGAAGGTGGATCTGTTTCTACTCATCTGAATGATTTCAATGGTATTGTGAATCAATTAAGTTCAGTGAATATAGTGTTTGATGATGAGATAAAATCTCTTTTGATATTATGTTCTTTGCCTGAAAGTTGGCATGGCTTAGTAATGGCAGTAAGTAATACTGCATCTGCATCAAATATTTTGAAAGTAGAGGATGTTGTTAGTGTTATCTTGAATGAGGAAATATGCAGGAAAAGCACAGAAGAGGCATCCGGGAACGCTTTAAGTTTTGAGAGCAGGGGAAGGCAGAAAGAGAAGAGAAAGAAAGGCAGAGCAAGATCCAAATCAAAAGGGAAAGGCAGATCTAAATCCAGAAATGGCAGAAGGCCACAATGCTGGAATTGTAGAAAGATGGGGCACATAAGCAGAGATTGTTGGTCAAAGCCTAAGGAGGACAACCAGCATGAAGGAAAGGAAGAAGCCAAGATTGCAGGTATTGCACAGGATGCTTTAATTTTCTCTCTGCATAATAATAATATAGAATCTTGGGTATTAGATTCTAGTGCATCTTTTCATGCTACTCCTAACAGGGAATATTTCAGTGACTATATCCATGGAGATTTTGAAATAGTGTATCTAGGGGATGATGAGCCCTGTAAAATAATTGGCAAAGGTAAAGTGCAGCTGAAGATGCAGAATAGCAACACATGGGTGTTGAGAGATGTGATGCATGTTCCTAGCTTGAAGAGAAATTTGATTTTTGCAGGAAAGTTAGGGGATGAGGGTTGTACAGTAACTCTCACAGCAGAATCTTGGAAGGTGACCAAGGGTGCACTTGTTATGGCCAAAGGTAAGAGAGAAGGTACTCTCTATTTGTGTAATTGTGTTACTAACAAATCTCCTTCTGTATTATCTACTTCAGATGTGGATGCTAAATTGTGGCACTCAAGGCTTGGCCACATGAGTGAGAAGGGGATGTCGATTCTTAAGTCTAAAGGTATGCTTTCAGATTTAAAAGGCATAGATCTAGAGTTTTGTGAGTATTGTGTATTTGGAAAATAGAAAAGGGTTAGTTTTCTCAAAATTGGGTCTACTAAGAAGAGGCACAAGTTGGAGCTTGTTCACACAAACGTGTGGGGACCGGCTCAGGTTGCTTCCATTGGAGGATCACAGTACTATGTATCTTTCATAGATGATGCCACAAGGAAGGTATGGATCTATTGTATTAGAAAGAAATCTGATGTATTTGATACTTTTAAAGTTTGGAAAGCTATGGTTGAGAATGAAACAGGTAAAAGATTAAAGTGCCTGAGATCAGACAATGGCGGTGAGTTCTGCAGTCATAAGTTCAGAGATTATTGTTACATGCATGGAATCTGTAGGCAAAGGATGGTTCCAAGGACACCTCAGCAGAATGGTATTGCTGAAAGGATGAACAGGACAATAATGGAGCGTGCAAGATGTATGAGATTGCATGCCGATTTGCCCTTACAGTTTTGGGCACAAGCTGTTGACACTGCAGTGTACCTGATTAACAGAGGACCCTCTACGGCTCTGGATGGTGGTATTCCAGAAGAGGCATGGACAGGTAAAAAGGTTGATCTCTCATATCTCAAAGTTTTTGGTTGTGAAGCCTTTGTGCATATAGATAAGGAAAATAGAAAGAAGCTTGATGCTAAGTCTATGAGATGCACGTTTATTGGCTATGGTTCAGATGATTTTGGTTACAGATTGTGGAATCTAGAAACTAACAAGGTAATCAGGAGCCGTGATGTTATTTTCAATGAAAGAGTGATGTATTGTGATTAGCTAAGGAAGTTGAATCAATCTGAGCAGAGCAATGGTGAATTGGACGAGGTGAAAGTCCAAGATGAGCTCGTGGGAAAAAGAAATAATCACTTACAGGAAAACACAGAGACCGACGTCGGTAGGACAGGAACCAGCGTCGGTAGGACAGAAACCGGCGTCGGCCATACAGAGACCGACGTCGACCGTACAGGTATCGAGGTCGGTCAGGAAGAACCGACGTCGGCCAGTAACAGGTCTGGAGGTGACCGAGGTCGGCCACTGTCAGAGAATTTGGGTGGACAGCGTGTTGTGGACGAGTCTCAGACACCCATCAGGTGGTCAGAAAGGGTGAGTAAGCCTCCAATTAGATATTCTCCTTCTTTATTTTATTTATTGCTAACTGATGGTGGAGAACCAGAGAGTTTTGAAGAAGCAATATAGGTGGAGTCCAAGAGTGAGTGGGAGCGTGGCATGGTTGAGGAGTTGGAGTCCTTAAGAGAGAACCAAACATGGGATTTGGTTGAATTGCCAGCTGGTAAGAGAACACTTAAGAACAGATGGACCTACAGGTTGAAGGAAGGTGAGAATGGACAGATGAGATACAAGGCCAGATTAGTGGTAAAAGGATTTGCACAAAAGCCAGGTATTGACTTTGGTGAGATTTTTTCTCCTGTTGTTAAAATGACTTCAATAAGGGTTGTTTTGTCTTTGGTTGCTTTTGAGGATTTGCATCTTGAGTAGCTAGATGTTAAGACAACGTTTCTTCATGGAGATTTGGATGAGGAAATATATATGGAACAGCCAGAAGGATTCGAGGTCAAGGGTAAGGAGAAGTTTGTGTGCAGGTTGAAGAAAAGCTTGTATGGCCTCAAGCAAGCTCTTAGGCAATGGTACTTAAAATTTGACAGGTTTATGACTGAGCATGGCTACAGTAGGTGTCAATCAGACCATTGTGTGTATTTCAAGAGATTTGATAATAGTAGATACATTATTCTATTTTTGTATGTAGATGATATGCTGGTTACAGGATCACACATGCAGGATATCTCTGAGCTTAAGGTGAAATTAGCTCAAACGTTTGCTATGAAGGATTTGGGAGCAGCAAAGAAAATCCTTAGCATGAGCATTACGAGAGACATGAAAAATCACAGGTTGATATTTTCTCAAGAAGATTATGTGGACAAGGTGTTGAAACGGTTCAATATGCCTTGGCATGAGCATTAAGAGAGACATGAAAAATCACAGGTTGATATTTTCTCAAGAAGATTATGTGGACAAGGTGTTGAAACGGTTCAATATGCAGGATGCTAAACCGATAAGCACACCTTTGGCTGGACATTTTAAGTTGAGTAAAGAACAATGTCCTAATTCATATGATGAGGTAGAGTACATGAGTAAGGTTCCATATTCTTCCGCAGTAGGGAGTTTGATGTATGCAATGGTGTGTACTAGACCGGATATTGCCCAAGCAATGGGAGTGGTAAGTATATGGCCAATCCAGGTAAGGAACATTGGAAAGCAGTTCAGTGGATCCTTAGATATCTGAGAGGAACCAGCAGTAGGCACTTGTGCTATGGAGGTTCAGATACTTCTCTACATGGCTATGTAGATTCAGATATGGTAGGTGATTTGGATGGCAGGAGGAGCACTACAGGTTATGTTTTCACTGTCGGTGGAACGGCGGTTAGCTGGATATCTAAGTTGCAGAAGGTTGTTGTCTTGTCAACTACAGAAGCAGAGTATATTGCAGCCACAGAAGCTAGCAAGGAGATGATATGGATGACACAGTTCATGGATGAGCTTGGTAGGGAGCATGAGAGTTACAGATTGTATAGTGACAGTAGGAGTGCAATCCATTTGGCTAAGAATTCAGCCTTTCATTCAAGAACAAAGCACATACAGCTAAGGTATCACTTCATACGACAGGTATTAGAAGATGGTGAGTTGAAGCTGGAGAAGATCCATACAGATAGGAATCCTGCTGATATGTTAACCAAGCCGGTTATAAAGGAGAAGTTGAATCTTCATTCAACTTCTGTTGGTCTTCATGATTGAGTTGAAGATGGAGGAGCTAGAAGATGTTGTTGTACAGTACTGGTGCAGCTGTTTATCTCCAAGTGGGAGATTATTAGGGTGTGGAGCTAAAAACTTCACCAAGGAGCATTCATTATCAGGTTCGGGTCTACATAGACACCGGCGTCGGTCAGGAGTGACCGACATCGGTCACAGGCAGTTGCAGAGACGCCGACGTCGGCAGAGAATCGGTCGACGGTGGTCACAGACAAGCAGCAGGAACCGACGTCGATTACCTGCGTGTCCAGAAAGCTATTTCCATGGACAGAAGCGAGTGTTTGCATGATAAGTTTGAGTTGTGGACTCAAGCTCACGTCTCTATTATTAGCATTACTATTTTTAGAGCCCTTGTTTAAGTGGCTTAACTGCTTGTTGGGTGTACATGCTCAAGTCTCCTAATTCTATATGTAGAATTAGATCTTCTTAGCTTGGCAATAGTCTTGTAGTGGATTATTGTAGTTGGGTGAATTATTGTAATTCATTGTGTGAGAAGAACAGTACAGAATTGAATCAATCCAGGCTTGTTGGAGTTGATTATTCTTGAGAGAGAGAGCTCTTGAGGAATAGAGATCTATTGAGAGATCTATACATCTAGGAGAGGTGTGGAAGAAAGAAGCTTTCTTCAATTGTATTCCTTTTGTAAAGAGTTTGTTAATACAAGTTTTCAGGGTATTTTCTTGTATCTCTTGTTCTTGCTATTATCATTCTAATTACTTGTCAATCTGATTTAATTCCGCATTTATTGCTTTCACAATTGTAATCTATTGTTGGTTTGATCCCCCAACAAAATTTTCATGCAAACTTGCAAAGACCTCCTGTTGATAGTGAATATGTTATTCAACTACACAAACCTTAGGATGGACCTTCACGGTTGAAGTGATATATGGAGGGTGGTATCTATATAGTGCCACAAAAGGAGACATTTGGGAAGAACTATGAATAGAAGTATTATACCACCATTCAACAAGTGGCAACCAATGAACCCATTTATCCTATTTATCAAAAACAAAACATTGGAGATATCCTTCCAAAAATTTGTTGACTACTTTAGTTTGTCCATCATATTGAGGATGATAGGATGAACGATGAGCCAATTGGGTACCCAAACATGTAAATAACTTAGTCAAAAAATTACTAGTAAAAATGGGATCTCTATCACTAACAATGATCTTAGGGGTCCCATGCAATTTTTGAACTATATTGAGAAAAACAACAACTAATGTACTAACAAAAAATGGTTGGGATGAAGAAAAAAAATGAGCGTACTTATTGAGATGATCTACAAAAATCATGATAACATTTTAACCATTAGATCCTTGTAATCCTATAATAAAATCCATTGATAACTCTTCCCAATGTTGGCTAGGGATGTATAAAGGTTATAAAAGACCTAGGGTTTTGATGGTTTTACCTTTGTTTTGTTGACAGATCATACATTTAGCCACATATTTCTGGACATCCCCCTTGAGGCCTTCCCCAAAAAAATCTTGCTTGATTTTGTGATAGGTTTTCAAAAATTCTGAATGATCCCCATTTGGAGTTGCATGAAGTTCTTGAAGTATTTTTTGTTTAAGAAGAGAATTATTACAGAGGTACAATCTATCTTTATACCATAATGCATTATCCTTCCATGTAAATTTTTCAAATCAATGTAAACCTTGCTGAAGATTTTGAATCAAATCATGGGCAACACTATCATTTTCCCATTTTGATCATGCTTCATCTAGCCAATCTGCTTGCAAAATGGTTATGGCACATAGTAATGCCTTAACTGATTCATATTTTTTGGATAGTGCATCTACCACCACATTGTCCTTGCCTTTTTTGTAGACTATTTCAAAATCATAGCCTAACATCTTAGTTACCCATTTTTATTGTTATTTAGATGACAACCTTTATTCTAAAAAATATTTGAGACTATCATGATCAGTCTTTACCTGAAAGTGATGATCCATCAAATAAGGTCTCCATTGTTTGACTGCATGCAAAATGGCCATCATTTACTTCTCATAGATGGGTTTGTGCTGATTTTTACCCTTTAGTTGACAACTTTCAAATGCAAGTGGTCTGCCTTCTTGCATGAGTACAACACTTATATCATACCTAGATGTATCACATTCAACCACAAAAGTCTTATAAAAATCAGGAGTTGCCAATATTGGAGTAGTGCACATAGCCAATTTCAATTGTTCAAATGCCTAAGTAGCTACATCAATCCACTAAAAGGAGTCTTTCTTTAACAAAGAGGTGAGTGGGGCTGCAATACTACCATAAGTTTTGACAAACCTACGATAGTAACTAGTAAGCCCTAAAAATCCCCAGAGTTGCTTGAATGTCTTAGGAATTGGCCATTCTACCATTGCTTGGATTTTTTTAGGATCTAATTTCACTCCTTCATAAGACACCAAATGACCCAAATATTCAACCTCACCAAACCCAAAAGTACATTTGGAAGGTTTGACATAGAATTGATTTTGCTCCAAAATGGACAGTACCTATTTCACATGTTGCAAATGGTCTTCCCAATTTTTATTATAAATGAGGATATCATCAAAGAATACCAAAACAAATTTAATCAAAAATTGCTTAAAAATAGTATTCATTAAACTCTAAAAAGTATATGGGGCATTTGTTAGACCAAAAGGCATAACTAAAAACTCATAATGGCCCTTATGAGTCCTGAAAGTAGTTTTGGGTATGTCTTCATCATGGATCCAAATTTGATGATACCCAGAATACAGATCTAACTTGGTAAAATAAAGAGCACCATTCAATTCATCTAGAAAATCATCAATGATAGGAATAGAAAACTTATCTTTGATAGTGTACTTGTTGAGTTTTCTATAGTCAGGGCACATCCTCTAGGTGTTATCTTTCTTTCTCACCATGACAACTGGTGAAGAGTATTCATTTCGGCTATGGCGAATGATTCTTGCATCCAACATCTCCCATATCATCTTTTCAATTTCACTTTTTTGGGCATAGGGATACCTGTATGACCTAATATTGGGTGGTGTACTGCCAAGAACAAGTATGATATCATGATCATGTGTGTGGCTAGGTGGAAGTAATTTTGGCATGTCTCCAAAAATAATATAATGAGCATCAATTATCTCTTGTAGATCAAGAGGTGGAGATGGTTGAGTTGGTTGTACTTTCATATAAAAAAGTGAGCTATAAATCCCTTAGCACCCTTATAGAGAATCTTTATCATTTGATGGGAGGTAACAAGTTGTGGAGATTTAGCCTTTAATCCCCTTAGCTGAAATGCCCTTTATTTAGAATGAAAATACATGAATAATTCTTGAAAATTCATCTCAATAGTTCCTAAAGTGGTGAGCCATTAGACTCCTAGAACAATATCAGCTCCACCCATGGGATTAGAAAACATAGGAGAATCCAATAAGTAGTCTCCCATGGCCAACTTAATACTATGACATTTTGTTGAACAATTGACAGTACTAGCATTTATAATCATAACCTAAAATTTTAGAGCTAGATAAATGAAATAGTTCAAATGAGCAGCCAACTTACTATGGATGAAGTTGTGTGTGATCCTAAAATCAATCAAGACAATGACCTTTTTTTCTTAAGGAAACCCATCACCTTAAGAGTTTGGGGAGTACTAATATCTAAAAGGGCATGATAGGAAATAGTAGGCTAAGAGTCTTCAGATTCCTCCTCAGGAACTTTTGCATCATGTACTTCATCATCTTCATCATCATTGGCAGCTTCAAAGTAAAACAAATTCTTTTCATCACAATGATGGTCTTTTCTCCATTTGTTGTCACTATCCACTACCTCTTATATATAGTCTACTTAGCCAAGGTTATTTCATACGCTGACCTATCTACGAACATAGAGAAATGTAACAAGTAAATAAAAGAGGTATGTAAGCCACAAGTTGGCCACACATATCCCTATACATACCAAGGGTTAAGGGCATAACATAAACTAATGGATAAAGTTCCAATTTTGTTCAAAAGATCTATTATTGATTTTGAGACTATAGATCTAGACTTTGTTGTGAGCATGGATAAATATAAATGGTTACATATAGAAGGGGACTTGACCACTTTAGCAAGAGTCTCTATAACTCATGGTATGGTGTATAAATTGAATTTATGGAGACCAAACTTTTAGAGGCCATAAATTTTGATCTGTAACTCAGGTTGAGCTCTTGTTCACACCAAAAGATGCTATCAAAGAGGAGAATATGATCCTCACTATCGCTAAGTTTAGTCTCATTTCTGACATATTTATAGGGCCATATGTGATCATATAAGGGTCCAAAATTTTATTTTACTATTTTTTTTGGAATTTTAAAATCTTAGAGATTAGATATCTTTATAACCAGCCATGAACTTAAGTTAAAATTCATCCGTTAGTGTATTTTTAGTATGTAGAGGATATATGGATATTTTTAATCCCATCCAAGCTTGCATGAAAAACTTACTAAAAATAGTGATTGAAAAACTTGTTAAAATATGAAATTTAATAAAAATAGAAATTTATAAAAATAACATAGGTCAATTTGTTTTAGGTAGATTTTAATTTATTTAAATTTTTAAATTATGTATGCCAACTTCATTTTTGAGTTCAACTTTATTTAAAGACACTTGTGTAATTATTTATTCATTTAATGAGAATCAATAGAGAATATTTCTTTCATATAATTTTTGAGTTTTATGCCTATGGATATTTTGCTTAGTTATCCTATGTATTCATCATCTGGTATCAGAGCAAGTTTGAATATTAGAGGTAATATCTTTGTGAATTTGTATTGGGTTTTAAAGATTATATTTTTTGGATAATATTATGTAATTTAATAAGTGTAAGATATTGTGAGAGGATAAGGATGAAGAGGAATTGCTTAGATGAACATGACTATGTAAGAGTTGTAGAGGCATGTGAAAAAATAAACCACAATTGTCACAAATCAAAGACAAAGGTGAGTGGAAGATGAAATAGAGAAAGAAACAGATCGTGAAGATGAAATTAAACAAGAATAGGAATGAGAACAACCACCATCACTAGAAAAGAGAATGGTTAGGGATTTAGAGGAAAGGATTGAAGGAATCAAAGTTGATGTTATAGATTATGGAGGTAGTTTAAAACTAGAGGAGTTTATAGATTGGCTAAACATGGAGAAGTTTTTTGAATGGAAAAATCTAAGATAATACAAGAAAGTAAAGTTTGAATGTGCAAAATTGAAGGGTCATGAAATGATTTAGTGATAACACCTACAAAAAGAGAAACAAATAAATGGCAAAGAGAATATCAACATGCAAAGCAAGATGGATAAGTTGAGGGAGAAATTTCTTCATATGGATTATGCACAAACCCTATAAAAAAGATTATAGAATTTAAGGCAAATGGATCACATTATACAAGAGTATACAAATAGGTTTTACAAGATTTTCATATGAGTGAAACATGATGAAATAGAATAATATATGGCTAAAAAATATGTAAATGGTTTATAGTTTTCTATTCAAGATGAATTGAGCATGCACAAAATACTTTTCATAGAGGATGATTATTAATTAGCTTTGAAGGTAAATTAAAAACAAAATAGATAGGATTTCAAAAGATCAATTAGGATAAGAAAATGAAAATACTCTACAAGAAGGGGGTGAGGTGGGTTCAATAACACTAAAGGTGTGTTTAATCCCACTAGAGGAGAATCGTCATGTGGTGCAGAAAGGCAAGAATATAATAGACAATGGTTTCAATCCAACAAAGAGGAATAGAATTTTAGAGAGGACAAGGCTATGGTGGTGCTAGAGGGTAGTTTCTAAATCAACACAAGTATTATATTTGTTATAGATGTGGAGAAGAAGGGTACAAAGTGTTTGAGTGTCCAAACTATCATGAATAAGAAAATATGTAAGAGGACCATCCAAGAGTGAATTTAGTTGAGACTTAGATAGATGATTAAAATACATAAGTTATAGTAGAAGACATTAGAGAAATCTCATGATGAGGAGAACAATGATTTCTACAAGAAAAAAATAGGTGTAAAATAAAGAAGGTTGTGATGCATGGTTGTGAACAAACATTTTTTGAACAAGGTACACTTCAAGAGATAATATATTAAAATTAATTATAGATGGTGGTATTTGTGAAAATATGGTTTTGAAATAAATGGTATAGAAACTAGGTTTGCAATGTGAAAAACATCCATATCCTTATCAGATTTTATGATTCAAGAAATGAAATGAAATTATAGTAGATAAAAGGTATTTGATCAAGTTTTCTATAGGAAAAACTTACAAATATGAAATATGATGTTATGTTATTCCCATGGATGCATGTCATGTGTTATTGGAAAGGCTATGACAATATTATAGAAAAATAATTTATGATAGAGCAAATAATACATATAGTTTTTGGAAAGATGGTACAAAGGTATTTTTTCTACCTCTTAAAGAATAAGGCTAGGTAGAAAGAATTTTGTCCACAAAAGATTTTGTCAAAGACATGAAGATAACATGTTTTTATTATACATTAATAACAAAGAAAGAAGAGATGAAAGTGATGCAAATACCAACATAAGCAACAAAAGTGTTGAAAGAATATACAAATGTTATACATTATGAGTTACTAGATGGTTTACCACCAAAGATAGACATTCAACATAATATTGATCTAATTCCAAGATCAACTCTACCCAATCAAGTAGCTTATTAGACAAGTCCAATAGAACATGCATAATTAAAATAAATAGGTTACTAAATTGGTGAGCAAGGGTGTAGTCATGGAGAGTATGAGTCCATGTGAAACACCAACATTGTTAACTTCAAATAAAGATGGAGGGTGGAGGATGTGTATGGATAATAGAGAAATCAATAATATTAAAATCAAATATAGAATTCTTATACCTCGTTTATATGATATGATGGATGTTCTTGTAGGAGAAAAATAATTTACTAAGATTTATATAAGGAGTGGTTACTATCAAATTCAGATTCATGAAGGAGATTAATGGAAAACAATATTAAAGACTAGGGATGGATTATATGAGTGAATGGTGATGCCATTCAGATTTTCTAATGCACCCAACACATTTATGAGGGTGATGAACATAGTGCTATGAGATTACATTGGTAAGTTTATGGTGGTTTATTTTGATGATATTCTTATATTCAGTAAGAGTAAATAAGATCACTTATTTTGATGATAATTTTATATTCAGTAAGAGTAAATAAGATCACTTAAGTAATTTAAAAATTGTATTAGAGTTGTTAAGAAATAATAATCTCTATGCAAATCTGAAGAAGTACAAGTTTATGCAAAATAGTTTGGTATTTTTTGGGTTTGTAGTTTCAACAGATGGTGTAAGAATGGATGAAGAAAAGGTAAAAGCAATTTTTGAGTGGCCTATTACAAAAAGCATCATAGAGGTAATGAGTTTCCATGGTTTATAAAATTTTTACATAAAGTTCATTAAAAAATTTAGTAGTGTTTTTGCACCAATAACGTATTTCATGAGAGGAAAATAATTTGTGTGGCCAAGGACAACAAAAAAATATTACAATTATTGAATAAGAAGATTACATAAAAATCCTATCTAGAATTACCATATTTTAACAAATTTTTTGAGGTTGATTGTGATGCTTCACATGTGGGAATTAATGGTATGTTAAGTCAAGAAAGAGGGCCAATAGCATATTACAGTGAGAAATTAAATGAGGTAAGAAAAAATTATTCTAAATATGATACTAAATTTTATACCATTGTACAAGCATTAAGACATTGGAGACATTACTGGTGCCTAAGGAGTTTATCATATTTATAAATCATGAATCCTTGAAGTATGTGAAATCTCAAAAGAAGTTAAAAAGTAGATATGCAAAGTGGGTGTCTTTATTGCATGGATATACTTTTATTTTGAAGCATAAATTAGGAAAATAGAATCAGGTAGCTAATGCTTTGAGTAGGAGATTGGCATTATTAACTACTACGGTGAGTTAAGTAGTTGGATTTGAACTTGTTAAGGAACTATATGATATTGGTATATATTTTTGAAATATATTTGAGCTATGCAGGAATCTATTAATAGGTGATACAAGTAATATTTATGATGAATACCTTAAATACGATGATTATTTATTCAAGAGAAAATAATTATACATTCCAATTGGGTCTTTAAGACACAATATTATAAGAGAAATACACAATGGTGGTTTAGCTGGATACTTTGGTAATACTAAGACAATAAGTTATAACTTTGGAGGAGAAGTATTTTTGTCCAAAGATGAAGAGAGATGTGACAAAGTATTTTTAAAGATGCATGATATGTCAAGTGCATAAAGGCCATGCACATATAAAAGTTTGTACATGCTATTACCAGTTCTAAGAGGTCCATGGACAAATTTGAATACAAACTTTGTGTTAAGGTTGCCAAACACATAGAAAGGTAATGATTCAATTTTTATTTTTGTAGATACATTTTCTAAGATTGTTCATTTTATCACATGAAATAAAACCAATAATGCCACTAGAGTTGTAGAACTATTTTTTAAGGATGTGAGATTGTATGGTATTCCAAAAACTATTACATTAGAGAGGGACATAAAATTTATAAGTCATTTTTGGAACTCTATGGATGAAGCTAGGAACTAAGATACAATTTAGTAGTGCATACCACCCACAAATAGATGGTTATAAATAAATTTTAAATAAGAGCTTGGAAAATTTGTTGAGATACATAGTTGGAGAGAAGCCCAAGCAATGGGACTTAGCTTTACCATAGGATGAGTCTGCATATAATAGTTTAATGAATTGATCAATAGGAAATTCAATATTTTAGATTTTTTATGCGAGAAATCCTATAGGTGTTTTAGATTTGGTACAGTTACCAATTATATAACGAATTAGTGATGATACAAAAGTATTTTCAGAGTATATACATCAATTCTAAGAAGAAGTGAAGAGAAAGCTATAGAAAAGTAATGAGAAGTATAAAGTAGCAGTAGATATAATAAGAAGGTCAAATTTATTTTAATAAATAAATTTAGTGATGGACTTGAGGAAAGAAATATTTCCAATATACACATACAAGAAGTTGAAGTATAAGAAAATTAGATTGTGCAAAATTATGAATAAAATCATTGACCATGCTTATGAGGTAAGTTTACCACATAATTTTGATATCTCTCTAGTATGTAATGTTTTAAATTTATATGATTTTCATGGGGAATATGGTGAAGAATATGAATAAGTAGATTATAAGCAATAGGTACCAAAGAAGAAGAAAGAAAAGATAGTGTAGGTTCTAGATAGGAAGATAATGCATATAAGGCATGGAAGTTATAACAAGTATTTGGTATAGTGGGAAGGACTAAAATAGGAATAAAACACTTTGATTTCATAATGGAAGCTAAAAAAAATTGATAAGACTATATGGTAGGAGTATAATAAAGGCAACTCGCAAGAGCTAAATTATTTTCAACCAGAGGATAATGATGTAGAAATTGGATTTATAGAGACCAAACCTCTAGAGGACATAAATTTTGATTAGTAATTCTATTTAAACTTTCATTTATAGAAAAATGATGGTATTGAAGAGGAGAATATGCTCATAACTGATACTAGGTAGTAAGTCTCATTTTATATTTTTTTATGGGGCCATAAGTGATTATATAAGGGTCCAAAATTGTATTTTATTATTTTTTTAGGAATTTTAAAATATTATAAATTAGGTATCTTTGTAACCAAACATGAACATGAATTTAAATTTTCCTATTAATTTATATTTAATATGTAGAGGATATGTGGATATTTTTAGGTCTATCTGAGCTTGCATGGAAAAATTACTAAAAATAACATGGGTTAGTTAGCTTTAAGTAGATTTTGATTTATTTATATTTTTTAATTATGCATGTCAACTCTAATTTTGAGTTGAGATTTATTTAAAGACACTTATATAATTCTTTATTCATTCAATGAGAATCAATAGAGAATATTGCTTTCATGCAATTTTTGAGTTTTATACTTATGGATATTTCTCTTAGCTATTCTATGTATTCATCACTCAACCTTCAACACTTTCACCTATGATCCCTGTATCTACTAAAATGCATAATCCTATAGGACCAATGCTTGTCACCCTATTAGATATAATACCTCCATTATCACCTTCAACAATTGCCACAACTTGATTGCAAATTCTAGTGTCTCCTACAAATCCAACTACCACTCTAGTTCCAACCATGGTTGAAATAACCAAACATGGAGATGTTACAACTACATTATAATTATTCAAGTCAAGTTGAACTCTTAGTTATAACTAAGACTTGGTTTTGATTTTTATTTATTCTTTCTATTATTGGGTACAACTTATTTTGTAAAAACACTTATATGTCTAAATTAGGCATTATATTCAATCATTTTTTAAAACATGCATACATTACATTATTTTGACACACATTAACAATTTAGACATTGTAAAATTAAATTGAACTTAGAATATGAGGCATCCCAATCACAAGCTATAAATATATGTTTTTTTGTCATTCCAAAGGGAGGATAATTTCACAATTAATACAATCAAGAAAGTTTTTGGATTGTTCTATAAGTTTGTGTTGAAGTGTTGTCACTTCCAAAATTTTTGTGTCTTATTAATAATTTCCATTAAGTTAATACAATCTAAAATACATTGTGTAATTGTTTATTTTATTATTATTAAGATTGAATAAATTGTTAGTCTGAATACTCATTGATTATTGATCATATTTATTATTGGTTAAAGGTAGGGATGTATTATGCAATCTAGTCCTAACCATATATTTGATGATGATTTTGAGTATATTTCAATCATTTCCTTTGAAATCTAGTCTTAACCATATATTTGGTGATGATTTTTGGGCATATTTCAATAATTTCCTTTGAAGATTAATTGTGTCTATTTGTCAACTATGATAATGACAATTTACAACAGGTGATAATTCTTAAACATTTTCTCAGCCTAGGATAGAGGATGTTGGCTTGGAAGGGTTTAGTCCTTACTTGAGTCATACATCCTGTTATTTTTTGTCCTACATTTCCATCTTTTTGACTTTTTTGACCAATTTTACCTTAGATTAGATCCACCCATCCACCTCAAGTAGAATCTAGATTAATGTCATATATGAACCATTTGAGGTAAACAACCAATCCACTCACCACTATTCCATGGCATGGTTATATACAAAACTAATACCTTGAAAATCATGACTTGGAGTGAATATTTTCACTAATATTGAAACATTAAAGGTCTCCTCATAAGATTCTCTTGGTGTACATAAAACACACATCAATTTTTTTTATTAAGTAGTTTTTCATTAAGAGTGTAAATACTAAATCTGAATTATATAACAACTCAATCTTGTATGTTTGGCAAGTACTTTCCATGGATATACCCTTTAGTTCCTAGACCTTCCCACTACTGAAAGGATATTATCTACTATCTCTTGTGCCTATTATTGATCTCTTAGTCTGACCATATGTTATTCTGATGATCAAACCTTATATACTATGAAAAATGCTATAAACTTGATTATTATCATCCACAAGTTTTAGACCTATACCTATTTTCTAATTTCTTAAACACTTGAATTCTAAGTAATTTTATGTGAGATATTTTTTGAAAGGATTGGTACATATGCATGCTTAATCCTCTTTCATTCCTTACCTATTAAAGACCTAACAACTCACAAGGCAACTTATCAAAATCACTCAATCAAGCATTCAAGTGAGTAAAGCTTCTATATGCTTTCTTATTTCAATATCTGTCATATAGATAACCCATTTATTAGTTTTAAGTACTAAAGGAACATCCCATGATTCATATTTTACAAGTTATAAGCTAGGACACTCTATGTAGTTGATTATCACACATTACATACTTATGTGCACACACAAGCCAACACATAGAGGAGACCTATATAAATATGAATCCCTCTTCAAAATATTGGCTATCTAAACAACACCCATTAATAAATGGGTTCTTCAGGTAGCTTGACACAATGAGTCCACTAACCCATTTTTCCTGAAGTCAATCCAAGGGTGAGAAAGCTAGTGTTTGATCATTTGACAAAGAGGAATAACTTGTGTGTGAGATTTAAATACACTAGAGAAAAGATAGCATAAAACCTAGATTATTCTAGGTGGTCACATCTAGATCTAGTCAATATTTTATACTGGACACCTACATCCAAGTTAGATAGGTGTATTGACGTAACCATCCCATTTTGATGCAAGCCTCAGAGGCCATATAGTGCAAATTTTTAGAATCTGATAATTGATCCAAAATCCATATCTAATCCACTTTTATCCTATTTCATTATTGATAAACATATGAATAATAAACCAACCAAGTACTCTTATTTTAAATTCATTATAATATTAATCAATAGTTGTACTTTCTATTTTTAGCATATCTCAACATTTAAATTTAGAATATTGTTTATCTAAGTTTGTAAATTAATTAGCCTACTATATATTGTTTAACACCCTTATGTATATTATTCTATATATATTTCACACTATACTATATTGATCCATCTCAATTCATTGTTATAAAATTGGTGAAGCGAACCTTTGGTCCCTAAAACCCTAGATATTGATCTAGGGTTTTTTGATTTAAAAATATTCATAAGTTAAATATTAGATTTCAATTTGTTAAAAATATATGTAATACAAATGTATTTATAGCCCATTTTGGGCTCTAGTTTGTGATTATAACTTTAGTGTTTTATTATAATTGCTTAATTAGACCTATCTTTCAACATAATAAGCAAATTTGTCAATATAATGAAAGGATTTTAAAATAAAAGAAACACTTAATCTCTCTTCATAATTCCTTTTATAATACTGTACACCTTGTATCTAGATGCCAATGTGCATGCTCTCAACCATTTGTTCCACCTAGATCTTATTTGAGTAACAACCACCATCCCACACCCATTATTCACCCATGACTTATATTAGATTCCACATTCTATGTTGTCACTACTTGAGAAGGTAAAAGTGTCCAAACTAGTTTGCCACATGTTAATCTACAACAGGGACATCCTAAGCCAAAACTTATGATCAAATCTAAGGGATATGACCTTGTTAACTAATTAAGTAACACACATGTTAAGCTATCAATCCTCAAACTTATAAAATAATACACTATCTATAAGGATATCCTATATTAAGCATTATGTGATACCCAAATTCCAAGTGATATTGAACCAAATTACTTTGCACATACAAGATCTCAAAAAAATACAAACTCATTACGTTTGATCCAACAGATTTACCATCTAAGGATATTATTAACCAATATTTGCCTTTGTTCATACAAGTGACTATTTATGCCAAAGGAATCAAAAGGGTGTTCATCGATAATGAATCAATTCTAAACATTTATAGCACAAATTTCTTAACCACCATGGGTATTAACACCTATCTTGTTTAAAAATAAGTTATGCATATCAAGGGATTGAATAATTCACATAGCCCTTTGATTGGCCAAATCACATTGGATGTGACATTGGGTTAAAAAATGGTTCCAACTAATTTTTAGGTAATGTCTCAATAATTACATTATAATTTGATTTTGGGTTATCTTGGATACATAAAATGGAAGACATCCCATGTAAATTACATTGATGTGTAAAATTCATACATGATCGTATTGAAATGCATAGCAATGATGAACTTTAATTTTTTTTCAAAATGATACATTATGATATAAAGGGCATCCATACAGTGGTGCCACCTAAACAATGTATTATGCTTGAGAATACACAAAATTATGTTATGGGTGAGTCAAGTATATTGGATCCTATATCTCTAGATATAAATAAAACACTAAATAAGGTTCACATGGATGCACATCGAGAGAAATAATGATTACTAAAGAAACTAATTATACCAAAACCATAATAAAGTCAAATATTCAAGCTTATTTTATTGGTCAATACCAAACAACAAGATGACCATGTTTCAGATTACTATGATAGTGATGATGATATAGCCTATGATGTGACAAATATAGAATTGTAAAAATTAAAATTTGATCCACTTGAGCATATTTTGCATAACCTATTCATACATACAAGTCCTAGTACATATAAGTTAAATTCACATTCAGAGTCCACACAACCAAATCAAGATAGAGGCAAAGTAAAAATAAAAAATGAGCATGTAAATGTTTGTTATTCCATACATCCATCTTGGCCATACACATTGAGTCAACCTTACAAGGGTCAAATTGTAAGGAAATTACTTAGCTGATTCACAATAATAGAATTATATATAGTATAATTACGAGCATAATAAGTAGATCTAAAATAATAATTGGTAAAATAATAGAATACTTGAATATTATGATTGAGCCACTTTGAGGGGGTAACCTACACAATAATGCAGTAAAAATATAATTCGCATTATGATGATAAAATACCAACCAATACCTCATATATATACTCTATTAGCCATGGTTATTTCATAGGTTGACCATACTAAGAACACTGAGAAATACAACAAGTCAATATAAAGGTATGTAAGCCACAAGTTAACCATACATATCTGTAGATGCACTATAGGTTAAGGGTGTAACATGCCCCTCCCCTTTAAAAAACATTACCCTTAACATTGAATTAAACTAGGATGTTAATGTAGGAATGATTCATCTTCCCATGTTGCATCTTCATGATGCAAATTCTTGTATTTGATTAAATACTACTCAATGGATCTATTCTGTAGTTACTTAGTGTACGTGTGAAGGATATCCTTAGGTTCTAAAATAACTCAGCCTTCTTCATCTAATTTAGGTAACTTAGTCTGAGTGGAAACTCTATGTCTAATTACTTTCTTCAGACAAGATACATGGAATATTAGATGTATGCGAGTGGTTGGGGGTAATTCTAGCTTGTAAGCCACACTACCAATTTTATGCAAGATTTGGTAAGGGCCATAATACTTCCTTTTTATATTGATTCAAAGACATATACTTATATGGATGTAAACACACAAAGATCCAATCACCTAAGTCAAATTTTCATTCACTGTAGTGTTGATCTGCAAATTCCTTCATTTGATTTTGTGTCATTGCTAAATTCTCTCACAAACTGACTAACACCCTCTGTTGATGGTGAATGTGTTCCTTAATAGATTGAACCTTAGGATGCACTTGTAAAATTGAAGTTATGGATGGGGGATGATACCCATATAATGATACAAAGGGAGACATCTTGGAAGAAGTGTGAAAAAAGTATTATACCACCACTCAACAAGTGGCAACCAATGAACCCATTTGTCTTATTTATTAGAAACAAAATAACAAAGATATATTTTGAGATATTTGTTGGCTACCTTTATTTGTTCATCAGATTGAGGATGATAAGATGAGCTATAAACTAACTGGGTACCCAAACATGTAAATAATTCAATCCAAAAAATACTAATAAATATGGGATCTCAATCACTTACAATGATCTTTGGAATGCTATGCAATTTTTAAACTATATTGAGAAAAGTAGAAGCTATTTTACTGGAAACAAATGGTTGTGATAAGAAATAGAAATGAGCATACTTGGTGAGTAAATCTACAACTACCATGATAAATTTTTTACCCTCAGATTGTGGTAACCCCATAATGAAATCCATGGAAAACTTTTCCCAATACTGGCTAGGGATGGATAAAGGCTACTATTGACAATTTTACCCCATAGGTCAATTTGTCACTCCTACCATTCATAAATCTGCATATCATGCATATTTGTTTTATGAATCAGTTTTGGTCTTGAAAAATCTGAAGGAATAATTCAAGCTTAAATGGTCACTTTTTTTAGGAGAATTTCCCAAGTGGAAATCTCAAAGGGCATCCTTAAAAGCAAGGTCATTTGTTCAAATTTTTTGAAGGGTTCATTAAAAAAGTCAAAGGGTTTGTTTGAAATTTTGAACTATCCAAGCAAAAATCCAAAGGGTAACTTGAAAAGTTTTAAAGGGTTCAAATCCTTCAGATATTTTATTTGAATGGAAGGAAAAGGTTCACTTGGAAAATTTTGAATGACACTTGGCAAAAAGGCTAAAGGGTATTTGCCCTTTGAGAAAGTTCACTTCAAGAATTTTGAAAGGCTCTTCAAGGTTTCTGAAGGGGTCACTTACAAAAAGGCCAAAGGGTATCTGCCCTTCTGGAAATTTCACTTCATAATTCTGAAGGACCTTTACATTTTTATGAGGGATCAATTCCAAGAAGCCAAAGGGAACTTTCCCTTTGGGAAAGTCATTATCAAGAAATCCACAAAGAAATAATTCCTTCAAACTTTTGTCTGAAGGAAATGAACAAAGCAAGTGGACCATTTCAAGTTTTTTGAAGGGCAAGTCAACTTTTTTGAAGGTGCATTTACAAAAGTTTTGAAGGGTCATTTTCTTCAAAAAGGACCATTGACAAAAGCTCGAAGGGTAGTTTTAAAAACTCGAAGGGACATTTGTATAAATTTTGAAGGGACATTCCTTCAGAAAAAATATCTGAAGGAATGTGTTAGATAAAAAAGTCAAAAGAAAGAGATATTTAAAAAGCTAAAGGGTTCATTGAATTGTTTGAAGGGACTATTTCAAGTTTTCTGAAGGGTAGGTGGACATTACAAATAATGTCGAAGGCTCACCGACAAGAAGTCTGAAGGGATTATTTCATTTGAGAAGTTCTTTTCAAAGGAAAAATGGGGCACTTTTCAAATAGGAGGACCACGTTAAAAAGCCCAAACGGCAGTTTTGAAAGCCCATGGGGAAATTTGCAAGGGTTTTATTTATGAGAATTCCTTTGGAATTTTTGTCTAAAATAAATAAATAAAAAGAATCCTAAAATAATTAAATGAAGAAAGGAGCGGTTCTAAGAGAATTCCTTCAAACTTTTTGTCTAAAGGAACTAAAAAGGAACTGGATGAATCAAAAAGGATGAAGAGATAATTCCCACAGATAATTTGTCCATGGGAAAGTGACAAAAGATAAAGAGCCAAAAGATATAATTCCTTCAGACTTTTTGTTCAAAGGAAATAAATAAGGTATAAAGTCATGGGCAATAATCCCAAAAGAATAGTCCAAGACAAAGATCCCAAATGAATGTTGAAGGAACATATACAGAGCATGAAAAGTGGTCTAATCAAGATTAAACATGTCCAAGATAAGCAAAAACATGTAATAATCCAATAAAGTATTGTTTTTTTCCATCTATAGGAAGATCTACAGTCTAAAACTATAGAAAAGGGAATGCCAAATAATAAATGAAATAATCAAATCATTCAAAGACATATAACTACCTTCAGGCATGACTCTTTCAGTTCTAAAATAGAGACTCGAATGCATGAAAGAATCAAGGAGGTTAATGGTGGAAGGCTATTTATAGTTGATTGGTCAAAGCTTCAGTTGACTATTTATTGAAGCCATGCTTGTCTCCTAGTCATCTCTTGCATACAATGATCCAACTCAACTTTGAGTTCAAGTTTTCAACATTCCAGTAGTTTAAGTAGAGTTCTAAATTTAGTTTTGGCATAGCATCATGTAAAGACCCAATCACGTTGATCAATCTTGAAGAATTTAACCTTTATTCTAAATAAGGATTATGAAATGAGCTCTCCATCACTTCCAATGCCAAATATCTTTTCATGCAAGGCATAAGTCAAAATAATTTTATTTAAAGGTTGTGATAGCACAAGTTGGACTGAGTTGACCTCCTCTTCTATTTTTAGCACCAACCTCTTGGCTATTGTATCTTTTTCTATATAAGTTGGCTTTTTAGCCTTGAATTGTATCCTCTTTTAGGCAAGACCATACTCTACCAAAAATTTGTGTTGAGTAACCTTTTTAGATTAATAGGATAATTTTTAGACTACAAGGTGCTGGTATAGTGTATTTATGTCAGTGATTTGTATATGTGATAGAATTTTATTCCTTATCATGTCCTAATTCTTACCTAGTTACTAGCTAATCAGATTATGCAGGTCATGTTTTATGTTTAATGTCTTTTGGCTAAAGTTATAGTAGATATAAGTGCCTGGTTAGTGTCTTGAATTAAGCCTATTCCATCATTTCTATTAAGCTTTGATTACAAGATAGAACCTTTTCATGAAATACTGATGCATAGGGGTCAATTGGGGTTATAAATCTCAATTTGTTTATTGTCTGATCAATTTGAGTGGATCAATCAAAATTTAGGTGTATCACCATCATTAGATAGGATTTATTTTCAATTTTTCCCTTTTCTCTTTTCCCTAGTAGTTTATAGCATAGAGTAGAGATCGTAATCGATACACCAAAGGGAGCTATCCCTTACAATCTAGAGATTCAATCCATTGATTAGGCTACCCATAGCCTAAGATTATTTCCATGTTTTAGCAGATTGTGAAGGTCTAACATTACCTTCACAAGGGTGTGAGTCTGATTGAAAATAGTTTTTGGCATGCCTAGTGGGACCTCGAAGAAATTTTTGCATACCTAAAGAAGTTTTGTAGTGCAGAAGATATTCATTATTATCAACATCTAGTTGCAGAGCTCATATCATCATTTAGGCAATTCGTTCATGCCAAAGGTTACCATAAGGTCATCAAGTAAAGGTATTCCTTTTGAATTTATATCATATAAGAGATCAAGATTTAGGAGGGCAAAACCATATCCTCAAAAATAGTATTTATCTCTTGGTTATCTTACTGTTTTAGACACTACACACCCCACTACCCAAATGACCATAAAAACTAGGTGTTTATTCCATTAAATAAAGATAGCCCACTAAATTTAGCCTAGTTTGATGACATTCCAGTGTCTACCCTCAAGAACATTTCATTCTTCTCAGGAGAAAATCAAACAACCCTTATTGAGCATATCCAAGATGTAGCTAATCTCTGTTTAGTCCATAATGTTATCAAAAATAATGTTGCTATCAAATTACTTATTACTTCTTTCGAAGGAAAAACATTTCAATGGTATATAAATCTCCCACTAAACTCCATTTATACTTGGGATGAATCGGGTGTAGCCTCAGTCAAGCAATTTGAGGACAAATCTGATCACCTATCTTTAGTTGAGCAATTAACCATTATAAATAGAGCTCCTCACAAGTTCATGTCAAATTTTAACCTTAGATTTCAAAAAACATGGACCAAAATACCTATGTTAATAAGGACATCCCATATATGCATTTTTGTAGTATTTGAAAGCCCGTAATTATGACATTAGTGTGATGATACAATCAATGGGTGGTACTACCTTGTCAGATGCTTATGAGGTTATAATAAGGGCAAAAAATAGTTTGATACAAGCTCATAAGATTTATCTAAGGCCTTCAATGCCTATATTCTTAGAATTAAATAATGTACTAAACCCTCAAGTTCTTCAAATTCCATCCTTAGCTCCTATTTCAGCACCTCAAACTCAAATTGTAGCCCCTACTAGTCAAGCTAGTGAGATAAAAGAGTTAAAAAACTTGCTACAGTCTTTTGGGAATGAAATAGTGCAACTAAAAAGGCAAAATTTTTAGGCTAATAGGCCCTATCAAAAACAAAATTAGACCACCTATAAGCACTTCAAAGATCAAAGGCCTCTTTATCAAGGTTTTAGAGAGAATAGACCACCTTATCAAACACAAGGATCCATAGCTCTAGCTAATCCATATGCTACCATCAATCCTAATGTTCCTTCCACTTCAAAGGATATTGTTCCCACCCTACCTCGAAACAACTTGATGTATGATTCAGGTTGGCAGTCCTCAAATCTTAATGATGCTCAAAACTAAGCCTTGGTATCACAGAACATCACTATGCGACAAATGACACAAGAAGAGTTTTATTTTCAAAGAGGTCATTACCAAGATACAAGTTTAGAACCACAAGGAGAGACTTAATAAGTTCAAGGGCAGCTGATGCCATTAATGTAAATTGGCAAGTGGATGATCATGTTGCTTTTACTCAGTGTGTTGAAACTAACAATTCAAGTGGTTAATTTGTAGCTGTAACTAGAGTAAAAAGAAGACCCATTGATGATCTATAGGAGGTGAAAAAGGCTTCAATTACTCTTAATGTTATTTATAAGAGTAAAAAGGAACAATTTTCTTCCCCTATAACTCATAAAAATCAAAATATAGAGGTTAGTAAGTTCATCAACTACCTCTAGTTTGTGAACAACCAAAGGTTAGTGGATCTCATTTCAATATAGTGGATCAAATGAAGAATTATAATATCAACATTAGCATGTGGGATTCTCTTTCCATTCTAGGATAGAAATATATGCTCATCCAAGAGCTCAAATTATCTCCAAAACCGATTGAGAAAGAAGGTGTTGTCTTGACTAATTCAAATCAACCAACTAAGCAACATGTACAACAAGTAAATAAGATGGAAAAGGTGGACAAAAATAAGGTAAAATCAAAGAAAACTCTTCCGTTTTACCTTTCTTTGATAGTAGGTGATACTTTGGTTCATAATTGTATGGTGGATAGTGGAGCTAGGAGTACAGTCATGCCTAAATAGACTACAGACAAGCTTGGCCTTGTTTATGAGACAAATACTAAGGGGGTATTGTAATTGGATGGGTCACAAATAATGATGGTAGGCATCATTAAGTATCTAAAATTGACATTACATACTTGTCCTAATTTTATTATTCAACAAGATGTTGTTGTGGTAGACTTGTCTCCTTACTTTGTTATGTGCCTTTCAAGGGACTTCACCTCAAAGATTGAGATATATTTATCAACTGATTAGACTTATTTTTTATTCAAAACTAGATATGGTACTAAGGTAACATTTTATTTTAAACTTATTTCATGTTTCTATATGGATCCATATATGCCAAGTGTTGTGAACACCAACTGTATCATCTTGGATGATGTACTAAAAATTGGTGGAGTAGAAAATGGATCACCTTTGGATGGAGTTCTAGATTTTTTCCTTGATGAGTGGGCTTCCACTTTGCATGAGCATGATCCTTATAAGATGATTGAAGAAGAGGGACTTGGTGTGTATTGCCTTCATGAGAATGATGCACCAATTCTAACCATAGTCAAGGATGATGAATCTAATGAAGGTCTATGGTAATTGTACTTTGATGGATTAAGGAATAAGCATGGAACTGGAGATATAATGATGTTGGTTTCTTCAACAAAGCAAAGGTATTTCATTTATATTAAATTTTAGTTTGGTTGTTCAAACAATATCACTGAGTATGAAGCACTAGTTCATGGTTTGTAGTGGGCTAGAAGATGAAAGTCAATTCTTTGCAAGTGTTTGGTGATAGTGAGCTTGTAGTTCACCAAGTAAGAGGTTTAAATGTATGTAATTTTTTTTTTAATTAAATCTTACAAGCATAGAATATAAGACTTACTTGAATATTTTCAAGCTTTTAACATTCAGGCAATACCAAGAGGCAAAAATAAAGATGCAGATAGGTTGGCTGCAATTTGATCACAATTTAGTATCCTAGTTGATATAAAAAATGAAAAAATTAAATCATATATATAGGTCGTTGTAAGACCTTCTATTCCAGATAATCATGAGAATCGATAGGTTTTTGAATATGACAATCAGATCATGAAATTCTTGTAAGAGGAGGCTGAGTTTTCTTCAAAAAACCAATCAAAGCACTTGTAGTAGTATGGTGATCAGATTATGCAACTAAAAACAAATAAGTTTCCCAAGGGATTGGTCACACTTGAGAATATTTTTAGTGGTGATGATGAGTTGAGGAAAGAGAAGTCATCCTTGTCAACAAAAGAAGAGCACTATGCAAATGTAGAGATTACAATTGATAAGATTTTAAAGTTGGGTAAGGTATGCACTCCTTCACAAAAAGAAGATTTCAATGAGTTGTGCACAAGTTTTGCTGATATATTTTCTTGGAAATATAATGATCTCAAGGGGTTTGACCCAAGTCTAGCTCAACAAACCATTGAGTTAGAAGTTGAAACTAAACTAGTGAGACAAAGACAAAGGCCCATCAATCATAATCTTGAGCCTTTAATGAGAGTTAAGTTTCACAAGCACATAGAGTCAACCATTATATTTCCAATCAAGCACTCAACTTGGGTGGAAAATCTTGTTTTGGTATGGTGGAGGATTGGTGAGATTAGATTGTGTGTTGACTTCCATGATTTGAACATGGCTTCACTTAAAGATCATTATCTATTACCATCAATGAAACAAATTTTACAGTTGTTTACAGGTTCAAAAAGGTTTTCTTTGTTGGATGGATATAGTGGCTACAATTATATTTTGGTCAAAGAAGAGGACCAATTTAAGATAGTCTTCACAACTAATTGGGGGACATTTGCATACAAAAATATGCCATTCAGTTTATCTAACACTAGAGCAACCTTTCAGAGAGCCATGGACATGGTGTTATAAGGCCTTCTTAACAAGTTTGTCCTTTTTTATTTGGATGATATACTAGTGTTTTCAAAGAGTGCAGGTGATCACACGGTTCATCTCAAGCAAGTGTTTAAAAAGTGTAGACAATTTGGGATATCTTTAAATCCCAAAAAGTGTCTTCTCAGTTCATGAAGGGCAGCTCCTTGGCCATGTGGTTTTAAAGTCTATTTTGAGCATAAATTATAAAAGGGTAGACTCCATTCTTGCACTCTCTTTGCCTAAACACAAAAAAACTATGCAAAGCTTCTTTGGAAAAATCAACTTCATAAGGAGATATATTTTAGATTTCGCCATTTTAGCTAAGCCACTTACAACCATGCTAAAGAATTATTATAACTTTAGCTGGTCCAAAAAAGGAGTAAAGAGTTTCAAAGATATAAATAAAGCCATAGCTAGTGCTCCTACACTTATAAATCTAGATTTCACAAAAGATTTCATTTTGTATACATATGCTAACATGGACACCATTTTAGGCATTCTTATGCAACAAAATCATGAAGCTTTGGAGCAGCCAATAGCCTTCTTTAGTCAAGGTTCAGAAGAATATGAAACAAGGTACTCTTTTGTTGAAAAACATATACTTTCAATTATAATATCTCTTAAAAATTTTATATATGTATTGTCTCACAATAAGATACACCTAATGGTTCCCCATCCAAGCATCAAGGAGTTCCTTTTGAACAAAGATATAAATGAGAAGAGAGTTGGTTGGATAACCAAGATAATGTAATATGATGTGGAAATTAAGGTGACAAAGCTGATTAGAGGCAAAGGACTTTGTGAGCATCTAGCTTAAGACTTGCAAGAGACTAATGAGGTTGTTTTGACGTTAAATGATGAAGAGATTGCAGCTGGTCATACCTCACATTCTAGCTGGTTTCATGACTTGGTAAGCTATCTCCAAGATGGTATTTATCCCTCTCATCTACTTGCTTCAAAAAGAAGATATTTTAGGTTGCAATCAATTCCATTCTTGCTTATTTATGGTGTTTTGTTTAAGAAAGACATCAATGGCATGTTGCTGAGATGTATTGAGCCAAGCCAAACTCAGAGATTGGTTGAAGAATTTCATGATGGACATAGTGAGGATATTTTTATACAAGAAATACAACCCTTAAGATCATTAGAGCTGGGTACTATTGGCCTAGTATATTTGGTGATTGCCATGCATGGATTAGGAAGTGCAAATAGTGTGTTATGTTTGTAGGAAAAGTGAAACTTGTAGCGTTACCTCTTTAACCAATTGTGGTGGATCAACCCTTTGTCCAATGGGAATTGGCCTTTATTGGTCTCATAAATCCTCTGTCAAGTTCATAACATAAATGGATTCTAACTGCTACAGATTACTTCACACATTGGACAAAAGTAGTGGCATTAAAAGAAGCAAATAAAACCAATGTTCTAGATTTCTATGAAGGTTTGCTTACTAGATTTGGAGTTCCTTCAACTATTATTTTTAACAATGTAATGGCTTTTTTGGGAACTAGGATCAGCCAATGGGGTGTCAAACATAAAATTTATCTTAGCACTTCATCAAACTATTATCGACAAGGCAATGGCCTTGCTGAGTCAACAAATAAGAACCTATTGAAGATCATAAGAAGGATTATTGAAGATAATCAGAAATCATGGCATCTCAAGTTGAAGTCAACTCTATGGGTTGATATGATCACCTATAAAAGATCAATAGCCAACTCTCCATACAAGCTTGTATATGGTAAGGAAGCAAGGTTACCCATTTCTCTTAAATTTCTTGCTTTGGAACTAATGCATCAACTTGAGTTGTTGGAGAATGAGCCTATCGAGATCAACTACGCTAAACTTATGGAGCTGGAAGAGATAAAAAATCAAGCCATGCTAGCCATGGAGATTCATCAAGCACAAGTGAAGAGAGCTTTTGACAAAGAAGTTTCTTCATGAAGTTTCAAAGAAGGAGATTTGGTCCTCAAGTGGGATGATGATAGAGCTAAACTAGGAAGACACACAAATTTTGATCCCCTTTGGAGTGTCCCATACATAATCTCCAACTGTAAATCCCACAATGCCTTCTAACTTGTAAAGATGAATGGTGATGAGCGTCCAATCTCAGTAAAGGGGATACAATTAAAACATTGCTACTGAAGAGCAAAGCTCCTTGTACATAGTTTTTTTTGCTTTCTTCCAAGTTCTATTCAAGAACATTAGTTTATTTTTGTTTTGTCCCAAATAAGTGCTTTTTTTCACATTTGCTTTTTAGTTAGTTTTCCCTGCTTTGGAGAATGAAGGTTATCTTTTCCAGGTCAAAGGAGAGTTTGTAGTCATGGACAAGATTTATTATTGTTTTATGAGTTCAAATTTTGTGTATATGGTCTAAGTTCTCAAGCATATCAGGCATGCTTCCCAGTTGAGTCATCAAAATGTTGACAATTTTACCCCACAGGTCAAATTGTCACCCCTACCATTTGAAACTATACATATTGTGCCAATTTGTCTTGTGAATCAGTTTTGGTCCTGAATAATCTGAAGGAATGGTTCAAGTTTAAATGGTCAATTTATTTCAAGAGAATTATCCAAGTGGAAATCCTGAAGGGCATCCTCAAAATCAAGGTCATTTGTTTAAAAATTCTGAAGGTTCATTAAAAAAGTTGAATGGTGTGTTTGAACTTTCAAATTATCCAAGCATAAATCTGAAGGGTAACTGGAAAAGTTCCAAAGGGCTCAAATCCTTCGAACATTTTGTCTAAAGGGAAGGAAAAGGTTCACTTGAAAAATTCTGAAGGACACTTGACAAAAAGGCCAAAGGGTATTTGCCCTTTGGGAAAGTTCACTTCGAGAATTTTGAAAGGCTGTTCAAGGTTTTTGAAGGGGTCACTTACAAAAAGGGCAAAGGGTATTTTCCCTTCGAGAAAGTTCACTTCATAATTTTGAAGGACCTTTACATTTTTCTCAGGGACCAATTCTAAGAAACTGAAGGGCACTTTCCCTTTGGGAAAGTCATTATGAAGAAACCTGTGAAGAAAGAATTCCTTTGAACTTTTGTTTGAAGGAAATGAACAACGCAAGTGGACTGTTTCATGTATTCTAAAGGGCAAGTCAAATTTTTTGAAGGTGCATTATCAAAAGTTCTAAAGGGTCATTTTCTTCGCAAAAAGACTATTGACAAAAGCTTGAAGGGTAGTTTTAAAAATCCAAAGGGACATTTGTATAAAGTCTGAAGGGACATTCCTTCAAATAAATTGTTCGAAGGAATGTGTTGGATAAAAAATCTGAAAGAAAGAGACATTTAAAAAGCTGAAGGGTTCATTAAATTTTGTGAAGGGACTATTTCAAGTTTTTCAAAGGGTAGGTGGACTTTACAAATAATGCCGAAGGGTCATTGGCAAGAAGTTAGAAGGGGTTGTTCCCTTTAGGAAGTTATTTTTAAAGGAAAAATGGGGCACTTTTCAAAGATGAGGACCATGTCAAAAAGCATGAAGGACAATTTTGAAAGCTTGTAGGGCAATTTACAAGGGTTATATTTATGAGAATTCCTTCAAACTTTTTGTTTGAAGGAAATAAACAAAGAGAGGCCCAAAACAATTAAATGAAGAAAGGAGTGGTTCTGAAAGATTTCTTTTAGACTTTTTGTCTGAAAGAAATAGAAAGGAAATGGACCAATCAGAAAGGATGAAGAGACAATTCCCACAGACAATTTATCCATGAGAAAGTGACAAAAGATAAAGAGCCCAAAGACATAATTCTTTTAAAATTTTTGTTCGAAGGAAATAAATAAGTTATAAAGCCACGGGAAATAAGCCCAAAGGAAAAGTCCAAGACAAAGATCCCAAATGAATGCTAAAGGAATACATACAGAACATGCAAAGTGGCCTAAGCAAGATTAGACACATCCAAGACAAATAGGAACATGCAAAAATCTAATAAAGTATTATTTTTTCCATCTATAGGAAGACCTACAATCTAAGACTACAGTAAAGAGAATGCTAAATAATAATGAAATAACCAAATCATTCAAAGACATAGATATGCCTTCAGGCATGACTCTTTCAGTTCTAAAATAGAGACTTGAATGCATGAAAGGGTCGAGGAGGTTAACGGTGGAAGGTTATTTAAAGTTGATTGGTCAAAGCTTTAGTTGACTATTTGTTGAAGCCATGTTTGTTTCCTAGTCATCTCTTCCATGTAATGATCTAACGCAGCTTCAAGTTCAAGCTTTCAACATTCTAGTAGTTCAAGTAGAGTTCTAAATTCAGTTTTGGCATATCATCATACAAAGACCCATGCATGTTGATCAATATTGAAGAATTAATCTTTATTCTAAATAAGGATTATAAAATGGGCTCTCCATCACTTCCAATGCCAAAGAGCTTCTCATGCAAGGCATAAGGAAAAACAATTTTATTTGAAGGTTGTGATAACACAAGTTAGACTGAGTTGACCTCCACTTCTATTTCAGCACCAACCTCTTGGCTATTGTATATTTTTCTATATAAGTTGGTTTTTTAGCCTTGAATTGTATCCTTTTTTTGGCAAGACCATACTTTGCCAAAAATTCGTGATGTGTAACCTTTTTATATTAATAGAAGAATAGTTTTTAGACTCCAAGGTGCTAGTATAGTGTATTTATGTCAATGATTTGCATATGTGATAGAATTTTCTTCCTTATCAAGTCTTGATTCTTACATAGTTACTAGCTGATTAGATTATGTAGGTCATGTTCTATGTTTAATGTCTGTTGGATGAAGTTATATTGGATATAAGTGGATGGTTAGTGCCTTGAATTAGGCCTATTCCATCATTTCCATCAATATTTGATCACAAGATAGAACCTTTTCATGAAATATTGATTGTAGGGGTCAATTGGGGTTAAAAATCTCAATTTGTTTATTATCTGATCAGTGTTTTTAGAAGCTCAAATTGAGTGGATCAATAAAAATTTAGGTGTATCACCATCATTAGATAGGATTTCCTTTCAATTTTTCCCTTTTCCATTTTTTCCAGTAGTTTGTAGCATAGAGTAGAGATCCTAATTGATAAACCAAAGGGAGCTAGCACTTATAATCTAGAGATTCAATCCACTGATAAGGATACCCATAGCCTAGGATTGTTTCCATGTTTCAGTAGATTGTGAAGGCCTAAAACTACCTTCACAAGGGTGTGAGTTTGATTGACAATAGTTATAAAAGACCTAGAGTCTTAATGGTTTCACCTTTATTTTATTGGCATACCATGCATTCAACATCCCCCTTAAGTCCTTCTCAAAATAAATATTGCTTGATTGTATGATATATTTTCAATAATCCCAAGTGACCTCCAAGAGAGGCATGAAATTTCCAAAGATTTTTATGTTTGAGGAGAGAATGATTACAAAGGTATAATCTATCTTTATACTATAATGTGTTCCCCTTCCATGTAAATTTTAGATTCGTTAGAACCCTATTGAAGATTGTAAATTGGATCCTTGGTAACACTGTCATTATCCGATTTTGATCTTACTTCCTTTAGCCAATCTACCTACCATATGTTCATGGTGCATAACAATGCCTCAACTAATTCATCCTGTTGAGAGAGGGCATGTGCTACCACATTTTATTTTCCTTTCTTATACACTATTTCAAAATCATAGTCTAATATTTTAATCATCCTTTTTTTAATCAATATTTACCTAAAAGTGATGACCCATCAAACAAGGTCTCCATTACTTCACTGCATGCAAAATAGCAATCATCTCTTTCTCATATATTGGTTTGAGCCTATTTTGTTTCTTTATTTGGTGACTTTCAAATACCAATTGTCTACTTTATTGCATGAGTATAGACCCTGTGCCATATCCTGATGTGTCACACTCCACAATAAAAGTTTATAAAAAATTAAGAGTAGCCAAAATTGGAGTTGTGCACATAACCATTTTCAACTATTCAAATGCCTTGGTCATTGTATTAATCTACTAGAAGGAGCCTTTCTTTAGCAAAGAGGTGAAAGGGGCTGTAATGTTACCATAATTTTTGACAAACCTATGATAGTAATCAGTTATCCCTAGAAATCCATAGAGATTCGTTAGGGTCTTAGGAACCTACCACTCCATTGCTTGGATTTTCTTAGGATCAACTTTTAATCCTTCATTTGAAACAATATGAACCAAGTACTCCACCTCTTAGACACAAGAATCACATTTTGATGGTTTAACATAAAGCTGATGTTGTTCTAGAACTGAAGGCACCTATTTCACATGCTTCGAATGGTCTTCCCAATTTATCTATAGATGACGATTTCATTAAAAAAAAACTAAAACAAACTTTCTCAAAAATGGAATAAAAATAGTATTCATCAAACTCTAAAATGTATATGGTGCATTTGTGAGGCCAAAAGGAATTATCATAAATTCATAATGGCCTTCATGATTTTTAACAGCTATTTTAGGTATGTCCTCATCACAGATGTGAATATGATGATATCCATAGTGAAGATATAACTTGGTAAAATAAATACACCATGCAATTCATCTAATAGATAATCAATTACTGGAATAGGAAACTTATCTTTGATGGTGTATTTATTGAGTTATCTATAGTCTAGGCACATAATCCAACTGTCATCATTATTTCACACCATAACCACTAGGGAGGAATATTCACTTTCACCATGTGAAATGATTCTTGCTTCCAATATCTTTTATACCATATTTTCAATTTCACTTTTTTGGGCATAGGGATACCTATAGGGTATGATACCAGGTGATGTACTTCTTGGAATGAGTATGATGGCATGATAATGTGCATGATTTGGAGGAAGTATTTTCAACATGTCACCAAAAATAATAGAATGGTCATCCAACACCTTTTGTAAATAAATATGTGTAGACTCTTTAGTTGGTTGAACCTTTATAGAAAATAAGCGTGCCACAAAATCTTTTGCACCTTTTTTGAGATTCTTCATCATCTAGTGGGAACTAACCAATTGTGAAGATTTAGCCCATAATCCATGTAGTTAAGAAGTAATTCCTTCTAAATGGAATCTCATTAATAATTCTTGGAAATTCATCTCAATAGTGCCCAAAGTGGTGAGCCATTGTACTCCCAAAACAATGTCATCTCCTCCCATGGGAATAACAAATATAGGGGAATTTAACAAATAGTCTCTCATAACAAGATTAATATTATGACATTTTATAGAATAGTTGATTATAACACCATCTAAAATCATGACCTAAAACTCTAGAGCTGGGTAAATGAAACAATTCAAATGAGTAACCAACTTACTATTGATGAAGTTATGTGTACTCCTAGAGTCAATTAACAGAATTACCTTATGTTTCCTCAAGAACCCCACCACCTTAAGAGTTTTAGGAGTATTAATGTTTGAAAGTGCATGAAATGAAATAATAGGTTAAGAATATTTAGATTCATCCTTAGGTTCTTCTAACCCTTCCCTTGAATCCTCCTCATCTTCTTCCTACTCATTGGCATTGTCAATGTAAAATAACTTCTTTTTAGCACATTGATGCCATTTGATATATTTACTATTGTAGCCAAAACACAAACCTTTTGCATGCTTTTATTCCATTTGATAAGGTATCAATATAGTAGGTTTATGAAATGATGGTGTTGGTAAGGTGCGTTCATGAACATTGGTGAAAGGTCTTTATCTGATCAACTCTTTTTCTTCAGCCCTATAAAATAAAATAACATATTGTAGAGTAGAAGAAGGTCTTATATAAAATAATAAGAGTGTAGAGGATCTATGATGAATAATTGATATAGGTTCTTTTCATGAAAATCAAGGTCATATGACCTAATTAAGTCAAGAAGAGGACTAGTTGAGCGAAGAAGCCTAGAAAATAGTTTGAGAGAGATAAGAGCTAAGGATGGAGATCATCATATATTTTATGAGTAACAAAGTTTTATGAAGGTAATCAAGGATTTTAGGTATCTGAGTTGGTGCTAAGTCATCTAGGGGGTTGATCCCTCCTTGCAAGTTGGTGCTTACTAAAATCCTAGTTGAGTTGGTATTTAGCTAGTTGGGGTTGGTGCTCCATGTGAAATGGGTGCTTCAATAAATTTGGTGTTTGTTTTATAGGAATATAGAACATTTTTAGATATCAATGGGTTTTACTATCCATGAGGATTTCCCAAATATGTGATGTGTTCTTGTGCTTTATGCTCATGTGGATAACTATTTATGCTTGCTAGATCTATATACTTATTTGGCTGGTTCATGATTGCTTAAGTGGAATTTATAATTAAGTTTTTTCAAACTAATTCACATCTCAATAATTTTTATTACAACAAATGGGATAATAATGATAAAATGGGGTGGAAAAGACTATTTTTTCCATACATGGTTATAATCAATTGCATATGGAGCTGCCCCAATTGGACAGACAAACATGATGATTTACCCATAGGTGGTTATAATCATCGGCATATGTGGGTTAAAAAGGAAATGATTTTCCCAAAAGCATTTATAATCATTAAAATGTAAAAATAATGATTTTTCCATAGGAAATTATAATCATTATCATGATAAAAACATGCCTCAGTTGGGCAGATAGAAATAATGGTTCGCACAAAGGTGGTTATAAGCATTATCACAATGAAAACATGTCCTAGTTGGGTAGAAAAAATATAATGATTTTCCCAAAAGTGGTTATAATCATTAACCTCCAAATAGATCAAAACACCATGATTTTCCATAGGTAGTTATAATCAATGGCTTTGTGGGTGGGGCAATACACAATGATATTTCCAAAGGAAATTATAATCATTAGCATCACAAGTGGGACGAGATACAATGATTTACCTAGAGGAAATTATAATCATTAGTACCCTGATGATGGAAAATTGGTATAGAGGAGAAATATGAATTTGGGTAGCCTGCTAGTATAGAGATGCATGTCCCAACTAGTAAGGATTAAATTTTTCATGATTAATTACTCTATATTTAGAAATGATTTGGGTAGATAGGGTATTTATCAGGTGCCAAGGAGAAATATTATGGCCTCATTGCTTATAATATTTCTTGATCTGATTTTTGCTAGAACACATGATGGTAGGCATCGTGATATAAAAAACCATGAGAACTTAGACAAAATTTGCACAAGGACTGACACATGATCTAATACTCAATCAAAAACTATGAACCAATGATAAAAACTAGGATGAAAATTTTGGTGAATGAATATGGATGGATTCAAGAATAATGCACAAGGAATCACCCAATGAATGCACCTAGACTAAATCAAGGCACAACAAAAAAGTAAACAAATAGACAAACAAGCAAACAAAACCGCAAGAAAAGAAAGAGCAAGACAAAATAAAGATAATAAAATGAAATAAAAATAAACAATGGTTATGTATAATATTAGCACAAGTAGAGGACAAACAAGATGATGATCATTGCCTCTAGGTGATAGAAGACAACGAAAAAACAAATAAAATGGGGGAATAGAAGAAAAGGAAGGGGTAGCCAAGATGACTCCAGATGCACTAGGCAAGTGGACACTGCCTACATAGTTTCATGGATGCAAGGTCCAATAAAAAATTTAGGACAAATGTAGTTCTCCCAAGACATGGGATAGTAAAAAATGATGAGAAGAAAATCATGATTGTATTTTAGAGGAATGATGGGAATGGGCTCACAAAGTGATGAGAGCATGGGACATGGGGCCAGTAAGGATGGGGAAACTAAATGACAAGTGGTTTCTTGTGATATAACTAGGGATCCTAGAATCTTTAAGGCAAAGAAGTGGTCTATTTTATTTTTAAGATTTTGTAGATCATTTGTAAATGTTTTTGTATTTTTCAGGTCTTTTAAAACTGTTTTAAGAAATTTTTGGGTATCTTAACTCGATTGAGAATGATGAGATACAAAATGGTCTACTCACAAAATGATGAGAGAATTCAAGATTAAATTTGTTCATGAAATAGATAGAGCATGGTAAATGGGTAACTGAGCTAACCTCAACATGAATTGAGTAATACCTACATAGTCTCAGGATGGGACCTCATGATCTGTAATTGAAATCAAATAAGTGTCGTAACAATAGAAAAGACACTTGTAAAGGATCAGAACCTTAATTTAGCTATTTAATAAAATTGATATTAAAATTGATTACAAAATTAAAAATGGATTTTAAATATCCATAATACTTTGAATTTTAAGAGTGCAATAATAAAAGAGACAAACATGATAGAAATACCACACATAATTTGATAATAGAGTTCAGCTATAAAGCCTACGTCTCCAGATCTACTCCAATAGGGATCGATCCTATTAATTTGTCACAAAAAGACTTTAAAATCTTTTAAAAGTCACCTCAAATCATCTTTATAGGCTTAGCTCTAATCAAGAGATACTCTCAAACCAAAGAATATAGCTTGAGGCCTTAAAAAAATATCTAAGTCTCTCAACACTCCTTTACATGCCTTGTCTCCACCAAATTACTTTAAAAACATGCCTTCAAATATAAAATGGAACATTCTATATAGTGCTTAGGCTCCCAGATGCAACGGTGGGGGATTTATCCTTTTACGCCAAATACCAAGGTTTGAGTCCTTTGGTGTTGCGTTTGGGCTAAGTTTTATCATTTATCTCACATTGGTAAGTGGGTGGCAGTTTAGGGTGTTTATATACCACAAAATTCATGGTAAGTAATGCCTATACGTAGGCATAGTCCACAAAGTGAATGTTGGTAAGTGGCATGAATCTTGGGCTATGTGGTGATTAGGACCTTCGTGGCAGACTTGATATGGAACATGGTTTTTTGGTGGTAAACTTGTGGTAAATTTGGTATTTAGCTTGGGTTTGTTACATGGTAGGTTGTGATGTGATAGGTTGGAATGTTTTTTTGGAATATTCGATGGTCTTGGCATGATAATTAATTAATTACATAATATATAAAATTTAAGCATGGAATAAGTGGTGGCAAGCCACATGGTAGCTTGAAGACCCACCATGTGGACCACTCCAGTTCTGAAACTTGTCGATGTTCTCTAGATGCTCTATCGATAGTAGGGTCTCCCTCTGAGACAAAAGTGGACCCCATATGACCAACTCCAAAGCCAATTTTTTTACCCTTTTAATCTGGTGACTTCAACACATGATATCTTATGCATATGGGCTCAAAATCAACCCATTCAAATTACACCAGAAAGCTCTTGATGAGCTCTTTACTATGCCATCGATCAACTTGCAATTTGATGACTTCATTTTTAGATTAAAACATAGATCCTCTTTGATCAATCCTCCCTACTCGGAGCTTTTGGACCTCTAAAAGTTGATTAATTAGTAAAGAGGTGAGGGTATTTATCACTGACTCTTTTAGCTTCCATCCATTTGGCCTTGTTTGGGTGCATCCCTTTGAGACCAACACAAAAATACTCAACATCTCCCTTTCATGAAGTCCGAACCTTCCTGTCAAGAATTGTATCTTCCTATATTTTTTTTAGATACTCAAGATCAAAATCATCAATAGAAGTAATAGATACACTCTCATCATGATCTACAATCATTTAAGGCTCATAAAATTTCAGATTTTCTACGTTCACAACTGAATAAATATGCATGTAAGATGGCAAATCTAATCAGAAAGCATTTTTACCAATATTTTCTGTAATCTAGAGAAGACCATACCGGATTAGTTTTAATTTTTTACCTTTACCTGTCAACCTTTCCTTACTGATGTGAAGCCATACCAAATCATCGACAACACATTGGTGATCAACATGATGTTTGTCATGTCTTACTTTATACTTTGCCTGACTTTTCTCCAACTAATCTCGGACAGTCTGGTGTACCTTCTATATCTTTTCATTGAACTTATTGGCTTTAACAACATCATTACGTTTATTAGCAGCTGAATCCTATCCATAACAAACATCTAGAAGAGATTTAGGCAAATATCCATAACAAACTTAAAAAAGAGATTTCATAGTAGAATAATAAAGTGCATAGTTGTAAGCGTGCTAAATATAGTATAAATGCTTATCCCACAACTTGGTATGTTTATTGCAATAACCCCTGAGCAAATGTACCATTGTGCAGTTCATAACCTTTATTTGACCATCGGTCTATGGATGAAATGCAGTGCTCTTATTTAACTTAGTGTCCATTAATTCCCACAGTGTTGACCAAAGTTCCCCAAGAAACCAAGAATCCTAATCAGAAACAATAGAAGTGGGAAAACCAAAATGAACCCATACATTCTAAAAGAACAAGTCTATCGTACCTTCCCTTATAATTTACTTAGTGTAAGGAATCAAAACACACATCTTAAAAAATATATCCACTACCATATACAAGTGATCATGTTTCTTTCATGACATAGGCAAACCTCCTACAAAATACTTTCCCAGGGATGGGTAGGAATTTTTCACTGCTCCCTAAGTTGCGTTTGAGGTTGTTAGAATAATTATTATGGGTTAATTACTTGTTAAGCTTACTTAGGTGGATGTCAACATTAAGTCAACATACCTACCCCCACTCACTCTCACTCTCTCTCTCTCTCTTATTTATAGACACTCTTAGAGTGCATTTCACAAGAAAAAAGCAAGCCATAATAAGGGAGTTGAGAGCATTGTAATCTATCTTTCTGTTAATAAATAGTTTCATTGTGTGAGCAATGTGTTGTTAGCACCATGGTTGTGGCAATGGCTTCTTGGAGAGATCTTGGGTGAGAGTTTTGTAAACTCTAACATGGTATCAGAGCCTCCTTCAAGTAGCCATTGCTCAGCTAGTATGCATCCATTACTCAACATACCTAAGTTCTCCTTAATACAGCCCTATAGTTCTGTCACCTTTGTCTGGGTATTTTAGCATCTCCAAGCTTTTGCATTTGATATTGCGTCAGCAATGATTTACTCCATTGGAGCTGGATTTGCTATTAGATCTGGGTTGTTTGATCTTATTTTCATATTTAACAATCCTTATTGAGCCATTACTCTGCGTGCTTAGGATTTCATGTTAGTCTGACATGTTTGTGTTAGAGGGTCATACCACTTTGCATCAATCTTTGAGGGTTTATTAATTAATTTTTTTTATAAACCTGCATGTATTGTGTATGCATGTCAAAGATATTGTTGTGGCTTTACCATTGTATACCTTATGCAAAGTCCTTATTGACAAGCAAGAATATTTTCAATGTTGTGTTTTTAATCACAGGTAAGGCAGCGTACAACTTTGCATTGTTTGGTCAGATATGCATTCAAACTCAGTTTTGAACTCGCTTCACCTTTTGCTTAATGGTTGCCTCTTCCCTGTCACCAATATCACCTTGTTGTTGACATATTAAGTTCCGTCCTTTTCTTCAATATAGCCCAAGAGCTGCCGCCACCATTCCTTTTATCTCAGCTGTTTCAACTCAAGCGTCGCCATTTTTTTTTGTCTTCATTGTCTCAACTCAGCAGAACTGCATTCATCTCAGCCAAGGATTTCAACGGCTCTCTAAGTCTGCCTGAGCTCCTCCCTGCGGAAGCGTTCTTGCACCCGATGGATCTTTTGCCTGGGCTATCATCCTGTTTCTCTTTTGTTGGATAGCATGTTGCAGCCAAATGGAAAGAAGGAAGCGGCAACGGCGAGGTTACGAGCTGGAGGCAGTACTAGACGTGTTCTATTTGAATGTCGGCAATGATGAATACCATGTCCATTTCTAACAAAAATGGATGATTTATTTTATGATAAAGCAACTGGGTGGCGAAAATAGTAAGGCCAGCTCGAAGGAAGAATGGTGGTTTTTGAAGCTCAATTTTTTTCACTGCTCATATTCTGTTTTTCTTAAGGCCTTCTGACGCCTTGGAATGAGGCTCTCATTTCGACGGCACCCCTCTCATCCTCGCCTGTGCACCTGCTCGTCTTCCTGGACCTCTTTGACAACCTTAGCTCCAGCCATCTACCGTCATCGCCACTTTAATTCAGCCAACTCAAATATATTGTTTTGACAAATTGGTGCTATTTTAAAATATTGTTGTTTGGTGGGAAGACTTTTGTATTGGTGGATGGATTTTTCTCCGTGCATGGGAGACAAATTTTTTATTTGGCGGTGATTTATAAGGGTGAATGTTGACTACGGGGCGATTTTGCACGGAGGGAGACCAAATTTCTTGGCGGTGATTTTGTGGCATTGACAACCTACACCTCCTTTCCCTCTTTACACAGCTGGAAATGATTTTATTTCTTTTTACTAACTGCATTTTTTGCTTAAAGAGGGAGTTAAACTTGCTTGCACACATAGCGAGGCATCCAAGTTGACTTTTTTTGTCTTCTTTTGACCTGAGGTTATCCCTGATTTTGTGTCGATTCTAACGAGTGGTTGGAAGGCACCCTTCCCCTTTATTGCAGTGTATTTTTTAATCATTTAGTGCAAATTTTTACTAAATAGGCTTATTTTACAGGGAATTGTTTGTTTAATATCTCTTGATCGGTAGCTGAAAATTGAGCACTGTATTTTTTAAAAGTTGATGTTTTTCAATTTTCCACGTAATGGTACTAATTATATTGTAAAACACACTATTTTATAAAGTGTTGCATTTTGGGGGGCTCTGTTGCATTGGTTGTACTGCCTTTGCTTACATTTTGTGGTGACATTTCTGTGGTGACGTAATTTCTATGTTTTTTGACCATTTGTTGAGGACTATTTATTATTTTGTACATACCTTATCTCATTTTTCAGAGATCGGAGGGTGAGTTCCGTCTAGCAGGAGGTCAGACCCCCTCACACATAACACATACTTCCTTCTTGCTCCTTTGCATTGTCAGCATTTGTTGTACTCATGGACATATTTTTAGCTGAGTCCGACATCTTATTCTTGAGTGTACATAGTGACTACTACAGGGTTATCCTATGGGCCCTACATTGTACTTCGCACACGCATTATCTTGAACACATTTTTGATAGTCTTGCATGTGCTTTGCACTCTGTTGTTTTTGGTTGTTGATTCTCTTTTGTGTGTTTGCATAAATTATGGATTTTTTTTCTATTTTCCACACTCTTATATTAGCCCACAACATTCATTAGTACTTTGACACACTACTAGTTGTGTTTTATTTCCTCGAGGCCCCTTTCTTAGTGCCTCACCTTCTTCTATGGAGACATTTTTTTGCTTCCTTGTTTTTGGAGCATCTTTTGCATTTTTGACACCTTTTTTCGATAGTTGGCAATCTCCTCTTTTTTGGAGCTATTCTAGTGTATACAGTGTTGGCTTGTTCAGTGTTTGAGTTGTGGATTCAGGGTACTTGCATAGACTTCTTTTCTCCACTCCATCCATTCAGCAGTATGGGAAGGTGTGATGTATATTCTACTTCTTGGTGTTAAGTGTTCTTTGCACATACAATACTTTTTTGTACTTTCATCACCACTGACAGTCTTCTTAATTGAAGCTATTATGGTGAAGCCTAGTGTCAAGTGTTTGTGATCGAGTAATGGATTCAGACCACTCATGTAGATTGAGTCATTTTGTGACTTGTGAGTACTTGGAGTGCGAACTTCTTCAACATCATCTATAGAGGGCTTTCTTGCTCTCTATTATTTTTTTCTCTCTTTTTGGGGGACGGGGGGAGTTTTTCCTACAGGTTTTCTTTATTTTATCCACTTTTTAAGAGTTATGTTTTTTGCACATTTTGTGTGTGTGTGTGTGCTTTCATGTTTTTAGCACAATAATGAGTTTGGCTTCCTCTATTGTACATGGGTATCTTATTAGGCACTTTGTTTGCCAGAAATAATATGAGGATTGCATAATGTCTCATCATTTGTTGGTCTTCTTTGGTGTACTTTTCTATATTTTGACACCACTTTTTGACAGTTAACAATCTCCCACAGCTTGATTGTAGCTATTCTGGTGAATCCCAGTGTCATCCTGTCTTCTTCGACAGTCTCATTCAGTGTGATATGGAGATATTCTGGTGTATACAATGTTAACTTGTTTCGTGTTCGAGTAGTGGATTCGAACAACTTGTGCATATATTTTGAGTATTTTCACCTAGTGTTCAATAATGAGAGGGGGATGCTTAGCAATGCTTCCTCGGGTTTCATCTTCTACCCAGTATTTTAAAGATCAGTGTTTCTTCTAATTGATCCTTGTAATCAACACCAGTTCTTATTTTACTTGGTGGTTACAGTGACTAGCATCCATGTATTTTGACGAGATGGATTGATGTCCATTAGGACATTTGGCTTCTTCACTGGATTCTCTTGACATTATACATAGGTACCCAACATGGCATAGTTGTTGGGACGTATCTTTTGAGGAGTCTTACACTCTTTTATTTTTCACTGCTCCCTAAGTTGCGTTTGAGGCTGTTAGAATAATTATTATGGGTTAATTACTTTTTAAGCTTACGTAGGTGGATGTCAACATTATGTCAACATACCTACCCCCACTCACCCACACACTCTCTCTCCTATTTATAGACACTCTTAGAGTGCATTTCACCAGAAGAAGGCAAGCCATAACAAAGGAGTTGAGAGGATTGTAATCTATCTTTCTATTAATAGATAGTTTCATTGTGTGAGCAATGTGTTGTTAGCACCATGGTTGTGGCAATGGCTTTTTGGATAGATCTTGGGTGAGAGTTTTGTAAACTCTAATAGAAAGGAGAATCCTATAATAATTGAATTTCATGTTGAACTCCCCTTTTATGGGGTAACCCTTTGGGGATCCTGAAACACATGATCATAACTAGAAATTATTTTGATCAATTCTTTCTTATGTCTAGGATCATAATTTTTCATATCCCTGGAATATTCCTTTTATTTAGACTTAATCAACATGAGATAAAAATTCTTGCTTGAATTGACTAGTATTTTCATTTGCCCTGTTGTAACCAAGGAAAGATTCATCTTAATAATGATGTGCTTTGACTATATATTTAATGTTATCCTTAACAAACAAGTACTTATTCTCTTCCTTATAGAAGAATGATTTTTTATCATAAAGATAAGGGCTTCCTAAAATAATCTTGCATATGTCTAGAGGAACTACATCTAGATCAACTTTATCCACGAATTTGGATGCGATGACAAATTTCAATCTGCAAGTTTCGGTTACTTGCATTTTTACATCATCACACACCCAACCAAGTGGATAGGGTTTCAGATGAAGTTTTGCTTTTAGGCCTAAATTTTTAACAATCTCTTCAAAAATCAAGTTTGCTTGTGATTCACTATCAAATAGAGTGTCAATCTTAGTATGTTTTACAATAACCCTAATGTGAAACAACTCATTTCTTTTATTATCATCATGCATAGATTTCTATTTTGAAGAGGAAGCAACATTAGATGACTTAGTGCTAGAAACAAAAAGAGAAGAACAATTTTGCATACCCATATCTGTGATCTTAGTTTCATCTCTTGAGTTTGAACCGAAATCCTGAACCACAGTATTAGTTTTCTTATCCTTCTTCTTAAACCTATTAAAAGGTTTTAACTCAGGATGCAATTTCTAACATTTAGATTCATCATGATTTTTATTACAATGATTGCAAATTGGCTTACTTTCTTTACGAATAGTAACAGTGGATTTTTGTTTACCCTTTCCATAATTTTGCCCTTTAGAATGCTTAACATCAGATTGCTTACTTTTAACTTTTGGAAAAGATTCTTTTTTTAGTTTTTCTCTAGCCTCTAAGTGAATGGATTTAACACATGCTTCATCTAAGTTAGTGGGATTGAGAACAATAATCATGTGTTTCAAGTAGCAACAAAGCCCACCTATATACTTAAGCAATGTTTCCTATGTATAAAGAAGAATATTCAAAAGTAAAGCCTTTTTCCTAAATTCCTGTGTATAATCTTAAACACTTTAGAATTTAGTTTATCTAAAAGATTGTCAATCCATCATGGCTTGTTGCATATATCCTAAAGGATAAAATTTCTTTTTGAGTGCATCAACAAATTCAATCTAAGTGAAAATCGAGTTACCTGTGTTAATCTCATTTTTCTTCAACATACTCTCCCACTAGATGAGAGTTGTGCCTCCCATTAGAAGAGTAGCTAGGTGAATTTTAGCCTCATCATCTGCAATCTTCTAGATCTTAAAATATATTTCAATTTGCTTTATCTAGTTATCCAGCTTTTCTGTATTAATCTCACCATTAAACATCAACAATTCAAACTTAATATCTAGCTTTAGCGAAGGAAGAGATTCAATAGATTTTTTGTCTTTACTATCGTTCAAAGAGGAGGAAGGCTTCTCAGAGTTTTTACCACTTTCATCATGATCCATTTTCCATCATCTTTCATGGTAAAGCTCATCAACCATATCCTTCATTTTCAAGAAGTCCTATCGAAAGGCATGTTCAGCCTCAAAGTCATCTCCCATTTCTGCAGTACATCTTGACTCAATCTCTGGATTATACTCAACCAATTCTCCTTCACCCTGCCTAGATCTCAACCTTGTCAACATACACTAGCAATCTGCATGATTAAATACCAAATTCCACTCTAATACCAAAAATCTGATCCGTAATTAAAATTAAATAAATATTGTAACAACAGAAAAGACACTTGTAAAGGATCAAAACCTTATTTTAATGATTTAATAAAATCAGTATTAAAAATGATTATGAAATAAAAAATGGATTTTAAATATCCATAATAATTTGAATTTCAAGAGTGCAATAATAAAAGAGACAAAAATGACAGAAATACCACACACAATTTGATAACAGATTTTAACTATAAAGCCTACATCTCTGGATCCACTCCAATGGGGATCGCTCCTATTAATTTATCACAAAAATGATTACAAATATTTTAGAAGTCACCTCAAATCATCTTTACAAGATTAACTCTATCCAAGAGATAGTCTCAAACCTAAAAATATAGCTCGAGGCCTTAAAAAAATCTCTAAGTCTCTCAACACTCCTTTACATGCCTTGTCTCCATAAAATTACATTGAAAACATGCCTTCAAATATAAACTTGAGAACTTTATATAGTTCTTGAGCTCCCAGATGCAATGGTGGGGGATTTATCCTTTTACCCCAAATGCCAAAGTTTGAGTCCTTTGGCATTGTGTTTGGGATAAGTTTTATCATTTATCCCACATTGGTAAGTTGGTGGAAGTTTTGGGTGTTTATATACCACAAAATTCATGGTAATTAATGCCTATATATAGGCATAGTCCACGAAGTGGATGTTGGTAAGTGGCATAAATAAAGGGCTATGTGGTGATTAGGATCGTCATGGCAGACTTGGTATGGAATGTGGTTTTTTATGGTAAACTTGTGGTAAATTTAGTATGTGTCTTGGGTTTGTTACATGGTAGGTTGTGACATGGTAGGTTGGAATGTTTGGAACATTCAATGGTCTTGGCATGATAATTAATTAATTGCATAATATATAAAATTTGAGCATGGAATAAGTGGTGGCAAGCCACGTGGTGGCTTGAATACCCACCATGTAGACCACTTCCATTCTGACACTTGTCGATGTTCTCTGGATGCTCTATCGATGGCAGGGTCCCCCTCTGAGACAAAAATGGACCCCATACGACCAACTCCAAACCCAATTTTTTTTACCCTTTTAATTTGGCAACTTCAACGCATGATATTTTGTGCATACGGGCTCGAAATTGGCCCATTTAAATTACACTAGAAATATCTTGACGAGCTCTTCACTGTGCCATCAATCAACCCACAATTTGATGACTTCATTTTTAGAGCAAAACATAGATCCTCTTGGATCACCTCAAGTCATTATAGTTCTACTTTACAGTGGAGGAATCTAACTAGGTAGTAGCAAAATCATAAATAATAGGTAAAGAAGGCAAATGGCATAGGAATGGCAAGGTGGTACTTCAAGACATGATAAAATATATTGTTCTTAATTTTTCCATAGGTGATTATAATGAAGAAACAACAAAAATATTTTAATTTTCTCAAAGGTGGTTATAATCAGTGGTAATTAAATAGAATAAAACAAGGAATGAAGGATACAATTGCCAACCACTGTCATATTGCTCCTAAGAATGACCTTTATCTAGAATACTGAATCAACTGCTAAACTTGATCTGAATCCTTTTGTTGAAAGTGCTTAAAGAACCAATGGAACAAAACCAAGATCAAAAGGGTAGGGTAGGGGGTAAAAACAACTTTGTTTGATAAGGTATGGTAGAATGGTAAATGGTATGGTATAAATAAGGTCAAAATATGGTACGATGTAAACTGGCCTCATAGACAATATTTTAAGTCTCTTAAGCGAAGTAACATTTGAGGTGTATGCCTTTCATCGGCTCATCAAGTTTATCTCCATTGAGAGTGGTGAGTCTATATGATATGGAGACATAATTTGAAATAATGATATAGCGGCCTATCCAATTGTGTTTGAACTTGCCCTTCTTCTTCTTGGTCATGGTGTTCTTTTGGTTTTCTTTGAGAACAATATCACCAAGCTCAAACTATTTATGTTTAACCCGTTGGCTATAATGGCCATAGAGTCTTTTTGATATGATTGAAGGTTGTTGATAGTGGTCGTATATTTCTCATTAAGTAATTTTAGCTCTTACAGGCGAGCAACTCTAGTCTTCATCATCCAAGACATGTTTCATGTTTTAGTGAGATGCACAAAGAAGGTAAATCAACCTCAATGGGAAAAATGACCTCAGTGCCATAAACTAAGAAATATAGAGTGGATCCTATTAGGGTACAATAAGTAGTGAAGTATGCCCAAAGGATGTGAAATATTTATAGGTGCTAATCATAGATCGAATCTTCTATAATCTTTTTAAGGATGTTGACAATGGTTTTATTGGATGCTTCAACTTGGCCGTTACCTTGTGGGTAATATGTGATAGAAAAATCTTGAGTAATGTTGTACTCAACACAACATTTTGACAGCCTTGTTCTTAAATGATCTGCCGTTATTAGATATAATGTTGAAGGGGATTCCATAACAGTAGATGAAATGGTTAAAGATGAACTTGGAAATTTGTTTTCTAGTCATGTAAGTGAGGGGTATAGCTTTAACTCACTTAGTGAAATATTTAGTGGTGGTGAGGATGTGTTTATGGCCATCAAAAGAGGTGGGGTTTATATTCCCAATGAGATCAAGGCCCCATTAGCAAATGACCATGGTGTAAGCACTAGTTTTAGATTCTTGGCTAGGGCATGAATCAAATTAGCATGCCTTTAACATTTATTGCATCTTTTGACATACATAACTGAGTCTACATCTATAGTTGGCCAATAATACCCAGTATGTAGGAGTTTTTTGGATAGGATGGCCCCACTAGTGTGGGATATACATAATCCTTCATGAACTTCATGTAATGCTAATGTTGATTCTACTAAATTTAAACAACAAAGAAAAGTTCCATCAAAGTTGCACTAATAAAAGGTTGGGCCAAGGTATAACGTGCAGCTTGGTGGGTAAAGGCCTTTTACTATTTGTAGGATATGTATGGTGGCATGAATGATCATGTAGGTAGGTAAAAAGGTTTGAATACCATGTAGAGATGGGACCAACAATATCATAAATCATTTCAACGATTGAAGGTTCATGAGCAAGCACTAGAAGATTTTTAATAAGAAATTGATATTCTTTTGCTTATCGGTGTGGTAGATCAAAGAGCCAATGGTGGCCATGGCATTTATTATTCTGTTACTAGCCTATGGTATATGTTCAAACCATATGTCAACAATATATTGTTTGAGAGTGTCAACTATGGCCTTATATGGTATCAGATTGTCATCTTTGGCCTAAAAGTGGTTTATAATTTGATTGATGATTAACTAAGAATCACCATAAACCTTAAGATACAAAATATTCTATTGTACTACCTGATAAAGCCCTAAAATGAGTGCTTCATATTCAACCATGTTGTTAGTATAAGGAAAGTTGATACAAAATGGTTTAAGGATAATATCCCCTTGTGGTGTAATAAATAATAGGCCTACCCCCAATCCATGTGAGATGAATGATCCATCAAAATACAACTTCCAGTGTTGCTCCTCAAGAGGTGTTTCAATGATGGTCATAATGGACTCATCTAGGAATTGAAAAGTTAGTGGTTTGGTATCTACTGGGGGTGCTTCAACAAGTTAATCTGTAAGGACTTGTCCCTTTATAGCCTTTTTGTTGATGTACTCTATTTCAAACTTGCTTAAAAGCATGATCCATTTAGTCATGTGGCCTAGTAAAGTTGTCTTGGACAGTAGGTACTTTAGTGGATATACTTTGGAAATAACCATGATATTATTGTTAAGTTGTAGTGTCATAATTTTTGGGTTGTAAAGACCATATCTGAACAATCTTTTTCAATAGGCATATAGTTGTGTTCATATACAACCAATGTATGTATTAAATGGTAGATGGCATGTTATTTTCGATTATCATCATGATGAGCTAGAAGTACCCTCAGGGCCTTATCTATGGTTGATAGGTACAGTAAGAATGACTTTCCTAGCATAAGAGGTAAAAAAACAAGTGGATTGGTAAGATAGTCCTTCAGGTGCTGAAAATCTTTTTGGAATTCTTCATCCCAATGAAATGTAACACCTTTATTTAACAAGTATGTAAATATATGGCATTTATTAGCTAACTATGATATGAAGCATCTGATAGATTGGATCTTGCCCTACAAACTGTGGAGCTAGTTCAAATTAGAAAGTGGTGACATCTCAGTAATGGCATTTAATTCGGTAGGATCGACTTCAATGCCTCAGTAAGAGATGATGAAGCCTATAAATTTGATGGAAATGATACCAAAAATGTACTTCTTAGGATTGAGTCTAAACTTGTATTCACAAAGTGTCTCAAATATTTTTTACGGTGTAGTTAGATGATAGGCATGGGTCTTTGATTTACCCAATATGTCATTGCCGAAGTTTTCAACAATGTCATGCATCATATCATGAAATATGATTTTCATGTCTCCTTGGTATGTGGCCTTAGCATTCTTGAGACCAAATGACATAACCTAATAATAGAATGTTCCCCATGGGGTGGTGAAAGTTGTCTTATGTTGGTCTTTAAGAGAAATCATGATCTAGTTGTATCCAAAAAATCCATCTATTAGTAAAAGCATTTTGTATCTGATCGTGGAGTCAATAATCATGTTAATGTTTGGCAGAGGAAAGTCATCCTTAGGGCAGGCTTTGTTTTTATCTTTGAAATTAGTGTAGATTTTGATTCCTTCTAGTTTTTTACTGACTAACATAATATTTGAGATCCACTCTGAGTAGTTGATTGGTTGAATGCATCTCGCTTCTAAGAGTTTTTCCAACTATTTATTTACTAATATAGCAATATAAGGATACATCTTATATAATTTTTATTTTATAGGCTTGGCATTAGGGTGCATTGCAATATGGTGTATGACCAAGGTGGGATCCAAACTTGGTATGTTTGAATAGGCCCAAGCAAATATATCAATAAATTCCCTCAACAGGGCTGTAAAAATGTTACATTCCTGCTCAGTGAGGGACATGCCTAACTTATCAATTTTAGGTCATCTAGACTTATGATGTTGACCTTTGTAGTGTCTTCCATAAGGAGAGTCAAAACATCCTGAAAGATGGTTGGGAATGATTTGAATTGGCTTACAACTGTAAAGTCCTCTATTTGGACTAGTTCTTCAAACTTGCCTCAACAAGATGAATCTAAATCTCCCAATGGTAAGGATGGCTATGCTACAAATATTTTTGGAAACTATTGGATGATTCGATCAAAGGCTTGTTGTTCTTTAGAAATGAACTTGGACCCATAGGCAATTTCATCATTGGTTGTATCGTGAGTTATGTTTGAGGAAGTTTGAACACCCCCATTTAATGGTTCTTGAAATAGGTTTTCACCAAAAGGCTGGCCTTTCTCTTTACTTTTACCCTAGTCTGAAAGTGCCTCAAAGAGGTTTTTACTTTGGGACCTCAATGTTTTATTTAATTTTTTGTGGCTAATGGTGTTCACTCATTCTCCAAAAGAGGCTATAGGATGTAATTTGATTGAGAGACCTTTTTTGTGGTCTCCAATTAGAACATTTTCTCTTAGGCCTAGAAAAGCACAAAAGGCCTCATCATTCTTAGACTCGTCTACAAGCACTATGGATTCTTATTGGTCCCAAGATATAAGTTGAGGGTGATATAGAGGCATGGGATTATTAAGAATAACTAGGTGAAGGGTATAAATGACATGAGTGTTAAATAGATTGTTATTAGCCAGGTCTTCATAAGGGCTATGATTAGACTCTGCTTTATTATTAACATAATTGTCACTAGTCATTAGCATTAGAGCATGAATAAGATACGTGGGGTCACCCCTAGGGGGTTTAAATCTAAGACCATAGGTTTCATTATACTGAGTGATGGATATTGGCTCAAGTGTCCCTTGTTGATTTGGCTGGAGGCCTCTTCCTTGATAGGCATGATTTTCCATGATCTGATTAGGAATCAAAAACTTGGCATTTTTGTAGCAATTGGCCAGGTTGTCATTTTACAACCATGATTCATCATCTGCAAGTGGGTCGTGTTCGTGGATAGTGGCTAGTGTGAAAATGACAGGAGTTGGACTATGCAATTTTTCTTTTCCATTTCATTTTCATTCCATGCAAGGTGGCATGGCTTTAGGTCTTCTAAAGGACTTGGGATTCTATGGAAGCTTAGTAATGTGCAATGTCATGATTCAAATACTCTCCTGGGCCATTGGTCGAGATGGTAAAATGATTAGATATTTTAGGTGGTGGCATATGGGAAGATAAATCAAGGGTATTTGGGTCTATGAAATTGGCTTCTGGTAAATCAAAAAGTATTTATTTTCCTTTATCCTTTTTGGGAATAAATCCAGGCCAAAGCGATAGTTATAAATTTCATAGTCAACCTCTAAATGTTTACAATATTCATAGGGCTATAAATCTCCATTAATTATGAACTCCATACCTGAATGAGAGAACTCGAGACACTGGTGAAAAGTTGAAGGGATTGTACAGATTTCATGTATCCAAGGTCTTTTGAAAAGTAAATTATATAATAGATCAAGGTCAAACACATGGTAAGGTGTATCATGGGTCAAGCACCCAATGATAATTGCTAAGCTTATGGTACCTTGTGATTCTCGCTCTTCATTGTCATAGGCCTTGATAGTGATCACTTTTGGCTAAAGGCCGGCTATTATATATTCAAGATGTTTGATGGGATTTGAAGACACAATATTTAGGCTTGATCCATTATCTATGAGGACACATTTCACTTTGTATCATGCGATGACAACTTCAATATAAAATAGATTGTTATAGAGATGACCAAGTGATGACATCACTTTGGTAAAAGGGCAATTGTTGGCCTAGGGCTATATGTCCAACCAAATCTTGGAATTTGTTTGGGATTATGTTATTTGGAACCTATGATTGGCCAAATAATTTTGTTAAAATGTTCTTGTAGATGGCAGACATACACAATGAATTCAACACAAAAATTTGTGTGGGTGTCTTTTAAAGCTATTCCAAAATGTCAAAGTTATTTTCATTTACAATAGTATTCATCTTATTCCTAACTATAATGGTGGGTTGAATGGGTTTGGTGGTAGGTGGTTATAGGTTAGGAATTATAATCTTTAACTACTGAGTTATGATTACACAATCAAGATTAGGTATAGGACCATTATTGCTAAAAACTAATGGTGACAAGGGGCCAGATAGGTTAAGTCTCAATTATTAGTGCACTTGTATGTGGTTATGGGGTAATGATGAGTTATCGATATAAGGTCTAATAATAGTAATCTATGGTTGTTGGTGCACCTATTTGTGGTCCCAGGTCAAGGAAGGATCACTGGTATAGATGAGTTGATTCAATTTGTTTAGAAATGGTCCTATTTGTTAGCACTTGGTATTGGATTAATGGTGATGGTTGAAATGAAACCTCCCAAAATATGACCTACACCTTTTTTGTAGTCATGTGCAACTACATGGTAATTTTGATAGTTGGTGGAGTCATTCTCACCTTGGTTCCATCTATTTGATTGATGTTATTCTTGTTTATACTAAAATTATTATCGTAGTTATTGATACTATTATTGATATTGTTTGGGCCTTTGTTGTGGTTGTTGATTTTTATTTTTTTGTTGTGAAAAAGGGTTTTGATAGATGCCAAGTTCTGATTGGATGTAGAGGCTCTATTATCCAATGTAATCTCCCCATTTTCCAACATACTTTTAATGACGTGTTTTATTTGTACATAATGGCATAAATTATGTCTATGAACATGATGTTATTCATAGAACTCATTTTCTCTATACCAATCTGGATAAGGAATGCCCTCAAGATAGTCCATCGATATTAGATAACTAATCAGATTAATGACAACTAGTTTGTGAAACACTTCAATAGGATCTCCAAAGTCACTAAAAAATTGATGAGTAAGCCCATTTTTCCTTGAAAGAGGGGTTTATAAAGGCAAAGGTTTTTACAATTATTAAGTAGGTCTAGGCTAATATAAAGGTTATCTAGCTAAATGGGTTACTAGTGAGGAGTAATTTGCATTTGTGGCATAGGCTGAGCAGATGGTGTTTGCACCATTTAGAAATGTTAGGATTTAGTTACTCCATTTACAAAAAAATTCTTATAAATTACTTGGATTTGTCATAATTACTAGCTTGGGCTAGTGCTGATGCTGGCATTTGGACCTAGCTATGGTTCTGATTTTAGCTATTTCCTTGGTTTTGATTCTAGTTTTGGTTTGATGAGGTAAGATTGATGATAAATTTGTTAATAAGGGATTTTTCAATGAGTAAACCCTTTTCAATGATTTCCTTGAAAGTGTGTAAACACTGCAACTCTAGATGGTAAGATACCTCTCTATATAAATTTTTGGTGAACACAATGGCTAATTGCTTATCTAGTAAACTGTGAGTGAAACAACTAGTAAGTTCTCTCCACCATTGTAGATAACTTACAAAAATTTCACTAACCTTTTGTTTGGATTGATTCAAATCTACAAATTAAATCTCATGTTCAAGATTGTAGCAAAAATGTTTCACAAACTTGTCTGAAAAGGTCATCAAAGTTAGATACTAATTTGTTCAGCAATTTTAGGAACCATTTCAAGGCCTATCTTGCTAGACTCCCAGGAAAAAAAAAGTAGGAGTTATATGTCACTGTAAGCCATTGGATAGCAAGCAACAAAGAATTCTATTAAATGGGCCTTAGGGTCTCCTTTACCCTTGTATTTGTCAAAATTTGGTGGTTTGTACCCTAGAGGAAATGGTATTTGCAGATACTCCACGTGAATGGGTAAGAACCCATATAATCCAAATTGAACTTCTTGGTATAATTCTTGGCTTATATGGTGAAAATTACATCCTTTATTTGATGTAGTTATTGTGCCAAGAAATTGGATGGAACATTGGCTTGAAGTGGAGGCTAGGCGATCAAAGGTGGATTACCTTGACTAGGTGTAATGGAGGCATGTTTTGTTGTGGAATGTTGGTTTGGTTAGGGAATAGACTAAGAATATGCATCCATAGATTGGGATTCATTGGGATGAGTTTCTTGAAATCACATGTGTTATGGTGTGATATTCTAGTTTGGGTTCAATAAATAGTGTGGTTGAGATGGAAGGATATGACTTTAGGTCAAATATTGTGCCTACTAAGGTTAAATAGGGACTTGCCTCCAATTAGACAAATCTTACTAAATAATGGGAACTTGTTGTTTACCAAGGCCCTATCATTGAATCTATGGCATGTTTGGAATGAAAGGAAATTATTGCCTAATTGGTACTTATGGGATAACAATACCTCTTTATTATGTGAACACCTATTTTTTAATAGATGTGTGTTGGATATTTAGTATTTATTTTTGACTAATGGACATATTACATAACATTTGTGATTGTAAAGGCATGTTGGTATATAACTATTGAGGTATACTTGTCACTACCTGATGAGTTCGAACATTTACTTCCCCCTTTTAAGGTGGTAAAATGTTCAATCTCTGTTGTGGTGGTATATTAGACTATGCCTGTTGTTGTGGAATGCTAGTCATCACTTATTGAGTTGGAGTAGCATTCATCACATTTTGTTGATGCAAAACATTAGTCTATGTTTGATTACTTAATCCTTACAGTTGTATGCTTGGCAAAGTAGCTGGTTGAGGATTAGAGACAACTTGTTGTGGTTGGGGTGTAAGAGTCACTTCCCCCTGCTATTGTGAGCCATTTATGGTATTAACTAAAGATACTTATTGTGGACTAGTTTTTAGTGTAGTTAAATCACTTTGGATTGGATTGGATGACACTTGCGTGTTGTCCACTATGTTTGGCACATTATTTTTTGTAGAAGCGGTAGACACTTCTTCAATAGATGGGGCATTGATCATGTCACCAACTGTATTGATTTGTAAAAATGGGTGTATACCCAAATTGTCTTAACCTATTAATTTCATTAATATTCTTATTGAAGGAGCTAACTCGATGAGCGGAGCATTTGTCATGGCCATGTTATTAAAATTGCACACAAGATTTAAATAGGTTTGATATGCTATTTGCACTGATGGTACACTAGTAAGGTACTATGTTATTTGTTCTTGGTCCTATTCTAAGTATGGAGGCATGTTGACCAAATAGTGAGCCAAAGGAGGATAGGGATCTGTCTCACAAACTACATCATCACCATAAGGGTCTTGAATAAAGTCTTATTGTGTGACCACATTATCCTGTCCTGAATTGTACATGGCTCTACTATGAGTATAGTGAGACATATTCAAATCAATGATGAATTTTTCATGAAAGAGGTTTAGAGTTATACAAACTTTTAAAAGCAATGTCCAAAGGATAGAGGGTTTTAAATTGGTCTAAATTGGTCTAAAATTGGAGTTATATCTCCTAAGGGTCTATGCTAAAACTTAATATAAAACAATCTAACATCAAATGTCTAACGCTGAATGCCTTACACAAAAGGTCAAGTGGATGAAGTAAAAAATGAAATGCCAAAATCTAGTTTCAAAGTGCTTCAAACAAGTCCAATCTAAGAGAAAAAAAAGTTGTTAGGTCTTTTGGGGAAGGCACAAAATCTAGGCTTAAAACAAGCATATGCTAGGTCTTTTGGAAAGGGCACAAAAGCTATAGTTTAAACAAAATAAGGTATGATATTTAATCTAACAAATCAAAAACATTTTTACATAAACTAGGCATTCATATTTAAATATGAACTTGGTCAATTGGTATAAGGCATGAAACTCTAGGCACATGAAATATATGCTATTTCCCCCAAATCTAGGCACAAACAATAGTTTTTAAATTGAATAAAGAATTAACCTAAGTAACATAACCCAAAAGAGAAAGATTAATGTCTAGGCCAAAATTACACAAGGCATAGGGATAAATCAATCAATATTTGGATTTGAACTTGTCAAGGCTAATTAAACTCAACTTGGAAAACTAGGCTTTCTAAAACAAACAATAATCTAGACAAAGACAAATGGCATAACAACACTAGATAAATATTCCAATATGCACACATGGTTTCAAACTTTGAAATTAGAATTTGGACACAAGGCACACAAGTCTTCCAAACAATTTGAGTAGTGTAATGGCATTATCATGCTATAATAGATGTGATTAATGGGTTGTTTCATGACTCAAAGGCACAAAACTTAGGATAAATCAGGTAGTGTAACATTAACCTTGTCAACCAAGTGACACACTCACAAGCATGTTAGCCCAAAGACTAAGGCAAAGGTATGGTGTCAAATGGACAATGTAATGCCTCCTCAACTAAAGTAGTGATATATAAACAAGACTCATTTTGATGTGGTAAGATAAATAAAATATATAGTTCAACTCAAAACCATGCAAGAAAGGATAAAATGACACAAACACCTAAGTGTAACATCGTAAATCCTAAAACTAACAAGGTTTCATAATACTATAAAATTGTGTCAATATACTCACTCTTTAGAGGATTTAATTGTTAATCTAGAAACTAAAAGTGCATGAAAAGTAGGTTTTTTAGGTCCCCTCTTCTCTTAAGAGTTTATACTATGACATCAAACTTTGGGATACTCGCCCTACATCAACAATATGTCTTAGGTAAGTGGGGTTGTTCTAAAGTCTCAATTTTTACATGTTTCTAGATGGTCCCAAGTATGGCTAAAACTAGAGATGCAATAATGTCAATTGGATCCATGTTAATCATTTTTTTTTTGAAAATATCTAGTCCTTTTCACAACCACTACATCCATCGCTTGCTCAGTGTAGTGTGATGTCAGAGTTAATCATACATTTTGAGGGTAACATTCACTAATAAAGGTAGTTTAACTATTCAAACTACCATCCTAATAATTCACTAGCTCAATTTATATACCCACCATGGAGTGGGGTTAAAATGATGCTAGAAGATGAATTCCTAGGTCAATACTTCCCTAAAGAACCTGTGAGGAGGTGATGAAACCCTGCTCACAAGCTAAAATGCATGAAAAATAAAGACAACTGAAAAGACTTTAGGGTCTTTTTGAGATCATCCAAACCATGTGGATTTGGGGAGGGCCTTAGTGAATTTATTTTTGTGCTTTTGTACTAAAGCAATAAAGGCAAATAATTAGTACTTTTGGTCACTTGAGTTCCCTAAAGGGGATAGGGGAGAACATACATGCGTCATTCAGTTTGATAGAAGCATAAAATGAATAACTCTTAGGAGAATGTAGCTAAATTTTAAAGTTAATTTTAGTGCACCAAAAAAAAAGTATTTTATGAAATTTGATCCCCTTGGCATTTAGTGTTTGGAAAACTTTAAAAAAAATTTAAAAACAACTAAGCAATGAGAACACTAGGTTCATTTTAGGTACCAAACAAATTGTGTGTAAGATTTAACCATGTTCAAAATTTGATTTTTTGACCTTAGGAAATGCAAAATTTTAGAGGGTTTGCCTAATTATAAGCTTGAAATCAATTGAGAAAATAATATTTAGGATTTAGATCTTAGGTTTCTTGCTTTTTGTCTCAGAGATGGATCAATGTTGATCCACATATAATCAATGTTAGCCCTCATAGGGATCAACATTGGTCGATAAGATCGATGATGTTTTTTATTAAAAAAAACACACAAACACAATATGGTTTTTACAAAAGACTTTTTAGTAAAATGAGCTTAAATCTAATGATTTTCACTAGATCCTATTAGGAAAAGGTCAGACAGACTCTTAGACACAATGAAAATAAGAAAAAAATCAAGTAAACCCTTATTAGTCACATTTACATCATGTGGTGTTTTCTACATAGGGACCGTGTTTGATTTAATGAATCAACACCGGTCTAGGAAAATTGACATTAGTCTAAGAGGATCAATGTTGGTTCTTGTCAGATTTTTAATAAAACAACATCAATCCCCTGTAAGTGGCTAAAAATAGAAATACACAAAAAAAAAATTAAAAATTCAAATTGTGAATATTTTAAAGCATTTAATAGAAAAAATAAAAATAAAATATCATCCTCCTTGGTTATATGGGATCAACAAAGGTCTTAGTAGGCATGCCATTGTGTGAACAAAGAATTTGTAGAGGGGAGGTTAGTATCATGTTAGTTTCATAAAACATATGAAATAAGCACACTGAATCCTAACACCTCTAACTTGGATACTAGGGAGAGCATAGGGAAAAAAAACTACATGAAAGCACAAAAAAAACATAAAAGACATAACTCTTTTACCATCTTTGGGAGGTCCAAATGGATCTATTGAATGGCCTACTCAGCTTGTGCATCAAGAAGTCTTTGGCAATAGAAGTTGTTTGGCTCCTTCTCTCCTTATCACCTTGGCTTGGTTGTTTTTTCTTGGATTAGGATTTGGGCATGGTAATATTACTTATATGAGGCTTATGGAGCAAATTATATATAGTAACTCTACAATATCCAAGCTTTTTTAAATGAAGAGGTATGGCCTTGTATTTATAGCCTTAGGAATCAACTCTCACCCAAGGTGAGTTAAGGTTGAGTTGATAGTAACTCTACTTGAGTTAAAAGTTGTCATGGAATTATGAATTTCAGTTACTAGTCTTAGTTCTTAAATTAGAAGGCTGAGTTGAGACTAACTCCAGTCGAGTTAAAAGTTGTCATGTAATTATGAATTTCAGTTACTAGTCATAGTTCTCAAATTAGAATGTTGAGTTGAGACTAACTCCAATTGAGTTAAAAGTTTTTATGCAATTATGACTTTTAGTTACTAGTCATAGTTCTCAATTTAGACATTTTGGGATATTTTGACAACTCATAAAGATAATGATGAAAGGCTAGGATATTTTGATTTTTGGAATTTCATTTTTTAGATATTCATTAATTTCAAATGGATAATTCAACTAGGATTTTAATTTTGTTTAATTTATTAATTAATTTTGATTAGCCTTTTATGTCTTTCAAGATTTAATTAAGTGTGCAATTGCCCCACTTAATAGGTTCATAGGCCAATTTGACATTTGTTATGTCGTAAGGTGATTGGGGGTGAATCTGTGAGAGGTTATTGTTGCATATGAGATAGTACCCCAAATAGGGATGCCTCAACATGATTTTGAGCTTTGATGAATGATGTGCAACCAAATTTGGGATGTTTAGTGATTCCTAAGCTTAATTTACAATGTTTGGTAGGAATCAATATGAAGTCTAGTAAGAGGCCTGTTGTGGCCAATTTTAGGTGTCTACATGATTTACCTTGTAGGTTTATACACTATTTAAAACATTATTTGATGATTTATTAGTCAATTTTACAATTAATATTGATATGAAAGTCACATTTCAAATGAGGATCAAATGAGACCATTAGTGAGTATGTGTTTTTATTTAAAACTATGGTTACCAACATGAATCATCAACCACTAGATATTAAAATTCAAAGTATTTGAATTAATAGTTTTCTTTCAATCATTAAAAGCAAAGCGGTCTTCAACATTTCTCACTTTTTATATGAAGTTTGTTATGTTTTTAGAGACTTTGTAGTCAATATTTTAGATACAAATGTGTTTAAGTATGGGCAAAATGATCAAATATATAAAGGTGCAAAGTTCATAAATAAGATAAATTTTAAGGCTATAAATAAGAATGGATCTCAATGTATTAATTTTTATAAGAATATTGTCAATACTATATGATAACCATATAGATAGCTTGCATTATCTGAACAAGAAGAGTGTAGTAAATTTACTAGGCTTACTGAAAGTCCACAAAATGTCTTGAAGAGATTATTTAAGTGTAAAACTATTATTTTTTCTCTAGTGATAAATTTTGATGATTTAATACCATTGTCTACGTAGTTTTATGTAAATGATTTTTTTATTGTCATTGGATTCTATTGCATTCTTCCAAAAAATGCCTTACTTTGAAACATGAGGTAAAATATCTTATTGAAAACAATCAAATTCAAGTAGAGGAAACAAATAAAAATTTGAATGAAGCAATAACTCCACCAAATTAATATTTTCATATTTTTACCAACCCTCTTTCAAATCATAACAACCAATGAAGTAAAAATGGAAATGTCAATATGATAGATAGACAACATCACAAATAAGTACCAAAGAACTCTAATGCTAATATACTTTATGGTTTTATTGGTGTTGTTGGTTCAATTAAGAGAAATAAATCACCTCTTCATATTATGTTTGATGATAGTGAGATTCTGAGTGATAGCATTGTTTAACCCCAAATTTAGATATATAGGGTTAATAAGATTAGATTAGCTTTTACATAAGGGTGGTGAACTAACCTAATAAGAAGGATAATTAATATAAAACTTAGAATAACACTATTATGAATTTATACAACTGAGAGTGCTAAAATTAATAAGTACAACTATTGATAAATATTATAATAAATTATAAATAAATGATAATTAGTTGGCTTATTGTGTGCATGCAAGTCTAAAATATCCTAATCATGGCCTCGAATGTTTGTATTGGATTTGGATAATTACGTTGATTTAGGTGTCTAATTTTATTTCATATGTCTTGTATGAAATACTACACAGATCTAGATATGACCAACTGGTTCCTTTTGGTTTTTTATGACCTTTCTTTTGATCTCTTTAGATAGTGCACATTGGTTGTCATTTTTTGTAAAATGATCAAACCCTATCCCTTCACCCTTAGATTGACTATGGTAAAATAGGTTAGAGGGGTCATGGTGTTGATCTAACCCCAAAGACCCCTCTATCAATGTATGCTTCCTACATAGCCAATATTCTAAAAAGGGTCTTAGACTAATGTAGTTATCCCTTACGCAGTGGCTTGTGTGTGCTGAATGGTGTAATGCATGACAAACAAAGACATGTAGTGATCTAGATTGAAACTTAAAAAATATCGATCATGGCATAATTTTTGAGTGCTTTAAACATATGGAACTATTTTTTCTATGACTGATATGGAAATTGGGACAAATAGGGTAGGTTTACGATTTAAATGATTGATTGAGTGTTTCTTAGTATATTGCCTTGTGTTGTATGTGATTTCTAGGTAAGAAATAAATGAGGGTTGATCTTGTATATATACCAATACCTTTTAGAAGTATCTCATATCAAAGAGCTTAGGATGACATTGTGGATACATTTATTTTAAAAATGGGATGAATTTTGGGCATTAGACACTTTGTAGAAAAAGTGGGCATTTGCATTGATGAATGTGTCCATCTGAGATGCAAGTGTCTATGAAGCTATAAAATAGGTACATGTCTAAAATTTGTATTCAAGGATAATAATCAAGGTTAAATATTTTTTCATGGTGGAGAAGGCCTAGGCATCATAATAACAATGTTCAGACTAAGAGATAATTAATTTGGCATAAAAAGATAGTGAATGCGAGCCTTTCGGCACTAAGAAGGTCTATAAATGAAAGGTATATCCATGATAGGTATTTTATAATTATACAAGATTGAATTAATATATAAATCATATTTTAATATCTACATTACCTCTCCCCCTTTTGATCTAGTAATGAGATTGTTAGTTTAAAGGAAAAAAATGCATAACTGGTTTTGTATAACACAAGTTACCTTTGTGTGAACCCAAATTGAGTGATTTGTTGGTGATTGACTTGTAACCAAGATCATGTTATAATATATAATTAGTGTATGGAATATGAAATGCTTGAAAGCAAGAAGAGAAAGGTTATGAGTACACATGTGTCAATACAACCATTTTTCCTTTTGGTAATTTGATTTGAAAGGATGCCTCATTATGAAACATTGAAGCCAAGATTCAGACAATTATAAACTTGTAAGTGCATGTATATAGATATTGGAGGACCCATGCCCCCAACCTTGATGTAAAGGTGAGTTGCAACATGACCATTAAGCTTGTTTCATCTCAAGCATGCAACCCAAATATGCACACAATCTGGTGAGAGTGAGTGATTTAATAAATTGACAATATATATATATATATATATATATATATATATATATATATATATATATATATATATATAGTTGATTAAATCACTCAATCTTACCAAACTTATAAGTTAGATTTGATTAAATCATATATAACATCACCAAATTTGTAGGTTATAATTTATTAAATCATCCACCCTCACTATATACATACATACATACATATATATATATATATATATATATATATATATATATATATATATATATATATATATATTAGGGTTGATGATTTAATAAAATATAACCTACAAATTTGGTGATGTTATATATGATTTAATCAAATCTAACTTATAAGTTTGGTAAGATTGAGTGATTTAATCAACTCAACCTTCTAAAGGTGAGTAGATTGACTTGATAAAAGTCCATAACAATCCATCTTGGGTATGATAACAATCCATAATAATATTTTAAATCTATAAAATGATTTTATTTTTTCAATTATATGGTCCCTTTGCATGGCATATGAACCTCATATATGTCTCAAGCTAAAATTTGGGTATAATAACAGTACCAATGTATAGAATGTTACCACAAATATGTATTTGAATCATATAAATGTGAAATATAATGAATTTTAAATCACTACAAGTGTGGATGACATGTTTCTATGACATGCCCCCACTACATCTAGAGAATCTAAGAACTGGTGAAGATGTGGAGAACATGTTTCTATAACATGCCCTTGTGGGACTAAATTTGGAGAATTTAAGAGTTGGTACAAATGTGGATAACATGTTTTTATAGCATGCCCCCACTGTGATATGAAACTTTGAAAATGTAGAACTCATACCTCTATGACATACCCCCACTGATATGCATTCCCCTTTGAGGTGAGGGGAAGTAGAATCTAGTAGTTGCCGTACCTCAAAATGATAAGATAATTGTATAAGTTATGTATGAATCATGTAACATATAGGACAAACATGTATATGTAGATATAACATTTAGGTACACACTATGTGATCATATCAAGTCCTAATATGCATGATATAGATCATGGCAATGCTTGGAGAGTAATAATACAATCTCAACAATCAATCAAACACGCATACAAGAGCACTCAAAAGTAATGCAAAAAATAGAATGGTTTCAAGAGACCTCAAATAAGGGGCATGTTCAAATGCCACACAATCAAGGAGACATAGCTTAGCTGAATGTACACAAAGCATATAATGACATATTGAAATGTCCATACAACAAATAATAACATATTAAAATGTCCAAATAGGAAATCAAAGGCGCATGGGACATAATCGAAGGAGCATATTCAAATTCTCAAAAATGCAATACAATGCAAGACAATAACAACTTAGGAACACACTCAAGGAAGTTAGTAAATGAAAGCAAAGAATATAGGCAACCAACATGAACATAACATACTAAAACACATGTGTTTGTAATAAATGTTTAGTACATAGAATATCAAGTATATTTTGAAAGGTATAAGCTTGGATATAGGCATGTGTACATATATAATCTCAAACATGATAATGGAAATTGGCCATATAATAATATTACATGGGTGTATCATGATCAAATAAGTATATGCCTCCAACATACTTATGATGTGAGTAGAGGGAAGGCCCAACATATGTATGTGCATATATCATGTACGTGTATGCCTGTATCACACTCAAATTAAGTGTGAAACATATATGTATATAGGAAAAAATGATATGCTATATAATAACATGGAGAAAACAACATATGTATAAGAAATAATATAACTAATAACATGCTGAATATTTTTGGTATTTTTAAAATTTTTGAATGTTTTTGTATTTTCTTGAATATTTATTTTTTTATAATTTTTTTTGAAGAAGGCAAAGTCTATCCCATTATCCCAGCTAGGAGATGCTCATTTGGAATTTATTTTAACTCTAAATATGGTATATCAAATTGGTGGTACTTCCAAGGATCATGTATAGGTGCAATATCTGGTGCAAGAGGCTTTGTGTTGCTTTGCATATGTATCATAAGAGTCAAAGAGGTAATATAAGGAGTAGGGGTTCATGGAGTCCATGTTTTTTTCTTTGTATTTTATTATAAGTAGAAATAATAGGAACATGTTTAATTTTTCAAGATAATTAAGTTTGTTATGTAGTAGTAGATGAGGATTTCATGGAATCCACCATGTAGCTTTGATGCAATGGTATCTCAAGTATGGGATGCCTAATAATGTGGATTGCCTATTGCTTACCCTTTATTCAAGAATTAACCTTAGTAAGTTTTATAATTAGCTATCTTGGAGTAAACTTCTCTTATTCAAGTGGATGCTCATATAAAATTCCCTGAACTCTAACTACTATGCTGGTATGAATGTATTTAATACACCCATGCATTGTGGAAGATACTACATGGAGTTTATGTATATAAGGTCATCTCAATAACATATAATATACTGCCATGTATGGTATAATTTAAAATGTAGTGACCACATGTGTTGGGGAAACCTATATAGGTAATTTAATCTCATTAAGAACATGTTATGAGGTCCCATTAAAGGCTCTGACCATTTTGATCAAAGGGTAAAAATCATCATGAATATATCCAAAATGTGCAAGTAATGTCATGGTGCATACATTTTCACTAGCGCCATTATCAATCATAACACTATGAATAGGCCAGTGATTAAGGTGTGCTCAAATAAATATCTTAGTCATCATCAACAATCTCATTGTCATTGAAAGTAATATAGGGTATCCAAACCATATGAGGTATATGCCATGTAAATTTAATAATAATACCATCTAAAGGGTGCCCATAATGTGGTGGAGGATGTGCATTATATGCCATTTAAACTATTATATTTTTTTGAGAATGATTTTGTAATGGATCACTAAACATCTTTTAGTTCTGATGGGCACTAGGTTTTGAACCTAAATCCTTTGGAGGATCATCAAATGTAAGTTTTTAGTTATCAAGAAGGTATTATATATTATGATTCAAGGTATAAAATTAGTTAATAAAATGCTCAAGGCCCTAATGAGGGTCATCATAAGCATTAAAATCATATCCACGAGGTAGAGGTCTACTCATATCAACCTTTATTGGAGGAGGGAGAGATATAAGATGATAATATATAATCTTCTTAAGTAGTGAAGCTAGAGACTCAGGTAATTTTATAAATTGTATCCTTGGTGCATTGGATAATACAAGTCAATTAGGTTAACATGACACTATATTAACAATTTTAGTTGTTTACTTTTTAGGATCTATAGGCTTGACCTTATAACTTGGTTTGAAATGAAACTTAGTATTGGATGTAGTTGGTGTGTTTACTACATACTTAAACTTTTTCAATGAAATAAGTTTCATTTCACGATCTCAAAAAATATGGCATAAGTCATGATTTTTTTAAAAAATAAAATAATGGAATTATGTAATGGGGAAAACAAACTTTGCTTGAAAAAGATGTAATGAAGCTATTCATCTGCCATTTAATTTGTCATTTTGGCCAATATTTTCTTGTATTTTAAGACATATTAATTGATAGGTTTATTGGTTCCTTTGAATGCATTTATTGATTGGATTGGTAAATCATAGAACCACCTTACAACTATAAACACTATTTATAAATTATATATCACCTCAGTCTTGTACACTTAGAAAATACATATTGTAGTGAAGAAAATATAGATATACAAATTAAGATATGAAATCTTAATCGAAACTAATTCAACCTAAGATAGAGATACAAATAGAATAAACAACACAAACTTATACCTTAGTACCAAAAAGCTTCTTCCATTGTGATGTGAATTTGATTAGCTCTCTTTGAATCGTGGTTGTTCACTCTTCTAATGCAAGGTAAAATTGGCAGTGTTTTGATATAAAAATTCTCTTTGATGGTTTTGATTCATTTTTGAATTTGATAACACTTCATTCTAATAAGTCAGGATGATGAAAGTGATGGATTTCAGACCTATTTTTAAATTTTTGGAGAAAAGATC